>NGKI01000025.1:233634-258879 GCA_002162615.1 Myriosclerotinia duriaeana
TCCCTCGGCTCTTTGCCCTCGCTCCCTTTCCCTCACCCTCACCCCTCACCCCTCACCCCTCTTCATTTCGCTTCCAATACCCCTCCCTGGCTATCCCTTTCCATCCCTTTCCATCCCCAAACCCCTTCAAACATCCCCAAAAATTCCCCCTCCCCCCCTCCTCTTCAAAANAAAAAAAAAAAAACAAAAACAAAAAAAAAGAAATAAAAATACAATACAATACCTCCATACTAACACATCAACTCCCCCCAAACAGTAAGCGCAGCAGAGAAAGTCCTCGGCTAAACCCTCCCTCCCTCTCGCTCTCGCTCTCGCTTTGTAACCCATCCATCCATCCATCCATCCATCCATCCATCCATCCGTTCCGCCCCGACTTCTCAATTAGTGGTGGAATGTGTGTGCGTATGTATGTATGTATGTAATATGCCCATAATTACCTAGTATGGTTCACAGGGCGGGGCACGATAGGGCAGGGCAGGGCAGGGTTGAGATGAAGATGGAGATGCAGATGAAGTCTATAGACAACATCAACTTCCATTCCACATTTGCAAAGCGCGTGCATACTTTCATGTAAAGGGGTACTTTGCGGACAGGTTGATGGGATGCCTGAGGGCTGCACGGTACAAGTTTTCAAATGGATCAATGCAATTATTCAATTTCAATTTCGATTTCAACTTCAACTTCAATTTATCTCAAAGATCAAGCGTTAATTGATTTTTTTTTCTCTCTCGAGGCCATGCTTCATCACCCAATCCGCCTGCTGCATAGGTCTGTCTATAGGTACAAGAATGAATAGATTTGATGTTGACAATGTATCGCCGTATTACCCTACAGCATACAAAAAGGCAAGTGCTCAGTGAAAATGAGTTGGTATATCGTTAACCATAATTCCATTTCCATATCCATTTTCCATATCCCATGATATCATCCATTCAAACCCTCACCCAATCATAAACATCAATGTGGTATCTCCGCCTTACGCCAAATCGTACCAGAATTCCCAATTCCATGTATAGTAACATCATGTAGAGATAGGCATAACCCAAAACAAAGATCCGCACCAATAAATACTAGTAAGGCCAGAACGTTCGAGATAAATTCAAATTCCAGCCAACAATGCCACCCGCAAATGTCCCCATAACATATGTATGCTAGCTAAATCCATGACCCAAAAAATATTAAAAAAAAATTGTAAAGTAATTTCAGTGTTCCACCTACGAAACCACGGAAGCTTCCGAAGCTTCCGAAACCTCCGAAGCCTCCGAAAATACAATCGGAATCCCAGATTTCGAACCTGCACTTCCTAATTGGACTGATTTGTCGCTTGCTTCACGTTCGTAATTTTGTTCCTGCGCGGCCACGCTTGCAGGATCCACTCCTCGCGCATATGCCAACATATCGATGCTATCGTCATCGTCGTCATCTTCTACATCCATAGCATCATTATCCGAAGACACTTGTATATCATTGTCTGACATTAGATTCTCTTCCTTCTCCAGGGGTTCATCCCGAAGATGAGCGATACCGGAGAAAGACGAAGAATCGGAATATTCGCCTGAGGAATCGGTGCTAGAAAACATGTTGTAATAGGAAGGCTCGGGTAATGTTGACGGGTCAAGCATTACAAATTCTTCAGATATATTTTCTGTCTTGACCGGTAAACTCTCGTATGGTCGTGGTGGTAAAGGGGATAGAGGCTCATTGGCACGAGCGGTTAAGCGAGTTAACTTGTTGAATATGCTATCCGCCTTATCCTGAGGGTCGGGATTGTGAAATGAATCTAGCGAAGACTGTGGAATGGCATGTACAATCTTCTTTGAAGTTGACCGTGGTGCAGAGAATTTTGAGACTTTGACCGGAACATAATTATTTTCGACGGTCCATCGAGTATGTACCCTGTAAAGTAAGTGATCGGCCGGTTGCACGCCGGCAAGCCCGCTGGCACTGAACTCGACGAGAGACGAGGGAGATCCCGGGCCATCACGAGCCAGGTCGGTAGTGAACTCGAAGTCCACGTCATCGGAAAGTACACTTGGGGTTTGCGGTCTTGTTTCGGGGGTTTGAAACAAATCTACTCCTTTGGAATAGTCTTTGAAAGGCCTAAATGGCAAAAGAGAGCCAGAAGGGGTTCTATTTTTGAGGATATGTCTTTGTGAGCGTGAGCGCGAGCATCCGATCGCATCTCGAGTGTGGCTGCCACAGCCGTCTTTGTCAACGCCGGTAACATGTTGTGAACTTTCAAAACTGTCATGATCGCCAGAAAGATCACTAAAAAACTTGGCTCCATTGTAGAAAATCATCGGCCCATCATCGCCAAGTATCTGGTTAGGGGATGCAAAGCCAGGAAGATTATGATAATTTTGCGATAGGCTGCTTTCATCGCAAGACATTTCGGAATATTGCGGATAACGAACGAATATCGGCTCGTAGAAGAATGCACTAGTTGTACTAGAAACTTTCGAGTTGTCATTTGGTAATTTCGAAGGTGCTTGACCCGTGTAAGTGAATTTGTTGGCATGAACCTTGCGCCTTTTGCGCAAAGCTTCGTCACTGCCCTCACTATCGAGAGGGGATCGAGGATGAACGCTGCCACCACTGTCGCTACTTAATCGTGTGCCTGTAGTACCACCTCTCCATCGCAACTTTTTCCCATCTGGAGATATTTGAAGCTTTTTACTCAGTTCCGTGACAGCAGATCTGATAAAGTCGGGTGTAACATTGATGATATGCAATTGCGCCATATTGATGAGAAGGTTCAAGTACACCCATCCATCGGCGTCAACGGCAGCGTCTTGTGATTCCTCCGTTAATAACTGGGGAGCTGAAATACCAAGGTGGCGAATATACTCTACGTTGTCAGAACCAACTTGATCTCGATCTGGATCCAAGTCCAAGGGTCTAGTCGGCCTCTGCTCTGGCGAAGGCGAACCGCGAGACTTATCCAGAGAAGAGTTTGACGGAGAAGAATTTGACTGTTCTGTTGGCGATGTGCTACTCTTCCAGTTCTTTTTGCCACTTACCGATCCCTGTCTATCTAACTCCATATTAAGTGGACCAATGTGAGCTTCGCGTACACCCTCTCTAGGCTGGAGTTGGGGTTGTGAGACTTGATCCGCTCTCGCAGCAGACCTAGAAACTTCCTGTTGTTGTAAAGAGTGGCTGTGGATGCCGGTGAGAGGTCCTTTCTTTCCCGTAAATAATTGCTCTAGACGGCGAACAACCATCTTCTTCCTCTGATTCTCAGTCATTTCAAGCGAAGTTCTCGGTAGTAACCCTTCAGGAATATCCTGTAGAAAATCTTGCATTTTTCGGTCTGCCGCGTCTCGTGATTGGGCCATTCGATGTCCTTCTCCGGCTAAGGAGCTAGGTGATGGCCCAGTCCTTGACATTGAGGCATACGCGGAATCAGTGGGTCGCCAATTGGACCCTGAGGAAACAGATTTATGTTTTGAGTTTTTAACCGAAAGTGGGTAAGTCATGGACTGATGAGCCGATGGACCCTTGGTGCTAAGATCTCCCGGTGAACTGTCCAAACTAGTAGAAAATGAGTGAAGAAGTTCTTCCAATTCTCGTCTTTTCTGCGCCGATAAGGAATGGATCTTGACTTCAAAGAGCTTCTCATTTTCCAGATGGGCGACAGATGAACGTCCATGTCTTTTCAGTTTCTCCTTCAGCTTTTGGTTTTCAACCGTCAAATCATCAATGATACTGCGGTACTCGTCCGAAGCACTGCCATCTCGGCATCTCGAAATAGCATTTAATGGGTGCAGGTTGTATCGTTTAGTTCGAAAAGGTAACTCTTTGCTGGAATCGGTATCGTCGTTAGAGCTTTGCTGAAGAAAGTATGGCGGGTCACCTAGGGATATGTCAATATACAGAAGCTGGTGTAGCTTCCGACCTCACCACTTACTGGTTTCTCCAGAGTCTCGATTTATAGCAACTGCAGGACGTGCATTTGAGCGATCAAACCATTCGTTCACGTTCGTTCCAGCAGTATCTTCTGAATCGTCCGATGTTTGCTTCCTGAGGGGTGAGTTTGGATTGCCGTCTAGCCCGATGGTAGATTCCGCGTTCGCCAGAGCACTTGAAGCTGGCTTTTCGTCGTTTCCAATGTTAGAAACATCGTGTCTTAAGGATACGGAGAGATGTGCTGGAGGTCTTCGAGGATGAGAGCCAGTCGTAACTTTAGGTGAACCGGGCTCCAAATTCATAGTCGGCGAGACAATTTAAAGTTATGAGGTATTACTGTTGTAAAGAACCCATTGCAGCAGACGGTGAAAATGATCACACTCAGCGCATGAGTTGAATATGATGCGCAAGTTTTGATGTCTATGTGGATGTTGATCTCGTTATCGATGTAGATACGCGGTAAATCTTTGATTCTATGCCGGACGTGTTAAATACCTCCTACTAGGTAGATAGGTGGCAAAAAGTAGATATAAAATGGATTTGGAAGTCGTCTGAAGTGTTTCCCGAGGAGGTTATGTATCGTATGTAGTTGGCGTGTCCGAATGAAATGATCGTGTTATATGACTTTATTGTTGGAAATCGTTATATACTAAGTGGTAGGCGGGTAGGTAGGTAGGTAGGTAGGTAGGTATGCGCACCTACTAAAGTTGCTGTTGATAGGGAAAAAACAATTATCGTCGTCGAGATTTGAAGTTTTGTTGTTGTTGTTGTTGTTGTATAAAGAAGGTGGATGGATGAATGGATGAATGAATGAATGAATGAATGATGATATCCATCTCCATATTTTGTTCGATATTATTATTATTTAAAAATCGTCTCATATTTGGAGTCAGACTACTGTCAGAAATAATTGAAATCCTGATGTTGTAGCAAGTTACGATCTATCGACCCTTTCTCGAAGATTTTCTTTTCATAAGAGGGTTCCAGAGATCTGAATTTCAATGAGAGATCTTAGTTAAATTGCATAAGCTTAATATGATTGGTTCCAAATGACTTTAAAGGTCTCCATAATTCATAACTTTCATAATTTTCATCAATCGAGATCTGAAATTGATGCCTGCGCAGGTTGCCAAGATTCGAGAACCTTGGAAGTTGGAGGAACCTTGGAAGTTCTTTATTATTAGCTCGTAGATAGGTAGGTAGGTAGGTAGGAAGGTACCTAGGTACGAAGTAGGTAGGTAGGTTATTATTTGGTAGATAAGAATCAAATTATATTTTATATTTTTTATATTTTTTATATCTCAAAAGGGAAGAAAGATACCTACCTAGGTAGGTAAGATATAATTGTATGGCTTCCTATAAATCTGTTTACCTACCTAGGTACTGATTGTTTCCACTTGGAAAATATCTATCATCTATCCATCCATCCACAATAATGGATATCATATAAAATAATCAATGAAAATGTACCTTCCTTAGGTAATCAATCTTCCAAATCGTTATGAACTCAACTCAATTGACAACAATTTGACATAAAAAGGAGGAAGAGGTACGATTAACCAGGGGTCTTTTTCGATTGATTTGTCGATTGATTCATTTGGTAGGTAGGTATGTACTATCATAGTACTATGTACTGCAAGGAGATTGATAGCTTCGGAGTGCGGAGTAATGTTTAACTGTTAGTCTGTTACTGCTGTTACTGTATAGAGGAAGCTAAGAAGCATTATTGTAGCCCTTCCAATTACTTGTCCACGTGCTCTCGAAAACACCTAAACTTCCCCAACCCTTTCAGACATCTACGCAGTAGGCTGGCCGGGGGGGCTGGGTAAGGCGAGGGGCCGCGAGGCAGCTCAGAATCAGTATCTCAGATATCAATCCCCTCAAATCAGACATCCGACTTCAGAGTCCCATTGAGAATCTGAGATGTTAAATGCTATCAAAGATCCCATTCACACATATTTGATCCATTATGACCATCTATCCTCTAATCGAGAACTGGATAACGCATCGACGATATCAAAAACATTTATTAACACTACTACAAAGCTTTCCATCTCGAATCTCGATGGATTCTCCGAAACACATCCATGTTCAGCAGTCCAAGGCTTGTGGTCGTATCATCTGATTATGAGCTCCGTTGCCTCCCTGCCTCCTTCATTTTACCCGATATCCGATCCGCTTGATTAGACATCTATCTCATCGACGATGGTATGGATATGGAAAAACTTATGTACAGGGACCCCCTTCGAAAACTTTCTTCGCGGGATCTTAGGTAAACCGTAAAATAGAACAAACGGTTCGAAGCTGTCACAGTCTCTAGATCCCTCAATAAAATTATGTCCCGTTCGATATGGCAATAACAGACATCGAAGGATCAACATGATCAAGTATCTTTGTACCAGCCAGAAGTTGCTTTCTGCGTTGGTGCTACTACTCGTACTTTACGATTTATCTCCCATGCACTGCACTTCCTAGAGTCGATTTGTACATCAGGATCACACCGTGATACCTCCTACTATCGATGCCGCAAGAATAGTAAAGTACTTATTGGTCGATCAAAACTTGTCCTGGATATGAAACTTCCGGTGCTGCTGATTTAAATACAAAAATCAGACCACAGAGAAAAATAAAGATAAACATACCTAAACCTAATTTAAGAGATCACAATTGGGTAGAGATTAGTGTTGATGACGAATATGCTCAGAGTTTGCATCATAGTCAAGCTAATCCCTCGCCTATATCAGCAAAGGATCGAGATGTCCTTTTCAACGTTTTGACTTATCTCCAACTAGATGTGCCGGCTCTCGGCCATTCATGTTGTCTAACTTGTCTTACAACGCTGTTGTCCAACCATGATAATTCCACCCCGCAGAAGATAAAGGTCCAGGAAGACTGTCAGTCTAACATTCGCCCCCCGTGCCGAAAGTTCCATCACACCAAGCTCTTTCCCATCTTCACAATCTCCAATACCAATCCATCATCTAGAGGCGCATCAGATCTTCCCAATGCCTCGTACCCCATTTTCTTGTAGAAAGCAACTCCACTCAAAGTTGAGCCGATCTCAGCCTTCTTAAAACCCGCTTCTATCGCAGCATTTTCGCAAGCGCGGATAATCATACCAGCGATTCCTTTCCGTGTCCAATCCGGATGAACAAAGAAAGCACGAATCCTGGCACCATCTATTTCAGGATTTAAGAGCTTTGAATCTCGAGTCGCAAATTGATCTCCTCCATATAATGTAGACCTATAAGATATTCCTCCACTCCCAACTATCAGATCTCCCGAAGTCACTACAAAGTAGTTTCCGTCTTTGATGAGTTGGGTGTCAACCCCGTATACTGATTTAAGAGCACCGGCTATTTGGGCTGGCGTGTAATATTCGACTTGGAGACCTCGGACCGATGCATCGATGAGCGGGTGAAGTTGCGGGATATCATCTATAGTGGCTCGACGAAGTTGGAGGTCCATGACGATTGAAATGTTTTCTTCCCTGTTGCGTCGATGTATACTTGTCAGAATTGAGTGTCGTAATACTTTGCTCGAGGCATCAGAGATTCAACATATATCTGCCCACTTATGAAGCCATTATGGGTCGGGAGATCGTCGGAAGTGACCACTCAATCATATGTGATATGTGAATTTGGGTAGAGATAAACGGATCTCTATCACCAATTCGCAATTGATAGCACGATGAGGTTACAGTGATATCTAGGCACCAGCCAAATGGTACCCAAATCACAATCCGACATTGAGTGGTCAGTGGTCAGTGGTCCCACCGTCCTTGTTTGGGGCTGCGACGCTGCGGTTCACGGGTGTTGTCGTAACATTCTGGTATGAGAATTGAATTTATGCCGGTAGGTGGTAGAATTGTTATGAGCATAGCCCGGGGAATGATTTCGAGTTGTTACTCAACTTTCCAAATAACTTAAGTCTTGAGTCTCTGAGCATGGGGAAAACATTGGTTGCGAGCACATCTTGGAGGACTTCGAGAACCTTCGTCTTCTGACTTGTTTCGGAGAATTGATTCATGTTGATTGGACGCCATTATGTAGGAAGATCCTCCGAGCCTCCCCACAAAGGTATAAAAATCTCAGCGCGATGAATATACGAGTAGACAAATCAAGTTCCCGAGGTCGTCAGAGTGCACATCCTTTTTCGGGGAAAAAAGTGGATCGGCATCGCGTCCGACGGTCCGACCGGCACTGCTTACTTCGGTAGATTCTTGGTCTTGAAGGTTAGATGATATGCATATACCAAAGGAGCAGGTAGTGGTGTTGAAGTTCCAAAAAGCCACTGATTATTGGCAATCGATGTAGCAGTAATTCTCTTGCGTCGCATCTATGAAATCACAGACATGCATAGTTACTTGAGTACGAGTTTGAAATACCTAGGTAGGTAGGTAGAGCGATAAAACGCAAGACAAGGGGCTGTCCAGCAATAAAATCTACAAGAAGGCTAGATTTCAATTGTCTTTCAAACGCATCTATACAGTCTCTCAGTCGTTCAGCACAGTGCCCTCCTCTATCCCTACCTGTGTAAACCCACCTGTTCAAGAAGCTCAATTAAAAGCAACTTATAACAAGCGTGCAGCACTCTAAGGAGCGATTTCGACGACAACTTGGAACCCATTCTTCTATTTCAAGATCTAAGGCTCTTAAGATCAAAACTATACAGCAAAGGTATTTGAATTGGCAGGCGATGTGAACACAGGCAAGCCTACTAAGGAAAAGTAACAGAACACCTGCATCGAGTATAAGCGACAAGCGACCCAGATCTTCTCCGAGATGTCACAGCAGACATTAAGACACCTGCTAGGACAACAACCTGACAGCTTCAACTTGCTCGACGTCGCATTCTTGAAAGCGGCGCTCGAATCCGCATCATACTACGAAACGCGGATGCGTTCTGCCCCCGCCTTCGACACCAAGTTTCATCTCCTATCCCACGCGATCCAGCGGGCAAAATCCGACGGCCTCATCCTCGAGTTTGGAGTGGGAGCGGGCGAATCCATCAATCATATCGCCATGCAGATGGACAAAGACAGCATGGTTTTTGGCTTCGATTCCTTCACGGGCCTGCCCGAGACTTGGCGCACTGGCTTCGTCGAGGGTCAGTTTGCGCAGAGCACGCTTCCAGCCGTGCCTCCCCATGTGACGCTGATCAAGGGTCTCTTTGACGACACTCTACCTGCATTTTTGGAGACGAATCGGGGTCCGGTCGCGTTCCTGCATGTCGATTGCGACTTGTATTCGTCGACAAAATCCTTGTTGAAACTACTTGCTCCTCGCATTTGTGAAGGGACTATTATTGTATTCGATGAGTATTTCAACTTTCCTGGTTGGCAGCAAGATGAGTATAAGGCTTTTCAAGAACTTGTTGCAGACTGTGGCCTAGCCTATGATTATATCGGCTTCGTGCCAAGCCATCAGCAGGTTGCGGTCTGCATCACGAAAAAACAAAATTCATGAGATTAGTACTCGTTATGATATAATTACATTGCGCTAAATAATCAGTATAGAAGATCGTTCCGTTATGGCTTGTACAACTTCCCCATCCATTACTCCTCCTAGGAAACAGTGTCCAACCAGGTGATATGTTCTAAGATGTGAATCGCTTCTAGAGACTTTTCGTAATAGCCGATTAGAACCCACACTTCATCGTTACTCTTAACTTTTGGGTAGCAAAGTCCGATCCTTCCACGGCTTGTGATATAGAGGGAACGCCCGCTACTTGCCATATGCATTGTTTTTATACCCCTCTGTTAACGATCACCTATACCCATCCATGAAATCTTGCCACTTGGCTAGGAAGACCACTTTCTTCGATTCCACTCCACCCACGATTCGGTCCATAGAGGGGCACACCATCATCTGTCATTGATGCACACATGACATGAGACAGAGATATACGAACAATATCTTCCTTTTCGATGTCCATGGACCAGTCTCAAGTTCTCACCTTTCCATCGACGGATACAGTTTCAACTAAACTCATTTGCTTTCGATGGATGGGACGGTATTCAGTGGCAATCCCATCCGAGTCTAGATAAATGAGCAGCTGTGGATATGAATTTTGAAACCGGCTGAAATGTTCTTGGGTTGTATGAAGCATATAAATCCAAAAACTGGATATTCTATAAGGAAAGATTCGGGCTTGCTATGTGGGAGCCTAGGGAGTATATTTGCTGGAGCAAAGCGGATACTTCAAAATTGGAGAGGAACTAACTCATGGGGGCAAGTTGCAAAAGGTGATGGCAGCGAATAATCCCTCTTCGCTCGACGAAAATGGCGACGTCGCGATGAATCTTAGAGTACCTAAGAATGTCTAAGCAGATAGATATCTACTTTAGTCTTGAATTATACAAAGCCTACAAAGCCTAGGTAGATGGCTAGTATCTGAGTAGCTCTTCCTTTAGCTTCCAGCTTAATTTCAGAGCACTATTAATAACCTTAACCAATAGTTATCACAACTATTAGCACGGGCAAGTTGGTAGGTTAATAATAATTATCCAAAAATGGATCTTTCTAGAATTGCGTAACCACTCTGTAACTTTAAATTTTTAATAAATAATGTCTCATATTATTCTTCTGCTGCAACTATTATTATCGTATTATTATTATTACCGTGCTACCTACTACCTACCTACTACCTACCTAGCTATCCACTGCGGGGTTATAAATTGTACGGCAACCAGGATAAATTCTCATCTTCATCTACCTACCTAGCTTTGAAATTCTACCGGAACATCCATACATTTGTATAATAAATACTACCTAGGTCCATTGTACATTATCATACATCACCATGGGATACTTGAAGTATATCTTCATAGTACATACCTATAAAGGCGTACTTCGAAAATTCTAGTAATTTCTTGAGTTCCGTACAGCCCTGGCTAGCATGGCATGGCAGGCATTGGCAGCAGGGTGGGTGGTTGGGTGGGTGGAGGAAAACCTCCTTGAACTTTCCGGCGATGAGGTAATTGCTGCCCACCCACCTGTTCCATATTGGTGGGGGAGATAAAAATATTGTGACAGTGACAACAAAAAATCAAAAAACCCCAACTTATCTTTTTCTTTTTCTTTTTCTTTGTACTTATTTACTTGGGTATTTACACATATATCATAAATTTTATATCAAGTCAACCTTAGCTAACAATTCCTTTTCTCTTTGATACCCCTCAAAAAACGTAAATACGTAAAAAACCGTTCACACCTTTGAAGTTCATGTAATCGATATTGAAGCGCCATCACCCTTTTTTTCAAAGCTACTGTTCCTGTTCCAAGTTTAACCTTGGAAGAAATCATTCACTCCAAACACAGCTTGCCAACGAAGAAACCACTCACACCTCCTTTACAAAGTAGGCAGTAGGAAGTAGGAAATTTATCCATTTCATATTAGCCTTACCGGGAACACCCGTTCGTCGCTTCTAAAGCTTTCTTTGGACATTTGACATATGATATTTGTTGGACAGCTTCCTCTACTAAAGAAGAACTATTTCGACTCAAGAACCTACTCGATCTAGACCAGCTCTAGGTGTGCCGCTACCCAATCTTCAACTCCATCAAATAGCTACAGCATGCCTTCTTTAGATGACGAGGAGCCCAAGGCTTCTGGCAGATTACTTTTAGTATCCAACAGATTGCCCATCACGATCAAACGAGCCGACGATGGTCAATATAGTTTCTCTCAATCTTCTGGTGGATTGGTGACGGGGTTGAGTGGGTTGGCAAAGACTACCACGTTTCAGTGGTATGGTTGGCCAGGTTTGGAGGTGCCAGAGGAGGAGGCCAAACCTTTGGTTAAGAGACTGAAGAATGAATATGGTGCTCACCCGGTTTTTGTCGATGATGAATTGGCCGATAAACATTACAACGGGTTCTCCAGTATGTAAATTTCTGCCAACTCTTATCTGGGTACATCTGCAGATGCTAATAATGCCTACAGACTCTATCCTTTGGCCTCTATTTCATTACCATCCAGGAGAGATCACATTCGACGAGTCACAATGGATGGCATACAAGGAGGTTAACAGATTATTTGCGGAAACGATTGCCAAGGATGTACAAGATGGTGATCTGATTTGGGTCCACGATTATCATCTCATGCTGCTCCCAGAAATGTTGCGCGATGAAATCGGCTCGAGCAAGAAGAATGTTAAGATTGGCTTCTTCCTTCATACACCTTTCCCTTCCAGCGAGATATACAGAATCTTACCTGTTAGAGAATCTTTGTTATTGAGCGTTCTTCATTGCGATCTGATCGGCTTCCATACATATGATTATGCTAGGCATTTCCTTAGCAGTTGTTCTAGAATTTTGTGAGTACAAATGCTACCCCTCATGGACTTCAGCTAACGATATATAGGGAAACACAAACAACGCCTAATGGTGTCGAGTTCCGTGGTAAATATGTTACAGTAGCGGCGTTTCCTATCGGTATCGACCCAGATAAGTTCATCGAAGCGCTGCAGAAAAAATCTGTCGAAGAACGTATCGCTCAACTAGAGCGCAAATTTGAAGGTGTCAAACTCATCGTCGGAGTTGACAGACTAGACTATATCAAGGGTGTTCCCCAGAAGTTGCACGCTCTCGAAGTCTTCCTTACCGAACATCCAGAATGGATTGGCAAGGTGGTACTCGTCCAAGTCGCCGTTCCTTCTCGTCAAGACGTTGAAGAATACCAAAACCTACGCGCCGTCGTTAACGAACTTGTCGGTCGCATCAACGGGCGCTTCGGCACCATCGAATTTATGCCCATCCATTTCCTCCATCAATCTGTCAGTTTCGAAGAACTCACAGCCCTCTATGCTGTCTCCGACGCCTGTCTTGTATCCAGTACTCGCGATGGCATGAACCTCGTCTCATACGAATATATCGCCACACAACGTAAGCGCCACGGTGTGATGATACTCTCCGAGTTCACCGGCGCAGCACAATCTCTCAATGGTGCTCTCATCGTTAACCCATGGAACACGGAAGAACTCGCCGATGCAATCCATGATGCCGTAACCATGTCTCCCGAGCAAAGAGAAATTAATTTCAAGAAATTGGAAAAATACGTCTTCAAATATACGAGTGCATGGTGGGGCGAAAGTTTCGTCAGTGAACTGATGAGGATTAGTGAGCATGCTGCGAAAAAAGCAAGCAACAAGGGCGTCGTTGGAAAGGTACAGGAGTTGGTAGAAGGTGTCAAACAGTTTAATTTGGGAGAGCAGAGAGAGGAAGGGAGATTGGAACCAGGAGAATTTGACGATTAGATTGCAATGACGATGAGATGAAGTGAAGAATGGGAAGAACCTCAAGGGATACTTGACACTCCTTTCATAGCGCGCATGGATATGGATGGCGTTTAATATTTGCTTATGATGGTATGATCGAATTCGAATTCGCCGGACAATGGGGTTTGGGAGTGAATGGAAGGAAGGAAGGAAGGAAGGATATGGGCAGACAGAAAGATGGACCGATCGACCGACAGATAGATAGATAGATAAATGTATGTATGTATGGGGAAAGAGAAAATTTTTGATCAAAATCAGTAGGGAGGATCCCGGAGGAATGGATAGATGAGATTGTGATTTTAAGTGTTCGTTCGTATACATAGGTGGGTGGGTGGTAGGTAGTAGGTAGGTGTGAATGTACATGTGAGATGAGATGAGATGAGATGAGATGAGATGAGATGAATAGCTAGTATTACCTTGCTACAAGGGCTACAAGGTGTTACCAAGGTTACATAGGTGGGTATATCTTATTCTTGGGACCGTATAAGAGAGGACAGACAGGCAGGTAGGCAGGTAGGCAGGTAGGCAGGTAGGCAGGTAGGCAGGTAGGCAGGTAGGCAGGTAGGTAGGCTAAACAGACAGGCCAAACAGATAGGCCAGACAGACAGGTAGCAGCTAACTCACCGGGAGCGTTTTTTTTTTTTGCATCTGCACTCACACACACACACACACACTGTCTCTCTCTCTCTGTATATGTATATATATGTGAGACGAGCCTTGGAAGAAAGAAAAGGGGGTAAGGGTAGGGGGGAAGGGGCTGTGCCTTTTTAGTTGGGTATAGTATTCAATACCAACTACCTACCTACCTACCTACCTAGGTAGGTGGTTTAGTCGAGGTTTTCTATGGGACTATTGTATTTGAGTAAAATGATGGTTTTTTTCTCGTGTTTTTTTTTTTTATATATGGATGAATATTTTGTATATCGAGGCAGCTTCCATCACATCTATTCATCCATTTAATCAACCAATCAATCAACCAATCAATCAATCCATGCAAGCATGTTCATGCGCACTCACTGACTCGTTTTGAATCGCTTCGAATTGCTTTGAATACATACATCGATACTAATTTTACCAACCTCTTAACTTCCGAGCTTCTCTCATTGGACATTCCCTTTCCCTCCCCCCCTTCCCTTCTTTCAACCTTCACAACCACCCCCTCAAATCTAAAACATGCCCAACAAATCCTCATTCGTTTTCTTCCCCGAACCACCCTGCTGTAACTGCGTCTGCGCACTCGGTGGTTGACTAGCTCCACTCAAATCTAACCCGGCAAATGCACTCATCATATCATTTGCACTTCCCATTCCGCCTGCAGCCGAAGCAGGAGCGGGAGCATCAAACAAACCCATCATATCCGCCATACTACTACCCGCATTTGCACCTCCAGCTGGACTAGCAACTCGTTGAGGCGTGCCCGCCAATCCTTCCAGTCCGCTCGTTCCCGCACTCGGAGGCATATCTGCGCTTGCCGGAGCCGCACCATCGAAATCAATATCGAGGAGATTCTCCGCGTTGTTTTGAGCAGGAGTACCGTTTGCGGCTGCGGCGACGGCGGCTGCGATGGGATTTTCGACGGCATTTTGACGCTGCTCTTGGATTGCGGCGTGTTGAATGGCATCAGCGCCGTAGCGACCTTGACCGACGAATGTCTCAGGGGGTTTGTGGTAAACGGAAGCGAGGGTGCTGAGTTCGGTTAAGAGTTGGTCGAGGAGAGCTTGGGGAAGGGATGACATGGTTGTGGTGATGGGTGGGTTTTCAGAGAGGATGATGTTCTGGGTTTCCTATTAGTATGATTGATCTTAGTGACAGGAGAGTGTGGTGATAAATACCTTTGCTATTGAAAGATCACCTGACAATAAACGCCAATATACATAAGCTCTGTCTCTGAGATCAGGATTGTCATTTTCGGCCGTCGATACTTGTAAAACCTTTTGAACAAGACTCTGATTGTTGTCCGGCTTCTTCAAGAACAATTTGACGACAGCTGTCAGGATTTGAAGTTGAGTCTGGGTAAATTCTTCCATGAAACCTTCAACGAATCCCGCAAGGATTTCATCCGCATTGCTAATCTTCTCGGCATACTCGCCGACAATCCAAATCAAAGCCCCGCGTGCATTTGGCTCATCTAACTCGTCGATGTACTTACACAAGGTTGGAATGATACCTTCATATCCTGGGTACTTTCTGAATATGTCTTTGATAACTACGATAGCCTCTTGGACCACGTAGTTGACTTTAGTAGCAATCAAATCGAGTAGTGTATTGACACACTTTTCACTTGCGCTCTCGATTTTGATGGCTGCTTGGCCAATAGCCTTGACAGCTCTTCGAACAAAATCCATATCCACTTCTTGAGCGTACTCTTTGAGCTCAGATAACAATTGATCGACATTTTTGTCATTTGCTATCCGTACCATTATCTCCAGTTTTTGGAATTTAACATATGGAGGGTCATTATATTTGCAGAAGAAGACTCTCAGTTCTTTGCTAAGAATGTCTGGCTTCGCTTGCAAGAGGAGATCAATATTCCTCAAAGCAACATATTGGACTTCTGGGGCCGAAGCAACAAGAGTTACTGGGAAACTATTAGCACAATTCTTCCTGAACATGAACATTCCACCTACCAAGCGGTGGAGCCATCTTCTTCAAATATTGCTTTCCCAAATCCGCATTGATATTCTTCATATGAAGGAAAACAACCTTGACAGCAGCCAAGACAACACTTGGATTGACATGCTGAAATTGAGGAGATACTCTTTCGCAAATGTGTTCCGACTCCTTGACATCCGAAGCATGGTAATCTGCCAGAGTAGACAGAATTGTCACTCTTCCCCATTCGGTACACTCGTTCAAAGCCATAAGCATCTTCTTTAATGTCGCAGATGTGATCTGTAAAGCCTTTGTCTCCGGTGCAGTCTCGTTGATTTCCACGAGCGCCGTCACCGAATTGGCAACTACCATAGGATTGGGATCTCCAATCATTTCTTGTAGAGTTTCCAGGAAGCCGTTCTCGAGACACATTGTAGGATTGAGGTCGAATAATTTCGCAACGCAAATTGCTGCTGTCTTGCGCACATATGGCGATTCGTCCCTTAACGTTTTCCGTAATGGTTCTTCCATATAATCTACCATCTTATCTACTCGAATACAACCCATTGTCCGTATGGCAAGAGCTCGTACGAGTGGATTTGGATCCTCGGAATCTTGTACGAAAGTATTGACGGCTAAAATACAAAGGTCGGGATGCGATTTGGCATAATTCCTATAGTAAACGTGAGCAAATCATTCTATCCTTCCAATAAATGATCTTGACATACATCAAATACAGATATACCAGCTTCTTTTGATCTAAATCTGCAGTAGCAATGTTCTTTAGAACATCTGGAAATAGCGCAGACACATCTTTGCCCAGGGTCATGGACATGATGGTCTTCTGAATTGCTTCCTTGCGCTCATAGGCATATTGAGATACTAAACCCGCTCTCAGCTCATATGTTTCGCCCTTCTTGGGTGGCGCGAAGGCCCCTTTGATCCTATTCACCGCCATCGCTCACACAGATGGCGACCTTGAGGGTGCCCCTCATACGCCGATGGCTTAGTTGTCGTTTGGTAAGGCCACAGTTCGTGGAAGTGGTCGATTATCGTGAGCTTTGCGACTTCCAAGTACGAATTTGCGGGTGTAATCCGTAAGGTAAGAGTGAAATCTTGAGATTCGTAAATTGTCTTGTAAGGGAGGTATGGGGTTGTTGTCAAAGTGGTGATTGTTGATAGGTAGCTTCAGCCTGGTGCGCTTTGTGGAGGACTCGCTAGATCCTGAAAGTTTAAAGTCTGAAAGGACAGGGGACAAGCAATCCGTGCTCTCAAATGGTACGAAGTAATCCCCTGTCAGATAAAGTCATATGAAACAAATTATTGGTAAATTCCTTGGGAATACGATTTATTAATATGGTAATACTCCCCTTTAATTCTTATCGAGTTGCAAAACTGATGATGGCTTTCTCCAAGGCAAATTTACCAAATCTTCGTCGTCTCTTCGTTGAAGCAAGAACCGATGCGGAGGAAAGCACCATGTCAAGGAATGCGGTAGGCTTCTTTTTAAAATCGAATCTTTAAGACCTTTTGACTCATTAGTTATAGTTTTACAACATAGTTCTATTCATATCATCTATTGCAGTCTTCAGTGTTATTGCACAACGTGTCAGCAAAATACAGACATGATCACTGGCAACGAGATGCTCTGGCCTGGCAACGGGAAACAGACTTGGACCATTTGCTCCACGAAACTTGACATTGTTATGACTTGTTTTGGAGGATTGAATAGTATGGCTGGGCCATGTAGGAGGTTGTGGGGCGTGTGACCGAGGAACTCAGTGCTGTATGAATCCGGTATACATGCATTGAAAGAGGCCTGTCCCTGATATTCACGAGCCTGGGGTGAAGAGAAGCATCGTGGTGATTACAGGCACAGTGCCTCATGTTGCTCTACCACTCTTACAGAGCCTAGATGAGATGCCGCCCATATGGCCCTCTCTACAAGGTCTCAGCCATATATTGGTTTTCTCATTCCCAGCGACTCCTTGGTGTATCATAACATTTCCCCCGTGTTATATTATTCCTGGGAATCACTCCTCGCCGTCCAATTCCCCCCACCACCCCGGAAGCTGTAATGTAGGTAGGTATTCTGCGCCAGAACTCCAATCCTTTCCCCCTTCAAGCAGTTGTCCCTTCCACAACCTCCCCAGTAGTATTCTTGCCTGGCGCAACAGCCTCCTTGCCATCCATCTTCTGCTTCTCCCATTGTTCTGGCGTGTAACACTTCGGGGTCCAGGCATGAATGGCCGCAATCTCCGTCTTCAAAGCTCCATTTACCAATCTATGCCTTGCCAACGTGGGTTTCTTCTCGAATTGTGGTGAAACAATCACGGCGGAAAATGCCTGGCCGCAACCTCCTGTAGACCAAAATTAATCAGTATGGCGGGGAATTGCGGGGCAGAGGTACTCGTACCTGACATGTCTTCGATTTCAACATGACTTGCGTTCAGTAAATCTGTAATCTTGAGCTTGAGAACTTCGGCGGATACGCCTGATGCTTCTGCCATTATTTCTGTGGTAGAAAAATACAAATATATGTCAGAGGATGGCGTGTACCGGCCTTTTCTCAAAATTATCTACAGATAATTCCAAGGTTATGCGAAATCGGCGATTACGATTATCATGATGAGGAAATGGCGCCGCTTTAATCAGCCTCGCAATCTTGGAGAAAGTCATCAACATGTGGGTTGGTAAACAATACAAAGCTCGATGTTGAGGTGATGTTTTCAAGATTGGGTTCTAAGAACATCTCAAGATTCAAAAGAACCATGTCTACAACTTCCTCTCCATTCACTCAAGCCGTAGTGACGGCCATGAGAAAGTTGTAAGTTATGGTGAAGCAAAACATTAGTCCAACCACTCATGGTACATTGTAGATACCCAGAGAAACTCGCTGACAGTAGTTTTGATAATACGGGACGTGAGTTTCTTTCCGAGTTTCTTTCCGAGTTCCTTGGGTTAGAGCTTCCACTGATGATCTCCAAGTTTTATTGGAGGCACCACACCGCAAAAATGATCTCAAGGATTCAGTCCTTCTGACTATTGATCTCACAAAGGGGGTTGCAGACGAAGCTATTCGCAGGAAAGATTCAGTCATTGTCACATATCGTAAGTAGACTTGATACGAAGTGAAGCAAAAGCATTATGTCTCTAATTAATATTTTAAGATCCTATCATTTTCCGTCCTTTGAAGGCAGTCACACTCGCCAACTCCCAACAGAGCTCTTTGCTCCGTCTTGCTCAAGAAGGTATCAGTGTTTACAGTCCCCATACGGCCGTAGATGCCGCACCAGAAGGTCTGAATGATTGGCTTGCCGACATTGTCACCAATCGGCCCTTGAAGAAGGATCAATCGTATGTTCCTGTTTCTTGCACACACGACTCTGATATGAGACTGAAATTCAATAGCATCAGCACCGAGTCCATCGACCATGAACGCTCGATTATCAACTCCGTCAAGGATATACCCAATGGATTCGAAGGTGCCGGATATGGCCGAGTCGTCCGATTCAAGCAACCTCAGAAGTTAGGAGACCTTGTTGCACGGATACAATCCTCACTTCAAATTGGAGACCGTATATCCGGACTATCCATAGCGGTTCCACAATCTATACCCAGAGGGCAAAAGTCTTCAGTTGAGATTTCTTCCATTGGAATTTGTGCCGGATCGGGAGGATCAATGCTTAACGGGTTGGACGTCGACTTGTTATTCACAGGCGAATTAAGCCATCATGAAGCATTGGCGGCCGTTGAGCAGGGTAAGTGTGTCGTTACTGCCTTCCACAGCAACACAGAGAGAGCATTTTTGAAGGACCGAATGCAGTCTGCGTTGTTGGAAGCAATGGAGGGGAAGGCGGATATCGCGGTAAGCGAGGTCGATAGGGATCCCTTTGATATCATTCACAAGGATGAGTTGGATTGGTAATGTAGTGGGTTTCCCTGCCAGTTTATACGAATTATCGTCCGTCTGTACTCGAGGTATACAATAATAATGATTCGCGTACTGGGGTCACCACTGTCATGATGTTCTCTTTGCCTTTATATTGACCCAGCTGTTCTCATTCGGAGGCTCGCCTCTCAAAGCTGCCTCGCCGTCTTCTATGCAGACTTGCACATCATTTCCACCCACACCTCTCTCTTTCCACCTTCTCAACAACGTCAAGGTCTTCTCCCACTCCGACCTGGCCTCATCTTCGTTACCCTCTGCTATCAGAGTTCTGAGTTTCTCAGGTGTTTCCAATACTCGTAACACAACTTTCTTCATGTTTTGTTTCTTCTGAAATGCTGCCCTTTCCTCTACACCCATCTCCATAAGCTTCCTATATGACTCCGGAATACCTTCCTTCAACTCCCCCTTAATCTTTTCGGCCCTCTCATAGATACTCGCGATTGCAGGGTCCAGTGTGCTGGCCATTGGATTTAACGGGTCCATATTCGTCCTCATCTTCCTAATTGTCTCTGTTGCCGTAATTAACTTGCTGTAGTTGTCGTAAACCAATGCCTTCTTCTCTGCATCCAAAGCACGGATGTCGGTCAGAACTCCATTATAGGTCCGCAGAAGTTCTCCCAGCGTTTGTTTCTCCAGAACCTCTTTCACATATTTCTCGCCATCAAATCCATCTTTGTCCATCTCGCTTTCTTGTACTTCACTATCAAAGTGAATTGAGGAGGCTTCGGATGCGGCATCGTCGATAGGGGCTTCTTGTCCCTTTTTAAGGTTGTAGTATTCTCGCAAAGCAGCACGATTACGTCGAGGTATCGCGATTGACGATACTCGATTGGGAGAAGGTTCAGATGAACGGGAATGGTCTAAACTCGGTCGTGTTGAGGAGGTAGGGGTAGTGAGTAAAGGTACACGACGCCCATTAACGGAGCTTTCTCGAGGTTGCGCGATTGTAGACATAATGGGCGAGGTTCGACACTTTACGTCAGAAGTGTAGAATGGTTCTTGATAAACAGTTGACCCTCAAAGGATTCATCAACGATAAGGAGGGTTGCGGATGGGCTCGAGCGTAAGGCTGAGGGTACCGAACCTTTGTATACAATGTTCGTCTCCCCCTTGAACAACGACAACCTTGGAATGAGATGATCCTAGACCTTGAAAGTTGAGATAAGTAACAACAAGCTTTGATGTGAAGTTCGAATCCTTGCTTATTCTTATTTCCGATGTTGTTTCGTCGTATATGTTTGGAAGCCAGTGATATCTACGCTTCCGCGTGTAAATTGGCCTTGAAAGGAAAAGTCGGAACCAGAAAAAGGTTACTTGACAAGTAAATATATTGAGAACGATTTTAGACTTTATAACTTTCTCTATGTAACCTAGCACCTGCCTCTACTCGAATCTTCATTGAACTAAACCTTCGATTAGACAAAAAATAATGAACGAAGGTTAACTGTTCACCTAGACTCCTAGAAAAGGAATTCGTCGAGGCTACTAGTCGGTATCAAATTATAGAGGCATGAGAATTCGCGTGTGATGTCTATGCATCCCACTCTCAGCTCGATACGAGTGAGATCTTCGATAGAATGTTTCTTCCCCCGGACTAGGTTCTCAAGCCCCTGGAAATGAATTTCAAGCACATCTCCAAAGCTCCAAAGGGTAGGTTCACCGCAGAACTCTTGAATATGAGTGGCTAGAAAATCTCGCTCTTCTTTCCTTTGGTGGCAGTGAGCGCTGTTGGGATCTTCATCCTAGAACCTACTAGGTGGTTTCCCCCGCCGCCGCTAGCACATAGACTAGCTGCATCTCGGGTCTTTCTGTAGGCCTGCTTGCAGTTTGTTGATTATATATGTCTTTGGGGCTAAAGCAAGTGTTGGGTGAAAAGCCACCGAGGTCACGAAGGTGACGAAGCAGATGCAGGGTTTGTTATATACTAAGTGAATTCCCTTCTGTCATGCTTTCTTTCATGTCGTTTTCTGCGTGGCGAATTGCTTCCTTTCTCAAAACCCCAAAATGATTACAATCAAGGCCATTGTGATTGCTGCTTGTACAGTTCAAGTAGCCTACGCATTGCCCACCAACGCATCCCTTCCAGTCGTTGATCTTAAGTATGCTCTTCACCAGGCTACGATCAATGTATGCAAGCCCTAATCATTCAAGCTCTGGAGTGGTTGCTAAGAATCATTACAGGAAACAGGCCAGTACTATAATTTTTCAAATATTAGATACGCCGCACCGCCCATAGGAAACCTTCGATTTGCAGCTCCAGTCGAACCTACTGAAGTGAACCGGACAATCAATGATGGCCAGCAAGGGGCTATTTGTGCCCAGGGCACACCATATTGGGAAGAAATTACTTCGTATTTCTTTCAGGGTGCTAGTACAGCTACCTTGGAATTTGTTGCGGCAGAAGTAGAAGCGGTCGAGAAGAATCTCACTATCTCCGGACTTTCCGCACCAGCACCGCTGACTTCGGAGGACTGTTTGTTCCTCGACGTTATTGTCCCAAAGTCCATTTACGATACTTACGGTGAAAATAAAGCTCCCGTTGTAGTCTGGATTTACGGAGGTGGCTATGTTTCCGGATCGAAGTTTGGTTCAGGAAATCCGGCCACGTTGATTTCTAGGAGTCAGGAGAATGGAGCTGAAGGTGTGATCTACGTTGCCTTGAATTATAGACTTGGCCTCTTTGTAAGTTTGCTCTCCTTGATTTTGATGAAAGCAACTAATAGCATCTAGGGGTGGCTTTCTGGTCCAACATTTGAGGAAAGTGGAACGGCAAATGCTGCTCTTCTCGATCAGAGATTGGCGTTGGAATGGTAAACATTTTTTTATCCCACCTCTAATCGTGGCTATCCTGATTACAAGTCTGTTAACCAAACAATCTCCTAGGATTCAAAAGTACATTTACCTCTTTGGTGGAGATGCAGATCGAGTAACAGTTATTGGTGAATCTGCCGGAGCTGGATCTATCATGCATCAGATTACGGCATATGGTGGCAGCAATGGCAATGCACCTTTCTCCCAAGCTATTCTACAAAGTCCTGGTTACTTTCCCACGTATACGGATGCTCAGCAGGAGACAACCTTTCAAAGTGTCATCACACAGGCACAAGCACTCATTGGTCCCAACATCACCTCAGTATCCGATTTGAGGAATCTCGACTTCATTACTCTAGCCGGACTTAACACTATCGTTATAGCCCGATCAGCTCCTTATGGTACTTATACTTTTGGACCGACAGTGGATGGCACTTTTGTACCTGACCTCCCTTCTAAGCTACTTCTCGATGGCAAATTTGACACGAACGTGAAGATCATGACTGGACATAATTCTAATGAAGGTGCATTCTTTACGTCTCCCTTCTTCTCCACCGAGGCCGATGTCGCCAATGATCTTAAGACAACTCTACCCACCGTATCTAATGCCACACTTGCCTATATCACTGGAACCCTATACCCTCCAATTTACAATGGCTCCTATCCATATACGACTATCTACGAGCGAGTATCTCTGATCACAGCGGAACTAATTTTCACATGCAACGCTCGCTACATGAATACCGCTTTTCTTAATGAAACTCACTCCTACTACTTTACCGTTCCACCAGGACTTCACGGCGAAGATATTGCATACACCTTCTTCAATGGCGACACTACAACTCTAGATGATGGATCACCTGTAAATGCCACAGTAGCAGCCGTCTTACAGAGATACATCATGAATTTCGCTCTGACAGGTAACCCTAACGGGAATGGAGTGCCTTTCTTCCCTGAGTATCAAAGCAATTCTACGACGGTAATTCTTGGAACTACTGGTTTGGGAAATGTACAGACTGATACGGCTGCCAACAACAGATGTGAGTGGTGGCAACAAGCGTTGTTTGAATAGTAGGAATACATATTTAATGTATTGATGTTCACGAGTACGATTACTGGTTATGGTTCTAAAGTTTGAATTTAGTCTACATGCTATTTGTACTATAACTTTTGTACCAAATCGTCCTTTTGGGCTATTATCAAAAGCGCGTAGTATGCTTTGCTTCATTATATGCTTTGATATCAAAGCTGCGATCAGTATCTGAAATTTAATGCATACACTACCTCCTATTGATCTCGAACCGGGTAATTACTAAGTTAAAGATCACTAAAAAAAATAGCCCCCTCCTATATATTATCAAATCGATCACCAGCACAAAAGTTTCAGCTCAGAAATGGCAAGGGGAGATGGAAAAGCAAACTTTCGACTCCAACCCTTTGCTTTTCTTACCTCACCTTCCGAGTCACTATCACTGAGGTAGGATCATTGATATGAGCCTTGATCTCCATATAACAAATATCCTCACCGCATAGGGGCTTGATGAGTTTGTGAGATTGTACATCCAGCGGGGCTATATACAAGATCAAATAAGTATCTTTTTAGATGATCATGCATTTTGAATGACTTTAATTCTCGCACGCGCTTCCCATTTAAAATGCTGAATATATGCCCTACTGAGCATGTTTCTACCACATACGACCATAGACTGAAGAGAATTGGGCATCCCGTCCGCTCTGCCATACACAAGCTTCAGATCGGCAGATTAGTAGTTGGGTGGGTGACCACCAGCGAATCCCTGCTGTTGTATGTCTTTTTTTTTCTTTTTTTGGTTTGTGCTCCTGCTTATTGAAGGCCATGGCTTTTAGTCATTGTGTTATCTCCCCCTGACCTTGCCTCCTTCGTCAGTGACGAATACTGCACACTAGGTACCATGATACTCTCGCTTAACCATTTGCCATAGAGCTTATTTGTTTACCCTCTCCATTTGACTTTTAAACTGGAGGTAAGAGGTTTGGTTTTTGGTGATGGATGAAGAGGAACTTTCGAGACTTGACTTGTGACAACCAATAGATGATACATCCGGCACCAAACTGTCGATTGCAGCGAGTGTGTATAGTAGTCATTATGTACTTCTATAATTTGCTAGCATGGTGATGAAATACATCATCGTGTTTATTGGCAGAAAATGTATATGTTTATATCTAGGTAAGTGCTCATAATATATTAATTATGATTTATACTACACGCAATATAGTTTCTGATATGAAGTCTAGTGAAATAAGGGCACATGAGATGAGAAGATACACTATCTTCTCATCTGTTAAGACATCCTGCTCTATTACTTTTTCACAGTCTGTCTGTTTGAGGGGTGAAATAAAAGCATTCCAATTATCAAACTCTGTTTGGGGCAAAATGGATATACCATTCGGTAGATGTAGTATATATAGCATATAAATCTCGTTTTCATTTTCTTTTTCAATAGGCTAGTTGTAGCAAATTTCTTGTCATGTCTGGACTCTGTAGTAGTAGATTCAGACTTCAACTTCGACTTCCACTTCGTTGAATTAAAATCAAAAAAATTCAAAATTATATATGTATGTATGTACGTGTTCCCCTAAACACATCTCTGCATCTTTCCCTTCCTTTCCTTCCTTTCCTTCCTCTCCAAACCTCCAAACCCCTTCACCCCCCTTCACCCTT
>NGKI01000025.1:260498-273749 GCA_002162615.1 Myriosclerotinia duriaeana
AGTACCTACCATCCCAGTGTACCTACCATCCCAGTGTACCAAAATGATGGGATAAGAAACATAACGATAGGTAGCCAAAGATTGCTATGAGATTTCCATTGTTGCCTCTGAAGATATTGCAATCCAATTATCGTGAATTCGGGAAACCTACTACTAGGTAGGTATGCCATATAACATGGGCATTGGGCATGCAACTTTGCACGTTGGTGGTAAGAAGGGTGTGAGATTGGGTTCCTCTGCGTCGATTAATTGATTGTTTGGAATATGATGAGTAGTATATTAATATAAATTATGCTAATCGAGTTTTGTGCATTACTACTAGAGTCTTGAGAAATCTATCATCTATACAAATACATATCCATGGACGATTTGAAAATGAATTCATCACACCCTAAAACATCTATTCCTTAACCACATCCCCATTCTTCTTCATTTCACCTACCAAGAATCTCCACTCATCGCTACTTACTTTACTCACGCTCAATCGTGCTAGCTTCAACATTTGCATATTATTCAACGCATTTCCTTTTTCTTCAAACCATGCTTTGATTTCTTTGAGGGTGATGGGTGTTTTGAGTTTCTGCCGGAATTCGACGTGTACAACACTCCACTTGGGGTCATCGGGTGAGGATTTAGGATCGTAATATGGAGTCTTGGGGTTATGTGCTGAGACTATTGTTCTCGTCAGTATGGGAATTGGCATATGAGAATCATGAGGGATGTTTACGATCAGGAGAATGCTCCTCAACGATTTCCATGATTCCAACAATTGCGGGGATTTTGCATGATGAATGGTAGAAGAAAGCTAGATCTCCCTTCTTCATCGCACGAAGATTATTGCGTGCTGATGTCTGTGTAAGTAATGGTATTATAAAGTTGAATTACAACGTGACACACCTGGATATGCTCGTATTCCTTTGAGAAGGTTAGTGTTAATGTTGATATGTAATACAGGCGTAATGAATAACTTACCATCCCAAGGTTCTGGTTCAGTCTTTGCTGCTAAATCATCGATGGAGAATTTGATATCGTGGCCTTTTTCCATGCGTGATTCTGGTTCAGCTTTCATGAGCCAATATTGACGAGTTGATGAGGAATCTGCTGATGAAGAGTCCACTGACGAGATCTTTGTTGATGTAGATTTGATGCCATTTGATTGAGATGATTTGGTGGATTTGGTAGAACTCTAGAAATGGTCGGGGTATTAAACTCCAAAGACGCAAAGATAGAAATATAGAAAATGAATTGACCAAGAGGTATCTAGGTAGAGTATGAAAATGCAATGAAACATTTGTACTAGTAGAGTTCATGAAGAGCACGTGCCCTTTCCAAAAACCCCTTGCGAATGAAAATATAAGAAAGACCAAGAGGCAAGTAACCTACAGTATCTGATTTAGATGTGGTGACTTCTCCGTTGATCTCTGCTCCCTTTGTGGGTTGATTATTTGCCACCTTTTTCTTCTTGATCTCCTTATTGGGGTTTGAAGATGGGGAAGTTGATGAAGATAGACCAGTACCGGTAGCCTCTTCTTTC
The DNA here is from genome assembly GCA_002162615.1 of Myriosclerotinia duriaeana. Lineage (NCBI taxonomy): Eukaryota > Fungi > Ascomycota > Leotiomycetes > Helotiales > Sclerotiniaceae > Myriosclerotinia > Myriosclerotinia duriaeana. The sequence continues at coordinate 262,033 of NGKI01000025.1, forward strand.
CTACTCTCTATATAATTGTTTGCTTTTTGTCGAGTTGATCTTCGAGGTTCTATAGGAACTTCATCTCCTACTTCTTTGGCTTTTCTCTTGACCATGTTGAATGTTATGTTTATTGATGAATGGTAAACAATGAACAATGAACAATGAACAACAGATTGATTGTAGTGATACTCCGTCGTAGAGCCCTTGATGTTTATGCAAGAGGAGTACGGAGTGATAGGTAGGTAGGTAGGTGAGACTTGAGTAAGTTGAGTTTCTATATTAGTAGATAAGCTAACGGATGATTTGATGTGTGAATACCTACCTAGTAGGCTAGTAGTACCTACGGAGTACAGTATACTACTGTATCTCCATTATTATTCTCCAACGCTCCGCTCCGTAGTATATTTAAATAATCCATGGAGCAACAAGGATCATTAAAAACCCATCCATCTCGGAGCCTTCCCAAACTTTCCTTACCTAAGCGAAAGAAATGACGACCAAGAAGCCTCGTGTCTGCCGAAACTAAAACTAAAATGATAAGCTGGTGAGCTAACCACTTTGGATTGAGATTTTTCAAAGTTACATCCATCTGCAGTGCTGCTGCACTCATATCTCATATCATCATCCATGAGGGAGAAAAAATAATAATAATATCACTCATTTGAACCATGGGAAGAGAACTCAAGAGAGAGAGAGGTATATGTATTTATACTCGCGTTTGTAAAACTGATATCCGCTCAATAATATACCTATACCTACCTAATACTTTGTATAATACAATGTTTGTTCCTCATTCTTTCATCTGTGATATGGATAACAAATAAACTATTCCATCCCATGTTGCTCTAGCGGCCAGCCTTTCCGGGTTCTGCTTTAAAGCAAAAGTAAATTGGACCCTGTCTTATGCATGCTTGATGAACCTCTCAATGCTTCGAATTCCTTCTTCTCAATAATAATGAGAATAATGAGAAGTTGAGAACCCTTGTACGGAGTAACATGAACGCCATTCCATCAAAAAGCATGCATCCTTCCACAAACCCTCGTGCTTCCAGCCTTCCACGGTGCCACCGAGCCAACCTTCAACAAAGATACCCGGACATACCTACTAGGTACTAGGTAGGTAATTTGAATCTCCACAATCACCAACGACGGATTGGAATAGCCGGGCCGTCCCTAAGGAATCGATATCTATCTTATGAAGTTATGAGTAGGTAGATACCTAGTAGGTAAGAAGAAAACGCCCAAAAAGTTGTACATTTACAATGTGCTTGCAGGATAAATCATCTCAGATGCAGGAATCATGATACGTGGATAATGAAGTAATGAAGTAATGATCATAAATCCCATACACATGATAGGATGGATGCCCTTCATTCTCCTTCACACACAGGATTTTATGGCTTTTCATTTATTCCTATGAATCAACCAACTTGATCATGAGGATGGTCCTGGTCCTGGTCCTGATAGAGTTTCATGGTCGGATCTGTGGGTGAAGGCGGGAATGGTAATGGTAATAGTATTGTATAGTATAGTATAGTATAGTATTAATGAAAGAGATCCTCGAATAATATTGTGATGCATTGATCGACCTTTAGCTACTACATACTAGTAGACCGGTATGTTTCCCGGTCTATCTTTTTGGTTCCCTTTCACTTTAGTGCATGTCAATCGAAGCCACATGCCACAAGCATTGTCATAAAGAACAGGTCCCAAGATGATATTGGTACTCTCACCAAGAAAGACTTGATATCATGAAGTAATAGGACTATCTAAGATATCTATTCCATTCTCTCCCATTCCCTCCATCTCATCTCAAACTAAAAGAGGCATAAGTCAGTAACGGGTATCGTCATTGGTCTGGTCTGTGTGTAGTATCTCCATCCCCATGATGATGATGATGATGATGATGATGATAATGATGGATGTGAGGAGAATTGAAATGGGTCTAGAGAACTAAAACAGGAACGAGTAGTACTATACCATACTATACCATACCATACCGGTACCAGCATATCCTTCAAAGACGGCCATTGTAACCTATCAATCTGATCTTTTCTGGATCGTCAGTCAGGTAAGGCAAATGGGTTTATACGCCAAAAGCTTATATCCCGGTGGGAAACGTGATTTCCAATTTGGCCCTGCCATGCACCTTTGAACAATTAAATAAATAAAACTCCATTCCCCCTCTTTTTTCCCTTCCTTCTTCCTGTTCTTCTCTCTCATCCTATCTTTCTCTTCATCATCTTCGCATCTTCTCTTCAATTTCTCTTTTATTCCTATTTTTCTTTCATGTCTTCGAGTCATTTGGAATTCATTCCAATTCTACGTTATCCTCTTTACATGCCACTATATCACAAACCTTGTTAAGAAAAAGACAGGGCGGCCTTACATTTTCAAAATACAATAATACAACCAATTGGAAATGATGGAATTTACATGTATCAAATGATTATTGAAATCTTCTTCTTCTTCTTCTTCATATCTTGATTAACTGTTCTTCTTTTCTTCATCTTTTTTTTTTACCCCCTTCACCTATCTAATAATACTTGGAGTATCAACCATTTTTCTTTCATGTCGCGGAACAACTTGGTTAAAGCGACCACGAATTTCACACCGCATCAGGAACAGACACGACCGGGAACCAATCACACTAGTCCAACACACTACGAATGATCGTTACTACTATCTCTTTTATTTACTATACTTACTCACCCAATAATTTATTAACCCAAAGGGATTTTAGGACATTTATTACATTTGGAGATGTTAACAATCAGGAAATCGATCAAGGACCCTTTAAATTTCTTCAAATTTGGATTTCCTTCGAAGTTCAAAGTCAATGAAGAGGAGCATTGAAATGAATCCATGGATGATAATGATCCTTCCGCTCCGGATGGTACAAAATGATTTGAGTCAATGATTTGATTGGCTTAACAATCGAAAGTTAGCTTTTCTTTTTAAAGAAAAGATGGAGCAATCAAGGAAAACGACCTTTCCCTCAGCAAAACACGCACAGCAACCGCTCAGCTCCTATAAGCAAGAAAGTAAGAGAGTAAGAGAGAGAGAAAGAGAGAGAGAGAGAAAGAGGTGACCGCCGCGACAATCATCCGACAATCTCCTTACTCAATAACTTTACCCCCCCCTTCCCCCTTCTCCCCCCCCGGAAGCTCTTATTAGTTCAGATCCTCTTTGGTATCATCTAAAACTTGATCGCTGCCTATTTTCATACATTCTTGTTCCTCATTCGGTCCACCTCCCGATTCAACCAACGTGTTACAAGCAAGCATCGATAGACAGACACATTGATCGATATTTACGATACGATACGATACGATACGATACATCATTACAGTACAGTACATTACGGTACAGTACCTACTGTACAGTACAGCTCAGCTTTATTTCGCCAACCATCGGCCCCAAACCCCCATTTTCTGCCCCGACTCATTTCTAATTCGACCTTCATTTTTTTGGAGCCGTGTATACATTGATACGGGTATGTTCCGATCTATTCAATTATCTTTTTTAGCCTTCCCATGTATCTTTATCCGTACCATATCCGTACCATATTCGGAGAAGTTGTACGGACTGGCTGCGCCTGTTATTCAACAACCATATAACCACACCACCACCACCACCAGCAGCTTACCTTACCGCTTCATCGCTGCCTTACCTTATACCTTATCCGAATTGCCGCAAATTCTATTCTCTACTTGAACGGTTCACTCCAAGTCACAACCTCCAACCAACCGAAACGTGACCTTTAATCTTTTACAAGAATAATAATTGATCACGTTCCACGTTCCACGCTCCAAGCTCCTTCAAATGTTACGATTACGAGATCTACAATCAATCAAACAAATCCATCCATCCATCCATCCATCCATACATACATACATACTTCAATTCGACCATTTCGGATTTAAACAATTACCAGTGGGATAATTAACTAACACAACATGTTCTTTCTTTAGAAAACGTTTATTACAATTTTTTTATTATTATTAATCTTTTATTATTTTATTATTATTCCATTATTGGTAAGTGAATTCCTTTCAATAATAATAATAATACACTTTTATCCTTCTCTTAAGACTTCCTCCCTTCTTTGATTTGATTGTATGAAAATCCCGTTCCGACCTACCTAGGTACCTACCTACCTACCTTTTAATTGGAACGAGGCAAAGTACTTTTATTAGGGCGTTACTTTTTTAGGCACTAATCCTAATCTTATATTAGCGCATAATTCAGGTGAAGAGAGACCTCCGAGACTGTCAAAACAATTTGGGACCTCAACCAGCGCGCGTCGATAGGTAAGACCTTGCCTTTCATTCCTTTCACTTTTCATCATTACGTTTATAAAGATGTCACGAGACATATTGTAGTTATTGATGCGCATATTGATTGAAAGTTCGTTGATGCGGTTGATAATTAGTTGATGAAGCAATTGATCTCCCCCTTTGCTTCATTCGACCCATCAGCGCGTCGCGACTTTCATCGCGCCAGACTTTTTATCTTTTATTTGTGCATCTATATCTTCATCTTAATGGATTTCAATGGATCCTAACTTAACTTTGATGATCGCTGACACTTGTGCGCATCTGCAGATGGGTTGCCACTACTATCATCCACAGACATGAGCTCCTGGATGAATGACGCTGCCGTCCAAAATCATAATGGCGCAGGCTTCAATCACCTTAACGAATCGAATCCTGGAGGAAATATGATGGACCCATCGGGTTTTATGCCCACTTCATCATCCTTTGATCCCAATCAATTCCAAAATCAACAATTACAACAAAGAATGCAAAATGGTGGAATGCGCAATGGGTCGCCAGCCTTCAATAATCCCGTGTATCAGACCAATCCTGTGATTCCATCAAAGAGACCAAGGCCAAGGGAAGATAGTCTAGGTACATCACCCAGGCAAGCTCCTGGCATGTTACCTAACTCTCGCTCCCAAACTCCGCAACAAGCTGCTTATCCCGGGTTTCAACCAAATAATATTCCCACGCAACAACATGCTCCTCAACAGAATCCATATTCGCATCTGCAAAATGGATCGAGCAATGCTAGTCCATCTCCTATCATGGCTAACCAGCTACGTCCTGGCGGCGTACCACAACGTGTCTCTACAGCTTCTCCTCATCCATTCTCACCGTCCCAATCCGACCAGGGCAGCCGAATCGATACACCACAAAGTACTACTTTCGCTCAGAACGCCCCTTATGCGCCTGCATACAGTCAAAATTTTACTCCCCCACCTGTGCGAACTTCGGCACCACCGCAAAGCGCCATGTCAACACCACAGATGCCACCCACCATGTCACAACCTCAAATGTACAATCAACAAGCCCAACCACAGAACCATCAGCAACAAAAGACCTCATCCTTGGATCAAACTAGGCAAATGTACCAGATGCGACTACAACAATCACTTCAGCAGCAACAGCAACAGCAACAGAGCAATCTACATGCTGCGCAAAGACAGACCATGTCACCCGGTGTGAACCCATTATCTCAAGGTCAAATGATGCAAGCACCAAACGGTCAATTTGCTGGTATGCGACCGCAGCAAGCTTCATTGGCCCAAAGCCAAAACCAAAATCAACACAATTTCCTTAAAAGTTTGGTTGCTTTCATGCAGTCAAAGGGTCTTCCTTTGGAGACAAATCCATTTGTGGGTGATCGACAAATCAATATCTTTGTGTTGTATATGGCAGTTACCAAATACGGAGGTTACAGGAATGTCACGGCACAAAATTCATGGCAGCAAATCTCACAAGCCTTGAACATGCATCATTTGAGATACCCAACCGTGCCTATGCAACTTAAAGCTTTATATGAGAGAAACCTCCTTGCGTTCGAGGATGCTTTCCAGTCCAATATGCAACGACAGAGGGCAGCCGCAATGAAGCAGAGCGGTAATGTTGGCGTACCTCAGATGTCACCCACTAAACAAATGACCCCATCGAATTCTATGCAAGCGTCGCATTATATGCAACAGATGACACAACAACAGCATCTTCAACAACAACAACAACAACAAACTACCCCCATGAAGCAAATGACCCCTTTACATCATCCCCAACAGCCTGTCATGAATGGCTTCTCGACACCGCAGCCCCCACAAGCACATCCTTTGGGATCTCAAGGTCATGCTCGAAACAGTCTCTCGAGGAGTGTTGAAGTTACCCCGCCGCAAAATGGCAGCGCCTACCCAATACCGTCTCCAGCTCCAATACCCAAGTCTGGTAGTGTATCATTGGCATTACCTCATTCTAACTTGGTCCCAGCACTAGATGGGCAGACGGAAGACGAACGAATGAACGTGATCCTCGACGAGGAACTACCAGTCTTTTCGCGGGTTCCTGATACCTATGGTGGGCTCGTGCTAGAGGCTCTTCGTAATGAGGGGGATTTGTTGTTGAGACACAAACCGGATTTTCCACCATTGACCGATATCGGTACCATTGATGTTCATGCCTTAACTATGAGTCTGCAATCCAGACTACATGCCGAAGTACGTTTGGCTTTAGATACCTTGGTTCTCATATCTTCGGAACAACGCCTACCACTAGAATTGATGAAGTGTGACGATTTAGTCGAGTCACTTATCGATTGCGCCGAGGATCAAGTTGAATTATTAGCCGAGAACACGGTAGAGGTATCGGATATGATGCTCATAAATTCATATGAAGATGTTGTCCGCGCCAGCCAGGCCGAGCACGTTGCTTTACAAGATATTTCAGCATTTGGGTCAGCTGAGTACAATGTAGACCGAGCTGTCGAGAAGTTAATTTGCATAACCAGTATTATGCGAAACCTCTCATTTTATGAGTCGAATGTATCGTTCCTCGCAGAAGAATTCGTTATCAAATTTTTGTGTGTGGTAATAAGGTATCTGGGCACTCGAAATATGCTACTCAAGACGAATCAGAACACGCTGGAGTTTATGAAAGATGGCGTTGTTTTGCTATCGAATATCGCACACGAGATCAAGTTACCTGGTCGCGAACAAGCATTATGTTTATTGCATTTCCTCTTAGCATTTGCGCCCTGCCCGCCTCCAAACGTAATGGGATCCGATAGAATCACATTCTCGACGTACGATCCAACCGTTCATTATTATATCTATCCTGCCATTGATAGTCTTGCCAAGCTTCTTGCGCGGGATGAACCAAACCGAACCCATTACAAAACGATCTTTGCCTCTGACGTGTCTTCGTCTCCACCCTTTGACCTTCTGACAAGAACTTTTGCTCTGTCTATCTCGGCAATACCCGAACAGCAAAAGGAGACTAAACGGGGAGCTTTCCTACCTCTGGTGGAAGCACGAAAGCCGATGTTGATGCAAGGGATACTGGCCGCAGAATTGTTGGCAAACCTTGCACCAGGGTACGACAGCGGCATTGCAAAATCTTGGTTGACTTCAGAAGATGGATTTGCCAAGAACCTTTCACACCTTGTATTAACATTATGCTATGAAGCTCCACAGGGTCCTTCACACGGCAGAGTTTCTGCCGTACCAAAAACGGCAGAGGAAGAGGCAATGTTACATATCATTCTTGGTGGTATTGGAATATTACGCCGACTGGCTGAGAAGTCGCGAGACCCCGAAGATCCAACCTCTATGATACCCATACCTGGCATGCCAACGACAGAACGATTAATTAAACTACATGAACGCAAGCAGCCTAGGCTTAAAGAGGCATTGCGGCAATTGTGCGCTTTTACAAGTCTTGGCTAATGAGCGATTGGGTTTTCATACATGTATAAGGTTCATAGACGCATGAAATTAATAGCGTATGGAGTCGGCGTTTGTAATTTGATATATCTGGCTGTTCAGCATGGCATCCGCGTGACGTGTGTGATTCTTGTGGTATGGTTTGGATTGGTTTTGTGTACAAGGTATGATGGGTTCTCTTGAAAAGCAAGAGTGTATTGTACATATAGTCATGAGTCTGTAGAATGATAATCAAAGCAAATCATTGCTTTTGAAATAACGAACCGGCATGTATTTTTCTCGATTGTCCATATAATGTGGTGTGAGTATTCCATTAGAAGTGTCGTTCCTCCAGAAATTTCTCCACTGCCGGTTTGCACCACCCCTGTGATATAGTCAGGATACCGATGAGATGAAAGTTTTTAAAGCTGCTCAGCGTACCTTGATTATGATTTGCTTCGTCAATTGATTCACCCGGACCTCCTTATTAAATAATGCCACTTCTAATTGCTCCTTCAACTTCATAATATCCCCTTCAACTTTTCTGATTTTTGTCTGCTTCAAGTTACCACCCGCTTTGGCAAGTGCATATACTGGCAGGTTTTTGGACGGCGTGCGAGATACATGGTACGGTTGATTCGGGACTGCCGTGGAGGTAGTTTGTGAGGGAGTAGACGTCGACGTTGAGATGGTTGGGCTTGAGGAGGTAGAGTTTGAGGAGGTGGAGTTTGTAGATAATCTGGCTACGCCCAGGAAATGTCGTAAAGTCGTGGGTCTAGGCAAAGCCATCGGTCTGAGGAATTGGAGTGACATGGTAGAGGGTATGCGGTTGTGAAAATATTGAGTTCTACTCACTTGAATTCCCCCAAACTTCATTTGAGGTCGCGAACTTCTCCAATCCAAAAAGACGCTAATAATTTAAGCTACCCTCCACTAGCGCGAAATTTTGTAGGCGGGCGCGCACAATCATCAAATTCCGACATCTTTATCCTGTGAAAGCGTGAACCCCACCACTATTTCCAACTCACGACAGCACAATAGGATCGCAATCATGGCGGACAATACTCCCACGACTGCGAATGACCTTCTCAAGGATGCTGCTCAAGCAGCCAAAAGCCCCGAGGAAATCGCCAAAGAGAATGACCTCCTTCCTAGACTCATCACCCACCTCGACAGACATTTAATCTTCCCTTTGCTACAGTTCGTCGCAGATCAAGATGAGGAGCCAGCGCCAGAAATCACAAAGGCCAAATTTGAGTTGCTGAAGAAGACCAACATGACGGATTATGTGGCAAGTCTGTACTGCGAAATTGAAGGGGTTGAGGAGCCACCAAAGGAATACGCGACCAAGAGACAAGAAATTCTTCAACGGTTAGAAATCTTTGGACAAGAGAGCGAGAAGATTACAGATTTGCTAGGCAGAGAGGATGTTGTTACTGGCTTGAGAAGTGATAAAGTTGCCAACTTGGAATTCTTGAAGAAGGAGCATGATGTACGTGTTGGGAATATTGATCTACTGAAAATTCAATCTGACATGGAAATAGGTCACAATTGAGATGGTTAACGTCTTATATGACTTTGGTAACTTCCAATACAGCTGTGGAAATTACGGAGCTGCTGCCGAACTCCTTTACCAATTCAGAGTCCTCTCTACCGATGACGACAAAGTTACTGCAGCAACATGGGGTAAATTGGCTTGCGAGATCTTGACTGGAAACTGGGAGTCCGCTATGGAGGAAGTCCAAAAAGTCAAGGAATTGATCGAGACTAAGCTCTTCAACAAACCTCTCGCACAACTTAACCACCGAACTTGGCTCATCCACTGGGCTTTGTTCCCATTCTTCAACCACGAACCCGCTCGTGATGTCATCTGCGATCTCTTCTTCTCCCCAGCATTCATCAACACCATTCAAACCGCCTGCCCATGGATCCTGAGATATTTGACTGCTGCAGTTATCACCAACCGTAACCGTACACGCAACACTGGTCAATATCAAAAGCAACTCAAGGACATCATCCGTATTGTCAAGCAAGAGAACTACGAATACTCGGATCCAGTCACCGATTTCATCAAGGCTTTATACCTCGACTTTGATTTCGAAGAAGCACAAAAGAAACTTTCCGAAGCCGAAGAGGTTCTCCGATCTGATTTCTTCCTTGTTGCAGCGTCGGAAAACTTTGTCGAGGCCGCGAGACATTTGATCAGTGAGAGCTACTGCAAGATTCATCAAAGAATTGATATCAAGGATTTGAGTGCCCGATTGGGCTTGAATCAAGATGAGGGAGAGAAATGGATTGTCAATCTCATCAGAGATACCAGGGTTGATGCCAAGATTGATTACAAGGAAGGAACGGTTGTTATGAATCACCCACCTAGCAGCGTATATCAACAAGTAATTGAGAGGACGAAGGGAGGATTCTTCAGAACTCAAGTTCTGAGCGCGGCGGTTGCAAAATGAGGAGAGGGTAGTCTAAATGGTTTGGGGGAGAGGAGATGTTGGGGATGTGGAAGCTGTTATCTAGGGATTTTGATAATGGGGTAGATGGGATCGGGATCACGCATGCTGAACTGAACGATGTAGATGGTTGTGTCGGTCTGTTACGATCTGGTCTGGTCTGGTCTGGTCTGCATGGCTGGCTGGTGGGCGTTTGGATGGGGGGCAAAATAAATAAATAAGTAGTAAAAATGGAAATGGAATATGTGAATGATATGACATGGTAGAATGATGGATGTATTTTAGTTCTGTTCCTTTTTGGCTGTCCACGGGTGTGTATGTGCCCTGTTCTGTCCTGTTGTTGTCGAATTAAATGTTACCTAGGTAGATATAAATAGGATTGTGAGAATGAGAATGAGATGGGATATAGATTATAGATGCCGGGTGTGTTTGGGAAAAGAGGNNNNGGGGGGGATTAGATGGATGAGATGGATTGAAGGATTGAAGGATTGAAGGATTGAATATCTATGAGGTACTAAGTAGTTATTTTATTTTATTGTATTAAGATTAAGGGGATATTATAAGCATCTATGAGATATTTTTTTTCTTTTCTACTAGATTTTATCTTCTTTTGTTTTGTCTTCTCTTTTTTTGATTTTTGATTTTAGATTTTAGATTTTAGATTTTTGATTTTTATTTGAAATATTTTTAAAAAAGGGTTTTTAAAAAAACTTTATACAAATTTCAATTATTTTAATTAAAGTTATATTTAAATAAACTTTTAATAGTATATACGTTAAATTAAAATTTATAAGATTTATAAGATTTATATAAAAACTTGTTAAACTTAATAAATATATAAATTAAAGTTTATTAAAGTTTATTTAATTTTTTGTAAGCGCTGTTAGGCGCTACCAAGCGTCAGATGACGTCAGCGGGCGCTAAGGCCCTTTTAAATAGCTTCTAGCGTAGATCACAATCAACAGATTTACAACTATACACACAGAGTGTCACATTTTTAAATTATTTTTATTTAATTTTTAAATTTATTTTTATTTTAAAGTTTATTTTAATTTTATATAAATATTAATTTATAAAGTAATTAAAAATTATAATTAAATATAAATTTATAAATTAATTAGAAATCATAATTAAATGTAAATTATTTATAAAGCGTTTTAATGTATATAAAGTATTTTAAAAAAAACTTTTATAATCTCGATTGAAATGACCGGGATCTTCGTAGATATCATTATCGTTCAACTTGGCAAGGCTACCAGTTAAGAGAAGAGGAGGACAAGGCTAAGAATGTTTCAAAATACCTAGTAAATCCAACAGACGAGCGAGGCTGAGCTTGCTTTACTATTTTATTTCCCAAGCCCGACGTCTACCTACTTGTGATTTTATATATCTTCTTTTTTCTTCTCTTCGTCTGCAATGGCATGGATGTGTCTCGCGCGCACTTTATTTCATCTTTGCACATTCGGTTGAATAGCGTATCGATTGAGATCCGAAAAGTTCTCGCGTTGAGTTGAGGAATTGAAAACTAAACCAAACCATCAACCTTCATCTCA
>NGKI01000025.1:275160-285435 GCA_002162615.1 Myriosclerotinia duriaeana
TCTCCAAACATCTCCAAACATCTCCAAACATCTCCAAACATCTCCAAACATCTCCAAACACCTTCAAACACCTCCAAACACCTCCAAACACCTCCAAACACCTCCAAACACCTCCAAACATCTCCAAACATCTCAACCCTCATAATATACCCAGTAAAATACCCAGTAAAATACCCAGTAAAATACCCAGTAAAATACCCAGTAAAATACCCAGTAAAATACCCAGTAAAATACCCAGTAGAACATATAAAATATAGAATATATATCAACTACCTACCTCCCACCTACCTACCTACTCACCCTACCTCTCATCCACCTACCTACCTACCTACCTACCTACCTACCCACCCACCTCACACCTCTCATCCACCTACCTACCTACCTTTCACCTACCCACCCTACCTCTCACCTCTCACCCTACCTCGCACCTTGCACCCTACCTCTCACCCACCTCATCCTTATCCTTATCCTTATCCTTATCCTCACCCTCATCCTCATCCATCCACAATTAAGCACCATCAATACTCACCCTCACCCTCACCCTCACCCTCACCCTCACCCTCATCCTCATCCCTCCCTCCATCCCTCCCTTCCATCCATCCCATCCATCCATCCATCCCATCCCTCCATCCCTCCCTTCCCCCTTTCCCTCCCTTCCCTTCCCTTCCACCCCTCCCCCCCTTCACCCTCGCTCCCTATTAAATAATACGAACGGGAGGGAGCCCTAGAGCTGAAGCTGAAGCTGGAGCTAGAGCTGGAGCTGGAGCTGGAGGGAGATGCAAGATGCAAGATGCAAAATGCAAAATGCAAAATGCAAAATGCAAGATGCCGCATACCATACCATACCATACCATACCATACCATACCATACCATACCATACCATACCATACCATACCATACCATACCATCCTACCATCCTACCATCCTACCATACTACCATACTACCACACCACCATCCTACCATCCTACCATCCTACCACACCACTCAATCCCCCTATCCTTACCAGAGCATCGCAAAAAGATACACAAGCATAAAAAGTATATTCACATGCAAACAAGAAATCATATACATAAAACATCACAATAATGTATAATCCTTTGTGAAATAAATAAAAACCCTAGCAAGTAAAACTGAAAATAAAAAAAGCTGTACGCAACATGATCTCATACCATCATAATTTCCTATCCCATCTCACTTTGCGAATCATCTCAAATGATATCACCCTAATTGATTTCCATCCATCTGAATCCATCCTGTAAATTATGAAAAAAAAAAAAGCTCTCAGAGTTCTCTCGCCTTCGTCTTATCATCTCCGGCTATCCAACTCATATGCAAGTTTTATACCCATCCCATCTCATTACATCTTAATGAAAACCAGGATAAGTCAAGGCTCTCTTTCATGACGATACCATTCAAATGAAGATTGCTTCGCCAAACAAGGCGAGATAATGCCGGTCCAGATTAAAAAAAAAATTGCAAGTACAGCCTCAAATCTTTGAAAATCCATACCATGAGCACCTTCTTTCTAGGAGCAGAATAATCGATTGTTCAAGATTTTTTTTTTTCCAATTATTGCGATGAGGGATATTCGAAGCAAATCAAAATGTAAAAGCAAAATCTATCGCATAATCTCTTCATAGATCAACGTTTTAAGTTGCTCCTTGGTAAGGTTATCCTTGTTTTTGTCGAAATCAAAGAATTCTTCTGGAATTGGGTTTGCGGTAGGTTCATCCTCAGGGTCATGGTATGGTTCGAGGTATGGGTGCTTTAGTGCCTCCTCTACGGTGATTCTCTTGACGGGATTAAATGCGAGAAGCTTCTCAAGGAGATCCAAGGCGAGATCTGAAGTCTTAGGGAACATGGTCTTGAAAGGAACCTTCTTCTTGAATGGCAATGATCGGATATATTCTCTCGCACGACGAGATTTGATACCGTAGTAATCTTCCATTGTTGGTGTACCAAGAACATCAAGGATGAGAGTGAGTTGGTGGTGATCTTTGGATTGTTAGTAAAGGCACATCACCACTATGCAGATCTTGACTTACAATCCTTTCCAGGGAATAGGGGCTTTCCGCTTAACATCTCAGCCAAGATACAGCCAACCGACCAAACATCAATGGCCTTGGTATACTCCTTGAATGTCAACATAATTTCCGGGGCACGGTACCATCTGGTCGCAACATATTCCGTCATGAAACCAGAGTTATCTTCTTGGGATGCAGCCGATCTAGCAAGACCAAAATCGCAGACCTTCAAATCGCAGTTGGCATTGAGCAAAAGGTTGGATGGTTTCAAATCCCGGTGTAGAACATTTGCTGAGTGCATAGCTTTCAAGGCTCGGAGGGTTTGATAGATGAAGTACTGGCAGTGATCATCGGATAAATCTTGAGTGCGAATTACACGGTGCATATCGGTCTCCATGAGTTCCTGATTTTACATTAGCACATCTTCTCTTGACCAACACCATCAATCTACATACCTGGATGAGGTAAACTTCAGTGAAGGATTCGTAGTTTCTTGGCTTTTGAATATCGAGGATTGAAATGATGTTCTCATGATTGAAGTATCGAAGTAACTTCATCTCACGGAGTGTTCTTAAACAGAACATTGAATGGTCGAACGGAGTAATCTTCTTGATAGCAACCTTTTGTCCCGAAGGCTTGTGCAAAGCTGAACTGTAAATAGAAATTCAATTAGCACTCGTTCACGTTCTGCAAGTTCCCTCTCTCCATTTCCGTTCGAGTAATTGTACAAGTAACAAGGTGGGGTAGCATACCAGACAACACCATAAGCTCCCTCTCCTACAACATCCTGAATATCATATTGTTCGCTGACATTGAAAGAAATCTTTCGGGATCCTGAAGTGGGATTAGGCGCACGAGTTGCCATTGTGTGATATTGAGTATATGTATATGAAAGTAGAAAATCGTATACTGCGAAATTGAAGAACTGGAGACTTGTCTACCAGTTATAAACAGCTAATAAAAAGATTCGCTGGATGATTACAGGAATAAACAGTAAAAGCTAGAATCGAGGGATGCTATTTTTGTTGCAAATAGAAGTGCAGAAGCTCAGGACCTTTTCTTTGTTGTCGTTTTGTTGGAGGTGGTTCCAAGCGATGTCCAAGCCAAGTATGAGTTGATTCACACTTTTTTGAACCTTGTCTTTTCAATATCCTTTCAGATACAAGACTCTATTGCCTTTTGTATAAATTTCTCGAGAGGTAAATGTGTACAAAGACAATAAATGGTTGACTTGATAGATGGATGGATGGATGGTTTGTGAATTTGAATCTTGAATCGTAAATGCTGTTCTGATAGACAACTTCTTGCGCTCGGTCCTGTCGTATAGGTAAAGAATATCTTCGGCTTGTTGCAGCTTTGATATCGGTCCAGCGGAGTGAGTGAGTGAGTCGGAATTACTAAACGATAATTAGGTGAAAAGTTATCGAGTAGTGAAGAAAGTCTTCAAAGACAGTTGGATCGTGGTTTATCTATATTGTTTGAGGGATAGAATCAGCATTTCTTATTCTCTTCAGTTGCTCGAGTCCAGACTTCACAAATCCTTCTCCTTTTGAGACTGACCTCAAAAGTTCAAAGCTTCCCGAACAATAATACAAAACAAATGCGCAAATGAGATATGAGGATTGAAAACAATTCATCCGATATTGAACTCTTGAAAAGGAAATATGTTGTACCTGTAATCTTTTGAATATATGTATTATTCCAGACCTCAGACGTTCAGATTGCCCCACTACAAGGATGAGGTTTCTTCTTCCAAGGTTTCGGTTTATATCTTGAGATTCGTACCAAGTTGTCGCAGAGTCTTGAATTTTGTTGGAAGAAGTAGACGTTGGGAAAGAAAGGAGAACAAGTATTTTTTTTTTCTTCTTTTTTT
This sequence comes from Myriosclerotinia duriaeana, assembly GCA_002162615.1. Lineage (NCBI taxonomy): Eukaryota > Fungi > Ascomycota > Leotiomycetes > Helotiales > Sclerotiniaceae > Myriosclerotinia > Myriosclerotinia duriaeana. The sequence continues at coordinate 279,060 of NGKI01000025.1, forward strand.
AGGAATAACCCTTGTTCATCTATGGTGGTAAATTGGTAATGGAGTTTTGACAAAATGGTGTTGGTGGTGGTGTTGGTGGTGGAGGAGATGGTGTTGTTGAAGTAAAAGCATGGGTAGTGGGTAGTTGGGTAGTGGGTAGAGGGTAGTGGATTTTGGGTGAGGGAGGGGGAGCTTGCAAAGTTGATTGGAAGTTTACCTACGAAGTACCTAGCTATTTACCTAGCTACTTTTAGTGGAGGAGTTGGCTCAAAGTGGTTCGAACTTCGAACTTCGAACTTCGAAGTGGGATGGGGATATGGATGGGATGGATAACCCCTTCCTTCTTCTTTTTCTTTCCGCTGGCCGCTCCAGAGTCCAAAGTGATGGGTGGAAGTCAAAGGGTCAAAGATCTAAAACAACTTGAGAATGATAGATTTACCTATTTGAGTCGCAAGTATTCATTATTCAGAGGGGCAACTTAAGACGAATAAGATCTTGTTGAAGAGTCTAGATACTAGATATCTGGTAGATGTTGTAACTACAAGAGTTGATTCAGTTGATATCAAAAGCTATAGCTAAAGTATATCCTAATATCCATCCAGGATCTAATTGTTAAGTCCAAGGTCCTGGTCCAGTATTTGATGTCTATATAATAATAATCAGATAATCTATATCCCCCAATCAACAATAAAATGTTAATAATACCAAAGAATCCTCTTCCTCATAAAAAAGAATACATAAATACATTTCCCAACATACCAAAATACAAACCCGGGCAGTCTACCGGGCAGTCCACCTGAGGCTATCTACCCATCTACCTATTTGAGTACCTAGTAACTACAGTCTACAAACACCCACCCAGAAAGCAAAATCATCATGGTATACCTACCTACCTACCTACCTACCTAGTACCTCCAATGAACCCAATGAACCCATCCAGAAACAAAGCAACCCTCACATAAATTAAACACCCAGTTTCATCCATCTCCCAACTAGTAACTAGTACCGTACGTAGTAAGATCTTACTTCACCACCTGGGCTGCTGGGCATCCATCCATCGACTAACTAGCTCCAGCTACCTAGGTAGTAGGTTCCTAGGTAGGTACCGCTACTTGTCCAACAAATTATTACAATCATCTCATGAAATTATGAATTATGAATTATGAATTATGAATTATGAAATATCCAGCCCTAAACCTACCTACCTACCTACTACCTAGTACCTACCTACTACCTACCTATAGTCATACAATCAATCCCCTGCGGGCTACGAGTTAATATTAGTAGCCTACTACTAGCCCGTGACCCGTGACCTCAGACCCGATGATCCAGATCGGACCCCCTCTCCCCCTTCTCTCCACCTGAACCCCCCAAATTTTAAATCTCCAACCCAACGTTTTGACCAAGGCCCCAAACTTCCAAACTCCAACCCCATTAATTTAGGTGGTCCTCACCTCCCAAAAGGCCAAAAAAAGACACCTTCAAACTCTTATCCCACTCAATACCACACAATCCCATGAGTCCACGGGTATATCAATACAATCAACCTACCTATTAATTCCCCATCACAAAGGTCAAGTTAGTAGTAATGAATAAGTACATGCACACACACTGCCCAGTAAAAATATATATGAATAAAGTAAGAATTTCATTTTGTTATTCGAAGAATCATTTCATTGGAACAGACCCAATCAACCAGCCCTATCTGCTGCGACGTAGTCAGAAGAAGCTTTAACGCATTAAATCATGCCTCCTCTCCATGTATACATGACTCTCCTCACTACACTCTCCTCCGTTCATTCATTTGATCATCCATCCAATCTTTCCCCCTTTCCCCTTTCCCCTACCCTCCCCTCACATCCCCCCTTCCACTATCCACCAACATCCTAAGAACTAACCTTCTCCCTCATCATACCCATCCACTGCTGAAAGCTCATCCCCTGATCCGCTCTATCCTCCACCAAAAGCGTCTGAGCCCACAACTTCAAGCTAGGTTCACCGTCCTCTCTTACCACATACAAATGTGGCACCACGATACTACCCACGCCTCTACTCCTATAATCCCTCGCCTTTTGAAAGACATTCCTCACTCTCTCACTAAAATCATTATCCAATTCCGGTAGAGTGGATTTTCCAACCTTAAGTTTCGATCGATCGGGAACATCGAAGACATCGGCGAGAAGTTGTGGGACGGCATCGCGACCTACCCAGAGGAATTGTGTTTGGCCATCATCGATGAGGTAAAGACCGAATGGGACGAGACGCTCGGAAGAGAGGTTCATAGGTGGTGGGAGGACAATTTGATTTGTTTCTGGATCGGGGATACCAGCATTATCGGGCATGTCATGTAATGAGTAAAGACGTGGATAGATGTATTGCATCAGGAGTGGCAGAGGAAGTGTAGATAACTGACAAAGAGCCGCAGATCTCAAATCCGAAGGAATTTGAGCCGACTTTCGAAGTCCAACATTCTTGATAAGACCAAGGAATAGAACGGGCAATCCACGAAGGTTGGCAGGGAATTGAAGTCCACCGCCACCCATATTTCCACCCGCAAGCTCTTTCTTGAAAGTTTGAAGTAACTCAATCAATTTCGATTGAAGAGCTTCACGTGCAGGCTCAAGTCCACCACTCAATGCACGCTCAACAGCCTTGTGACTGAAGTAAGTAGTAATTGCGCATTGATCAGCAGACGCATAAACATCTTGAAGAGTAGTTGTAGTGGGTAATGTCAAAGTCATAACCCTAATGCGACGTTCGCCATTGCTCGTGGTATGTAAGACGGCAGTTTGCATGCAGACAAAGTTCTTGGTAAGAGACTCATCAATGGCAACTTCCACAACATAGCTTTGATCGCGAGGGAAAGCTGGGAAGGCACAGAGATCCGAACTTCGGTTGAAAAAGTTACCATAGAAAGTGCTCATTCGGAGACCAGTGGTAGCACGAACTCGTAACACAGCCTCGAGACCAATCTCGGCAGATAGGTAATCACTGAACTCTGTAGCAAATTTGATAGCATCCTCGCTTCTTCCCGCGTTCCATCCTGGGTAGAAATACGTTTGTCCACCAGTGTATCTTGGAAGGTTGCTAAGAGAAGCAACATCCTGATATTGTGACGAGAATAAGAACATATCAATAGACACTTGGTTCTTGGAACATTCGACCGCAAAACTCTTATAGAAACTGTTGGCTGTTTGTAAGAGGCCACTTTCTTTTGAGGTACCCAATAACTTCTTATCCTCACGCATCTCTAATTTGCCATATCCAACATTGGGTAATGAGGCAGTGATTACAACAATCTTTCCACCGAGAGGCGAAATAAGTTTGTGACCAGCACGGAGAGCCGATCCCATACATGATCCGTTGTTTGTATTGGTCTGGAACATTTGAGGAAGAGTCATGAGGAATTTTTCAACATTCAATCTGCACTCAGATAATGGGACCAATAGCTCTTGAGGTACTGGAAGGAAAGGCTCATCCAAGTCACTACAAACGAGCATATTTGTTTCCCCATTCTCGTCAGTGTCTTTTGGAACTTGAAAGTAATGTAAGCTGGAGTCTACAGCCATAAATCCGACTCGTGTTCTTCGGTCCGCATTTGGTATCCGGTTGAGACTGTCGAGAATGGTTCTGGCACTAGTAGCCAACAAACCGCAAGATACAGAAGCAAAGCTCACATCGAACAAAAAGAGGTAGACGAGTGGTTGTGGAGGTCTAACCATATACTCCTGCGGTGCGACAAATTCCACTACTGCATGATTAAGCTCTGGTCGTTGCCATCGGTCAACGCTCTTTTGTGCAGCGGCATCCCAATCGAAAGCCTGTGGAACATCGTTTGTAAGGTTACACATATTACATCTCCATCTGTGACCATGGTCGAGGAATGAAACATATGGATTGATGTATGAACGACATCTTCTACAGCGCGAGATGACTTGATCTTGTACAACTGGCACTGGATCGTCGACATCGTGCAATGAAGTATATGGTTGTATGACTAATGCGAAAGGAAGTTTCGATTTCTTAAGGAGGGAATTGGTTGTAGGAATGGCATTCAAAGTCGATCTAACATATTTTGGTGGGCAATTCGCGTCTGGGGAAGGGGTAACGCTCGACTATTTGAACATTAGCTTAGCATCCCACAAAATAGACCTTTAAAACTTACATTTGGGGGTAAAATGATTGGAGGTGGAGGTAAATCCAATTCTGCAACATTGAAAGGTTGATTGACGAGATCTGTAGGATAAAGCTGATTCAAAGCCACCTGGGCCAGAGCACCAGGGCGAGCTTGAGCCGCAATAGGTTGTTGAGGTCCACCCATTCCCATTTGTCCCATTCCTTGTGTAATACCTGCTACACCAGGAGTAACAGGTGTGCCTGGGCCTGGGTATCCAGCATCAGGAGGTTGATAACCCCCAACACCGCCGCCATACTGTGGTTGAGCGAAACCCCCTTGAGGAGCTCCAACCATGCCACCTGGTGGAGCTCCATATGCAGCAGCGGGATCTGGCTGAGCTTGATAACCGCCATATGCAGCAGGTGCTTGTGCGGGTGGGAATTGAGCGCCTCCATGTGTTTGTCCTCCTAGAGCCGAATTCGCACCTTGTCCGAAATCATAAGCTTGTGTCGCATAACCCCTCTTTTTCTTCTTTCCGGCATCTGCTCCTGGAGCTCCAGCTTGTGGTGGGGGAGATGTCGCTGGTTGTTCGAAGCCTGGTTGCGCGGGACTTTGCTGTGCGTATGGATCTTGAGGGGGGTAAGCTTGGCCCTGATATCCATCTTGTGGTGCTGCCATATTTGCTGTTGCTTTAATTCTCTACAGCTTTTCGGAAGTTTGAGATGTGGTGCAATGGCGCAAAAAGGTTTGTAATCGCCCTGAAAGCTTGATTGTATAAGAGGTAGTTTGTAGGGTTGTTCGAGTCCGGAAACTGTCAAGTCAATCCCCAAGGTTAGGATTCTTGGATGGATCTATGTAAGTGGTTTCAAGGAACACGTTGCTAAGAAAGTCCTTCTTAGGCAGTGAGATCCGAATAGATTGAAAGGCACAGGGGCAATTTAAACAATAAGAGAGAATTCCAAAATTACAATCAAGCCACTCATGATATTGAATTGATCTTTTTATGATATGGTGCCTATGAAAAGGTTGAGATTCAAATGTTTGGTCTGGGTCTGGTCTGTTCTGGTCTGGTCTTCTCAAAATCAAATCCTGGCCTTTTGGCTTTGACCCATCCGCATGCCGAGCCCTGCCCTGGTAGCATCACGTGATATACATTAGACATATTCTTAGGGTTGGGCAGATTATATAAATAATTGTGGGCGAGCATGCTCGCGAGTGTTTCGGAGCGAGTGAGATTGATTATTTAAGATAAATATATTTAATAAAATAAAGTAACTATATATTAGTTAAACAATTAAATTATTATAATAAAGTTTAATTGTAAATAAGTATATTAATAATTAATCAAGTTTAATAAGAGATAATATTTAAAGCAAAATATATTTTAATTAAATTTATTATAATTTAATATTATAATAAAAGAGGAAAGATCTTTTTTGAAATTTATAATTATATAAATAGTTTTTATATATATAGTTTTATAAAAAAAGATAAGTTTTTACATAGTAAGAAAAATAAAAATACTTTTAAAATTCAATTTTATAATATAATATATAATATATATAATAATAATTATAAAAAAAATAGAATACATTTAATTAAATATTATAATTAAAAGTATATAGATATAATTTTATACTAATATTTTGTAAAACTATATTAATATTTATATTGTATACAAATTTTAAATTTTAAAAATCTTTAGTTTGTTTAATAATATTATATAATTATAATAATTAAATAGTTCGTATAAAAGTAAAATATATTTATTTAATAAAATTAAATAACTATTATTATTAAATAGTTTTTTAATAAAATTATATATATTTAAAATATAGTATATATATAATATATATATTATACAAATCAATATATTAATTTGAATCTGTATAAAAATTTATATTATGTAAATACTATATTAAAAAATTATATTATGTAAAAAATTTTAAATGTATTTAAGTTTAAATAAATAAAAATAATTATCTTGATTTTTCTAATTAATCTTTTTTTTTATTAATCTTTTTTTTAATTAATCTTTTTTTTAATTAATCTTTTTTTTAATTAATCTTTTTTTAATTAATCTTTTTTTAAATTAATCTTTTTTTTAATTAATCTTTTTTTTAATTAATCTTTTTTAAACTAATTTTTTTTATTATGTTTTATTTTCTATTGTTTTATTTTCTATTTTATATTTTGTTTTATTTTCTATTTTATATTTTGTTTTATATTCTTTTTTATATTCTTTTTTATATTCTTTTTTATATTCTTTTTTATATTCTT
>NGKI01000025.1:319336-345089 GCA_002162615.1 Myriosclerotinia duriaeana
TGTTCTATTAGAGTATATAATAATAATGGAGATGAGAGTATCGAGATTATTACACGGCACAGCTCATAAGTCGAAACGAGAACTCGAATAACCTTATTGGCAATAAGCTTTTACTTTTGGTCATTGGTGAAGATGATGGATTGTTTGGTTTTCTTGGTGGATGGATGTTTTCTGTTAAAAAAAGAGTTCTTGATATCTTGTTTGGGAGATTCTTGATTATGGGAATGGGTTTATGGGAATGGTGGACTTTATGTAATGGTGTGGTGTGGTGTGGTGTGGTGTGTCACGATGCAGATTCAGTCTCGGATTATATTGATGACGACCGACAATGAAAGTTTCAATGGAAACTACAAATTTAGCAGTAATTGGATGGTCTTTGAGCTGGAAGTGATGTTTTTATTAGATAGTTTCTGCTGTTTCCTACTATGTTGTTTTATTAGGTTCTCGTACTTGGGGGGTTTCTTGTATACGTAGGGAGCTGTCGCATCCTCACCACCGTATTCTAGGGATAAACTAAACCATCTTTGCCCACCTGGAATACTACTGAACTTCTAAAAATAGTTGTAATTATTCCTGATATCGAATTGTAACTTTGGAATTCAAGAGTCTTGTTCTTGGATATGGGGTGGATTACCGCAGGGAAGGGTGAGCGTGCAGAAGATAACTTTTGAATGGACAGGAAGAGGAATTGCGGTNNNNGGGAGGGGGGGTATATGATTTCTTGTGGTAAATTGTGACCCGGCCCGGGGATTTGAGAATTGCATATCTCGGTATCGCAATATCAAGGTATGATTAGAGAGAATGTTTAGTTGAAGAGCTCATAGTTATGGATTGAAGATTAGCTTTAGCTGAGGGTTTGAACGAATGGTTGTCACGGTTTCTGTGGGGTTGAATATTTAAACTTGGGTGGGCGCTTAAAGGTTTCCAGGTTTGAAGAGGCGGAACTCTGGGAAATGGCTCTTGATAGAGTTTGAGATGAGAGGGCTTGGATGGTTTGAACAGTTAATTAAGTTGTGGTAGTCCAGTAGAGAGATTGTAACTGTATATTATCTGTTCTAGAGAGCTGAAGTTGCGAGGTACATAAGACTTATTAAGACTTATTATATCGGGGAATCATAAAGTCACGATTGCTTTGGACGGGATATGTAGCATTTAAGGTGCCAAAATTACACTCGTCATCAGAAGCCCTCGAGGGTTTGAAGAAGGGAGATATGGATACTCCTGGAAATGGTATAGAATATAGCACTTCTCATTCTAGATTCGCCAGACGATTTCACCGTAAAGCTGGAGATCAACCTGGTCACTAATGCTTTTCGCTGGAGCCCAGAGGATGATATAGATCTAGAACTTCAATGGAGATGTAGGAATTGGCTATTTGTTTTCTGTAATACCATGGCGGAATTAGTTAAAATCGCAACATATTCTTATTTCTTAATATCTTCTATTTGAACAAGTGTATCTAGACCTCCTTAACTGATTTACTCTAAATTCCATAATATTAAACCCACTCATCACAGAAAACGTCTATGCAACAACCAGATACCAAAAATCATCATCACAACCCACAGTAGGAATAATATGGCTATCAACCACGGCGTTGTAATGCCATTCTGATCAGAATCCTTATCATCACCATCCTCACTTGTAGAATTGCCCGTTCCATTGTCGGGTCGCCATCCTGGTGGTGGCTCCCTCCCATCGAAGGATTGGTATGCAAGATAGTTGTAGGTCGTGTATGTAGCCAACACACTATTCTCGTCCACACTCGTGACAGTAATGGTTCCATATATACTCTCTAATTCTTCGTTTAACTTTGAAGAGTAGGCGACGGCTGATTCGAGGGCGACTGAGGCGGCGGGAGAGGAGGGGCTTGGGTGGCCGTTGGGGAGGGTGGAAGTGGGGAGCTCGAGGACGGGAAGTTTGGCGGTGGGGAGCGGTGGGTTCCAGTGGTAGACGGCGGGAGTCACGGCGGGGTTTCTGGTGAGGGAGAGGATGACGGCTTGAGTGGTGTGACCGGGGTCGATGTGGGAGGTTATTATGAGGGATGGGGAGGGCGTGGGTGGTTTCGCGTCTCCGAGGACCAAGGAGGAAAACTTGCATATGACTTGAGAGCCAGAGATGAATACGGTGGGGGTATCAAGGTAGTATTGGAAGTCGGTATTGTTCGTAGGTCTATCAGTGATTAGTTATTGAGACCAATTGCTAGGAATATATTAGAAACTAGGGATCTGGGGAGAATGAAAAAAAAAGGCTACAAACTTACTTGTAACACCAATCACTTCTAGTAGTATTGGCTTGTATAGTGATTTGATCCCATTGCACTGGTCCAAAATCCCATGTACTTCCTCCTTGTGTTTCTATTGCGAAGAGTGCCTAGAGATGGTTAGTCTCACTCAGAAGAGCACGAAGATGAAATTTGTCAGCTACTTACTTTAGTAAAAGGACCTTGACCAGCAGGAGTTTCTATTGATCATTATCGTTAGCAGACTAGATCGCTGGGGCTTCTACCACAAATACATAACGAGACTGTGCAAAGTGACTTACGATGTTCCTCGGGATTAAATAGAGATTTGGCAGAGAAATTCATTTCACCAGCTTGTATACCGGGTTTTCCTCGTTCAACCTTCCATGTAACAGTATATACACCGATGTTTGCGTTCGTTAATTCATACTGAGTGGTAATACGATCTCCAGGATATACTGTATTCCTGTCAGCTCATCTCTTTGGAAATTGGCACACATAGAAAACGTACCTTGTTGAGCCTTATCCGCTTGCCAGTCTCGGGGTCTTCCAAATTAATATCAATCAGCTCTATCTCTTCGAAGGTCCTTGCTCAAACCTCTGTCGATTCCTCGGATTGAATCTTGGGTATAAAAGGAGAGAGCACACATACTTGCAGCAATACTCCAACCCAATGTAATACCACTCTCCAATGCCACCTTGGTTTGCGACTGCTGTTTGGATGATTCCTTCGTTATTCTGCAGTGCAGGCCAGATAGCTTGAACATTTCCTGGTATCACTGACGCCATGGAGGAAAGAGGAACCACTTGAACACTCTCAAACTACTGCGTGTTAGTTCATTTTGGATTCAGTAGGTTCATAGGGTAGAAGTAATTGGCATGCGTACCTTAGTAATGGTCGCGTATGCATCAAGAGAAAGATAGAAGAAAGTGGCATTTATATCATTTGAAGCTGCAGCAGCCACAACTCCGCTCAAAAAGCTCCAGACCAATAAAAGTTTTAATATGATCAGTGTTTGCAAATGATCCAGCGTTTCTGGCCAGACAACAAACATAGTGAGTGATTTTTAAAGATCCTTGAGAAGAAATTTGGCAGCTCTTGGGTCTTGTTGGAAGAGAAAGTGTGATGAGCTGAATGTGATGGAAAATTTGAAAGAAATGAGAAAATGATTGCAAGAGTGACAGTAACCAACTTGATGCGACATAAATTTATGTATCATAGAGAACCTTGGAAAGCTCAAAATTGTGAGTCTTTCTGTAAAAATGAATTTCAAAGACCGGAGAAAGATGGTTCGATAGTTCCGACATAGGATATGGATATCAGATGAAGCTATTCACCGTTCGGCAATTTGATAGGTGGTGACTCTTTATACAGTTATCTTAAGAACAACCTTGGAAACCACAATCACCTTAGAGATAAATTCTTCCTTATGACAAAGTTTATTAAGTAAGATAGTTGTTGTGCACTTGATGTTCCCCTTTTGTGATAATCAACAAATATTTTGAGCCTCTTGTTGAAGGAGGAGGATGAAGATAAACCCTGGCACTGAAATGCGATTAGGAAAATCCTGAATACATAAGAAAACCCAACATCATTCTCAGAAGTGGAAGAAGACCTCTCCTTACTGCTGATGCATAACCCAGGACCTCTTCTCCAATGAGGTAGTTTGGGAAAATCATAGAATTTTACTTCGATGTCTTTGTATATAACAAAATACAATAGACACCACTCACAGACTCACAGACTTCCCGGAGTCTGTCTTACTTTAGGTAGTCTGATGACCTCATAAATCTATAGTAACTACATCTAAAATATAAGGTCTTTGAATTAGGTGAACAATCTGGGTGATCAGCATGAAAAATTGAAAAATGGTCCTCAAAGATTATGGTCTTCATGTGGGCTTCCTGCTTCCTGCGTCCTGCTTCCTGATCTCCAATCAGGTTAATACAACATTGCAATAATCTTTCAACTAAGAACATCAAGTTAGCAGCACATGGAATAATCTTTTTCTCTTTCTCCCCTCCATTCTAAGTCTTTGAAACTGCGAGTATCATACAGTTTTCCTTCCATCTGTGACCTTCCTACCTCCGTTTATAGAATCTCTGCACTGAATTAGAAAAAACAAGAGGTTAAAAATAACCATCACCTCTTGCTATAGGTTGATAGAATATATCGTAAGAACTCTTGACTAATTAGTAATTTATGTATATTTCCTATCCACACACTCATGTCAGATATCTCTGTTAATTGTAGTAAATTTAAACTTCATCGGTGCGGCTAACTCACTTCCAAGTTTCGGCTAACTCGCTTCCAAGTTTCGGCTGAAAGCCGGCAGTTCTCTCTCAAAACAAACCACGACAGCCACGCTCTGTCTCGAAGTCTTCACACTCTTCATATTCATTATGTTATGAGAGACAGACACACTTATGCATATAAACTATCAAATCTCAAAAGAATTGCATGGTTTTCCGAGCTTCTATTACAACTACTCTATTCCACCATCTACAAAAATTTTACTACTACTTCTTGTCCTTCACCATATATTAGGATATAACCTCTTCTTCCATAACATTGCGTGTAATCAAGTCTTCGATGCAATAGTTATACTTTAATCATCTTCTTACGATCAATATGGTCGATTCAATTCCAAAACAGATGAGCTTCACGGCGACCTCAACAAATAAAAAAGCCCAGCAATTACCCAAAGTAACCCAGCAACCACACCAAGAAGCTTCATCACCAGCTTTAAAAGATTTCCATCTGTTTCCCCGTCTTCCATTCGATGTGAAATCTCAAATCTGGAAACTCACACTACCCTCTCGTGTAATTGAAGTCTACAATAAACCGAATTGTTATGACAACAACGCTCACATCTCTTCATTTTCATGGCATGCTGTCAAGTGCAAATGTTCAGGAAAATGTTACAAAGAGCCTGCCATTGCGAGAGTTGATCATGAAGCTCGGGAGGTTGTTAAAAAGAGTCGATCAAAATGTTTTGGACAATGGATATACTGGGATCGGGATATCATATACATTGGGGAGAGAGTGGGGACTCTGCATAACACTGGTTTCTTGCATGCGTTGGAGGTCTCAGACTGTCGACACAAGCTGAGATATCTGGCTGTTGATTATGGTTGTTGGGAGCACTCGCAGCTTTATCCCTGCTCTACTGGTAATCGAGAGGAATGTACGCCAGCTGCTATGACCTCGCGACTTCCGCGACTCCAACGTCTGACAATAGTTCAAAAACATTGGAAGGGTCAGAATAAACTTCGAGACAATTATCCGTTGTGCACCTACGGGCCTTACAGGTATAAACGTGGACAGCAGTTTGGAGAACAGGGTTATGGAAATTGGTTTTACGAAACCGGGAGTTATCCTTCTTCCCGTTTGAAGGCCGGGCCTAGCGATCCTTGGATCTGCCATGGTGATAGTCGCCTTATTCACGGCTATAATAATGACGGATCCGGATCTTACTTCTATCGTGGCCCCAATTCTGGCGCTGTTGGATCCTACATCATTCGCGAAACCGATAACCAACTTGGTGGTGAGGATGGGGGCTGTGGCGTCGCTCTTGTGATATTTGAGGGGATCCAATTGGTTTATACAAATAAAAAACCCTGCAAGAGGAAGACGCCAACTATCGTAGAATGTCTTAGGAAAGAATTCGAGAGCCTAAAGCTACCACGAAGCCATCACTATCCCGGAGACCCCGAATATAGAACGTGGAAGCATCCTCACATTGGATATGTCTCTTTAAGACGAAAGTCACCTCGTGGAAGATGGAAGATGAATGGACTCGAGACAGGTGTGCTATGAACCCAGAAGCATGTTGAGCGAGGGACTTGATCGAAAGTTCCACGGACAAATCAATGACTACCTTCATGATCAATATCACCACAAGTTCACCTACGAATCCGAAAATCAGATCCAGCACGATTATCAGGGAGTTCTTTGGAATAGCCACTAGTATTCCAGTATGCCACACATAAAGGTATCAGAGCAAATCTCGCCGTACTTTATTCTCCATTTCGTTATTTCACAAGGTCTGGACTCCTAAAAATTCATCTTTTCAGTTGGAGAACCAAACTTCCCTCTGTCATTTACCGAAACTACAATCTCTGGCCATTAGAGCCAATCTGGTATAGGGTATAGGATTTAAAGAAATATTGGGGTCTAGGAAATAGGGATCGAAGTCATTGTAATCTTACTTAGCTATATCTCTCTATAACAAATATTCAATTAATATATTTACATCATACTTACAATTCTCCCATACCAATACACACACATCCAATAACAATAAAACTCTCTCTTTCTCTTTCTCTTTCCTTGAAAATATATACCCATTTATTAAAATTATAAATTAAAATCCAATCTAAAAAACCCAGAAATCCAAACATCCCCAAATATATCATAAAGTAAAAAACCTCTACGCGCTTTACTATAAAATCTAAAAATCTGTATTTTCGATTTTTATTTTCTTTTTTTTTTCGATTTCTTTTTATTTTTTATTATTTATATTATATATTAAAAATATATATATATTAAAAAAACATATATACTAAATACCAAATCCTAAATACTAAATACTAAATACTAAATACTAAATACTAAATACTAAATACTAAATCCTAAATACTAAATACTAAATACTAAATACTAAATACTAAATCCTAAATACTAAATACTAAATCCTAAATCCTAAATACTAAATACCAAATCCTAAATACCAAATCCTAAATCCTAAATCCTAAAAACTAAATACTAAATCCTAAATACTAAACACTAAAAACTAAACACTAAACACCGATAACCAATCTAATCCTAACCCTAACCCTAACCCAACTCCAGATATAGTGCAGGTGCAGGCACAAATCACAAATTACAAGGCAAAAAGACACAAGGCAAAGAAGGTAAAAATAGTAAAGAATGAATATTCAATGCAGATACCTATATCATATCATATCATATAATATAATATCGATACATCTATCCATTCATCCACCCACCCATCCACCCACCCATCTATCACTCTTCCATTTTCCATTTTCCATTTCTATTTCCGTTTCCATTCCCATTTCCATTTCCATCAAAAAAAAAAAAAAACACCCTTTCCATCCCATCCCATTCCATCCATCCCATCCAATAAAGCGAGCGTGGTATCATAAGAGTAATCTTAAAGTCTTCGATCAGAGTCTTCAACTTTTAAATGACTGACATAAATTCGTAAAGAGGGTGCAAAGGAAATAGGGAAAAGGGAAAGATCTGCCATGATATGATGAGAAGGTGAGGTGATGCTTAGGGTTCCTTCGAGATACCTTGTACCGGAGTTTTGATCAGGAAAGAAATGAGAAATTTCTCTTCTTTTCTCTTCTTGTCCTTGCTCCATTCTTCTCGGGCGAATCATGATATCTCATACCATGACTCAGAAGGTATCTCGCGTACCCATACCTCTTGCATGCATGCATGCATCATCCACCAAACCATCCATCTACCAAGTATTATTCAACTGCACATCCTCAAACAAAGCCAGCCCCAACTGGAGGATAAACCTGTTCCTCCCAAATCCTTCCCATCCCCGCACCCTCCTCCACCGACACTCCCCTAGCAGCCCTCCCCTCCCTAGCCCGTTCAATACTCTTCAAAATCCTCTCTCTATCCCCCTTGCTCGCTGCAATCCTAGCTGAGAGAGAAACGTGAGAGTTAGCGAAAGTATGAGCGCCAGCTGCATGCTGCACGTTAGCAAAGCTTTGGGAGTTTATCTTAGCAAAGCCTTGGGTAGGTCCAGCTCCAGCATGCTGCGTGGTATTATGATAAAGCGATTTAGCCGTTGCCTGGAATGGCGATTTAGATTGGTGGTTGTAGCGCAAGATATGGCGGGCGATTACTGGAAGGGCTTCTGGGGTTTGCATTTTGAGAGTTGAAAGTTGAAAGGTGTTTGAGGTGTTGGTTGAAATTTGAGGTTGAGGCGTTGATCGACAAATAGATAAATTTGTAAATGAAGAAGCTCAGTAAAGAGTTCCTTGTCGTATTTGTGCTGATGATATGATTGTATAAAATTTGATGGGTAGTTGAATCGTCTCCACTAAATCAATAGGAGTACGGTACTCGGGTCCTCAACCAATCACAGAGATAGAATAACTCTGATTTCGATTTGATAAATGCAAGAGATTCGAAAAGATGAGTGCAGTGTACCGTCAAGTTATTGAACAATTTGCTATTGAACAGAACAGTAGCAAAAAATTGACTTTAGTTTCGTGCTTTCTATCTTATCTATATGTAGAAGAATCAACTCCGGAACTCAAAGAGGAAATAGCGACTCCGTTCCAGAACAGGAAATATAGTGGGTGACAATGGGTGTGATTTTCACGTGAGGTGTATCGAGATGTTGAAGAGGATGTAACGTGAACACAAGAGTCAATCGAAATCCTTCTAGGATTGTTGATGTAAGATAAGATATGATGTGTTAATGTTGAGGAAGAGGAAGAGGAAGTTGATCAGATAAATAGCAGTGCAGCTGAAAAAAAAAACCACACTGGCAGGAAATCCTCAAATATTTAACACAAAACCCGTCACCTGCCCAGTGCATACCATATGCCGTGCTTCATATGCAACTGCAACAGTAAGCTCAAGTCACGCACACATACCGCCATGCATTTAAGCCAAGAAATTTGCCAAGCCCAACAGATCTATGAAACGTAGAATCCACCTACTCGAAACTTTTGACACCCAAACATTTCTTCGGTCTGGAGATAACAAGACATCTTGGCAATATTCAAGAAAAACCCAAGAACTACTCGAGGTTCTAGGCAAGCTAATCAATTGAGCCAAGTGAATCAATTCGTACGCTAATACTTTAATCTGTTTGGGTAAATGGATAAATATAGAAATCGCTTGGCAACGATCTAGGCGGCAGGGTCCGTTTGGGGCAAACAAGAGGGGATTGTCAGGGTTAAGTGATAGATGGAACTCCAAGCAATCTTTCTCTCATCTTGAACCATTTCCAAAAGTAAAAAAACTTGTAAACAGCAAACGTATCATGAAAGGCTAGACTTGATGCAACTCCACCAGCGCCATTTGTATCCATAATAGGTTGAAGCGGAAAGCACAAAAGATTAACCCCTAATGTATTTTACGCACCTGTGACATCCCATGAGTATCATGATAATTTGAAATGTATCCTGTCATTGAGAAATCTATAGCTTTCCCTTCACATCTCACTAGATTTCCAAAAGCTCATAGCTCATCTGTCTCTTATCTCATTTTCATCATACGATCAAAGATTCCTGACCCAAGTTACCCATAAAATACCTCAAATCATCATTTGAAGAATGAGTGGGCGTAGAACGCCAAAGAAATAAATCGTGCTCATCAAGACCTTGTATTCGTCCAGTGCATCGTGGAAGAAAATAAAAAGCGATAAAGTGTACTCGCAGAGCCAAAGAGAGGAGGAAGAATCGAAGTTTTGGATATCAAGTGCTTTTCATCATCGTCATTGTCATCATCATCTTCCTGATATTTTCGCTGCTCCGGCAGACCATAAACCCTTCGACGTGTCTGCGATCTTCTTGGTTTGCGCCTCGATCTGTGCTTCAGTTTGGCCTTGACCAGAACTTCTCTCAATACCTCTCATAAATCTTTCACGCTCGTCTTTATTCGCATTGCTTGTACCATATCCGGAATCAATATCCATAGCACCATCTCCATCCCCAGATCCCATTCCACCTAATCCCGAGTCTTTGCTATTCGCATTAAAAGGTTTGGCTCCACGTTCCGGATCCGTAGATTTTGAACCATCCATCATACCAGCTTGACCTTCGCGAAGTTTGTTGATGGCGCGTACAGTGTCGATAGCAGCGTGAAGCGTTCGTCTGGCATTGAAATTCTTCTTGACCACTGGAAGCAAATCGCTACCTTTACCATCCCCTGATACTGACTCGCCGGTGACGAAAGGATGCGATAAGGCTTCATGAGCAGTCATTCTTTGTGTAGGGTCTATTGTAAGACATTTTTTGATGAATTCTCGAGCACCTCGACTAACACCTCGCCAATATTCTATAGGGGTAAAGCTGTAATCTGCAATGAGAATGGCTTGCATTTCCTCCAAATTGGAATCTCGGTCGAAGGGTGTGTATCCGCATAATAAGAAATATGTAATGACACCAATTGCCCAAATATCTACCGGCTTTCCGTGACCTGTCTTCTTAAAGATCTCTGGTGCCATGTAACCTGGTGTACCGCAAGTGGTGGTTAAAACGTGGAATTGTTCTTCGTCCATTATTCTGCTCAAACCAAAATCTGCAATCAATAAATCCGCATTATCTTCTGGTGTTCGAAACAATAAATTTTCGGGTTTGAGATCTCGATGAACAATGCCATGGTCGTGGAGGTAGGCTACAGCCGAAAGTGTTGCTCTGATAAGGTCTGCAGCATCGGATTCGAAATAAGATCCTTTTCGGCAGATGCGATCGAACAATTCTCCACCAAGAGCCAAATCAGTGACGAGATATAAATTATTGAGGGTTTCGAAGTAATCGACTAAGGTGAGGATGTTTTGATGTCCCATAGAAACACGTTTGAGTACGGCGATTTCATTTCGAACCTACAAACAACATGAGAGTTATTAATATAATAATCCATCAATTCAAGGGATGAAAGGGAATACCATATGTTCTCTGCCTGCCATTAATCTTTTGTTAATGACCTTGGCGGCATAATATCTGCCTGTATCAATATGTACACATTCTTTGACGACTGAGTATGATCCTGCGCCCAATGTCTTTCCCGTCTTGTATCGACATGCTTGAACTTGAGGTTGTGGTTTTCCTTGATGAGAATCCGGGGGATTTGAGGATGCCATTGTGTTATGCGGAGTATTAGACGGAATGATTAAAAAAGAAGTTAAGCGCAGTGTAAAGAAAGTGATGATGATGATGATGATGATGAATTACGGGTGATTCTTAGTGGGTGCGACAAGTAAATCTTGCTTGAAGTTCAAATGATCCAGAATTGAAGGATTGAAGGATTGAAAGATTGATAGATTGATAGTCTGGGAATGGTGTGTTGCGGCTGCGGGCGGCTGTGATTGCGGGGCAATTAGTAAGTAAGTAAGTAAGCTGGAGTAAGTAAGTATGAATGAAGTAGGAAAATGCACTTGCACAATTCAAGTCAAGCTTTGAGGGGGAGAGTTAAGTACTAGGTAATATATCGGATTATAAGATTCTTTTTATATATTATACAAGATATACAAGATATACAAGATATACAAGATATACAAGATATACAAGATATACAAGATATACAAGATATACAAGATATACAAGATATACAAGATATACAAGATATACAAGATATAAGTACTAGATATATATATATATTATATAAATATATACCGTCGATAGGTACGAAGTACGAAGTATGGATATTGCTAATGTAGATGAAAGGATCTGGTTGCTGACTGCTGCTTGAAGTGGTGGACTCTGTACGGGCTGAACATTTTGGCTGAATCGGGTATCCGTACCTATACCGTATGAATCCGTCGATCTTATTGGTCATGATGACATAAAATGTTTATTTTAAGATTGGTGGGGAGGGGGCTTGTCAGATACATGATACATCATACATAACTTCATTAAGTAGGATAAGAATTAAACTACCGGTGACCGGTCAGTATACTAACAGCACTAGCTGAGGAGGTAGGTACTAGGTAGATATAGATAGGTAGGTATACTACTACCTACGGCCTACTTCGTATACGAGGTAGATAATAATACCTAGTACTCGTATCTATCTATTAACATCTTTCATATTCATCCATTACCTTCTCATTCTTTCAATATGGCTACTACCGTCTTCATACGTATCGTATCTACTAGTTACAACATATAGGTAGCCTGTAGGCTAGGTATACTTATACTTGATCTAAAATTTCATACTCCATCATCTCTGCTCCCAACAGCTCACCGGCATCCATCATGTATCTACACGTGATAACATTATTGTCTCCATTTTCCTGCTCCACTGTAAAATACGCGTCGTCACAAATATACGATCCGATCTTCCATACGACGTACAGTATAAACCTAAATCTAAATCTGGTTTCTGGGACTGCGCCTTGTCATAACTACAAATCCACAAAAAAACTGTAAGTCGCGGCGGGGAATTCGTGTCTTGTGTTGTCATAATGTTTATGCCCTTGAAAATTCACTTAAGTTTGCCCTGCCCCAGCTTCGCATTTCAATCTCTCCGCCTCTTTTTTTCCCCGTCTCAGATATACCCTCGTTTTGTACTTTTGTTTCCATTTGTACCTCGTTTTCTTTCATCTACATGTCTTCTTAAGCAAGAAATACACGCAATAAGATAAGTTTCCGAACGTAGTGGTCGATTGAACATTTTATATCAAAGAGAGATGGACGATTACGGTGTTGGCTCGAGTGGGATGAGCGATAGCCAAGGTGGAAACCAGGGAAGCAATGACGGCTCAGGTCAGGGCTCTGGATCAAGTGGTGGTCAGACAATGCAAGGACAAGACATTGCTCAAACGACCGCATACCAATCCGCACCTACATCTGAAGCTACTCCGACAACTACCTCCGATAGTCAAACAAATTCCGCCTCCCCAAGTTCTACTTCCTCTTCTTCGAACGGACTATCACCTTCTACACGAACAGCAATAATCGCCGGTGTTCTTGGAGGTATTGGGGCACTATTGATCATATCTCTTATTGCTGTTTATGTATTGCAAAAACGGAAAACCAAAAAGTCCAAGAGAGTTACTCAACAAGTATCCTATGATGGTTTAAACGCTTCCTTTGCTGGTGTGCCTTTTCTCAAAAGGAATAGCCATCTTAGTGACAGCGAAATCTCCCCCCCACCAATGGTGGCCGATACTTCATACCAAGGAGCATATATGAGAGGTGGACATTCCAACTACCCTGATCTATCCAGTGACATGGAAACAGATCGATTCTTACCAACTTACGAAGAAACGCAACAGAGGATGTCTGCCACCACACATATATCTCACACACCGTCTGATTATATCGTCTCCCCAGTCACAACACGAGACCCATTTACAGATCAATACCGTCTTTCTAACCTTTCTCAAATATCGCGAAACACCATGCCACCAACGAGACCAGGACCACTCGTCAGACACGATACCATGGGCTTTCCCCTCGACGACGATGACACCTCATACATTGGCCCCGACGGTCAACAACACCGTCTCTCCAGAATGATGCACAGCCCCCACAACTCCATCCCAGAATCCACCATCATATCCCCCGCCCCGATCCGCCCCAACACCTCCCACGAAGATCTCGAACGAGGTGTCTTGCAAAACGAAGACCCACAACAAAACCCCCAAGCACCACAACCCCAACCCCAACATCTCAACTCCCTCAGCTCAAATTACGACAATCCATACGAATTTGAAAATGAAGATGATACGGTTCCACCTCTGAATCTAACATATGGAGGCGAACGCACAATGTCTCCAGCGAGCATGCAACCGGGTGGTTGGATCGCTGCGCACAATCCTCATCTCGCGGCTGGCTTTTCGGGTGGGGTCAGGAGGAACACGAGTCAGAGGACCGAGAGCAGTTTTGCGCCGAGTGTGGTTAGTGATACGGAGTTGGATAGATTGGGGGTGGGACGGAGCGCGTGAAGGGGGGGGTGGGATGGAAAATGAAGATGTGAATGTGAATATGGATATGAATTTCGTTTGGGTTTTGGAGGGGAAGGGAGGGGAGGGAGCAAGGTGAAAGGGAAACGGGGGATGGGTTGGGGGAAAGGGGTAATTAATAAGGTTGGATAGGTTGGGATGGGATGGGATGGGATCGGATCGGATCGGATGGGTTGTGCAAGGAGGATTTTCAAATAGGCGTTGGGGAAATATCATATGATATCCTGGTCAGGGCAAGGATAATGACTCTTTCTTTGTATCTATTACATTCAATTTATTTAATTACCATTACCTAATCAGTCATGTTTTTTCCCCCCTCGAAGTTGTGAAAACAAGGCAGATGAGAGGGGGAGGAGGGGAGAGGGGGAGGAAGAGAGGAAAGAGGTGCAATACATGATACATATATACTCATTTGGCCATCCATCCATTCTCCTACCTGGATTTTTCAATTTTTCACTCCAACAAAAAGATCGATCAATCGAGCTAATTAATATCATGGATACATGATAAAACCTCGGGTAAGATTATATTAGATTATATCACTCCTACCGTTATATTACATGGCAAGATTTTTAAAGCTGTAGAGGAGGGGGAAGTAGGGAAGTTTTTCTTTACTTACCTTTGTTCTTACCTGTTGAATTTGCGGTTATATTGTATAATTGGGCTGGGTGTGATGCAGCTGAGGGATTTCTTAATCGGCTACCTAGGTATGGATGGATAGTAGAATTGATAAGTGTAGAGGAGAGATAAAGGGGTACGTACCGAGAGCTACTTCATCGGATCGGGTGATGAGATAGTTGGTATGATTGATGTATTTATATATATCCCATGTTGAACCCGACGCGAGGGATTCATAGTGGTGGGAATTATTGGGACTGGTATTGGTATTGGTATTGGTATTAGTATTGCTATTAGCTACGAGTACCACAAATCGCATATGAAGAAAGTTAAAGTGTATGAGTTGTGCACTTGCTACTGATGAGAGCCATATGTAGCTTCTTTGCCTAGACCTAGAAAGTGGAACCCAAATTTGTGGGGTATGTTGGGTATGTTGGTCGGGTCGTCTGGTCATACTGCCGTTGAAAATTTAGAGAGGAGTGAAGCTATGAATGGATCGATGTTTTGTCGACCTCTTCTCGCGGCATTCTTGAGGGTGGCCAAACAAGGCAAATCAAAGACGTTATAAAATACGCGAGGGGATCAACGACGAGTTAAAATAACGAGACGACAATTCCTAGTCCTTTGCCTCTCGAAAAATATTCTCATTGATTAATAATCTGTATAGGTCTATCATTTTTTCATTTTTTCTTCTTTTTTTTTTTCAAAATAAATACGAGGGCAAGGGAGCATTCAAATTGACAATCGTTCTCTGTATGCTCAATTACCAGTCTTGCAGAGCCTTCCATCTGCAGCAGCCGCCCATGCTTCACTTCCTACGACAGTTGGACCCCAGAAAATATCATTTGGATTTACCGTGCTTACCAAGTGTGGATTGTGCAGCTTTTGTAGGTCTTGGGCGGTCCCATTTGGCAAGTATGATTGTGGCATATTAAATACATTTCCGGGCAAAATATACCAGTAGAGTGTAGCACCTGCCTCAAGCACTACTGGAATATTTACCAGAAAGGTTTGTACTACGCCCTAGTATCTGTCGGATGGTTCCATGAAAGTAACAGTAGCACCGGTGGTCGGCATAGATTTATGCAGTTTCACGGTCATGGATAACGCAACACCACATGTGCCTCCTCCGCCGCCAGCAAGAGCCCAGTACAAGTCTGAATTCTGATTTGGCGTCGCTGCGAGAAGCGCTGCCTTTCCAGTAATAACCTCCCACTCGAGAACCTGATCGGCGGCGAGCCCAGACTTAGATCCAAGTGGGCTGGTTCGGCCACCTTGAGTATAGCCTCCGGCGATACCCACAGTTGGGCAGTCGCCGGGGCTTCTGAAGCTTGCACACCAGCGCCTATCTTCATCGCCTTGCCTGTGTAGGAAGCAGACTAGTAGTCTAGGATGGATCTACCTTTTATGTGATGGGTCCATACGAAACCTTGAGGAGTCGGCAGTTGCTCTTCAAAAAAAGATTTCAATTGAACATTTGGAAATACAAAGCAAAGAAAACACGTAAGATAATATATGAGGTTAGTGTTTGGAATCGGTAAGAGAATCGAGTTTGCTTACGAGCTAGTGCGCCAGCTCCTGTAGATTTACCCATAACAAATCATGACCTGTGTTTCGGATGACAAGACGAATATTTGTTTCCCGTCGCGAAAGCCGAGGTTGTACGGTAATCCGCAACACAAGAAGGCTAAGCATTGACGACATAAGGTACATAGGTACCTGAGATACACTGAGCATCGCAAGGAGTGAAGGGGTCGCAACTCCTATTGGCAAAGAATGAGGCCATGGGCGAGTGTGTAGTCTCATCATGAAACTCAGGACGCGGCCAGTTTGCCTGAATCTCAGCGCACTTGTCGGCATCGAAGTGATACCGGGAAAGGTATCATGACACGGACTTGCGATTGGGATTGTAGCTATCAGCTTGCCTTCGAAAGTCTTGTTGAGCGCGTCCCATTTGGTAGAGGGTGGCCAGCACGTGTCACTAGGAAAGCAATGACACTACCTAAGCATGGTTCGGTGAAGCGACAAACCACACTGCCCCTAAAAGGGCAATGATAGATGCCCATATAGCCATTTTGTCCTGGGTTTTGTTCAGTCCTTTCTCAGACATAGTGCGCGAATTGATTGGGAAATGTTGATAGTTAAAACATGATCAGAAGGGTTCCAACACAAAAATAAATTGTATCGTGCTTGAATGAAGTAAAAGCTTTGCTAGAAATCATTCCCTTGAAATTCAGACAGGAATACAGGAGAGCTAAGCATAAAATCTCATGCATCAATGCAAAGTGACGTCCGTATAGTCATACCAACCATAACCTACAATGATACTTTTAAGATATTGGGGGGTCTGCTACTTATAGGCACATTCTGCATAGTTGTGGCGAAAGAACACATTGATAAAGACGTGATGAATGAAGTCTTGTGCTTTACATACAGGCCATAGTGTGAAAGAGTGTGGTATAGAGATACGGCAATAGATTGGATCCTCATATTCCCAAATGTTGTCTACTTGTCTAGGAAGTAGAGCTTAGGTTGATAAAAGCAATTCAATTACATCATACATATGACTGAACCTTGAAATATAGATTAAACATTATTAAACTTCGACTTTTTAATTGGCACATAGTAGATCAATCAAAGGGACGCGCTATAGTATGCATGCATGTAGTGTCACCTCAATCAACCCCTAACCCTCACACGCGACAAAAATCAATCAAACAGACATGCACAACCCCCAATTCATCTATGATAACTCATTATTCAAATTCATCAATTATGCCATATGCTTCCTTAATGTACAATCAGAATTGCCTAGCCTCAACTTGCAGCGTCCACATCATCCACCAAACGCCAAACCACGAAGAGAAAGAAATTGAAATCGGCATATCCTTGTGCACGATTTTAAAATCCGTTACAATCAACCCCCTGCCTCCAACGAAAAGTAACCCGCATGATGTGAACTCTTTATCGGAAAAGAATATGCAGAATCAGAAATAGCCCACCCCTTTCCATTGATCAAGAACAAATTCCCTTCATTTTGCTGAGAACTGGAGATATCTAGAGAACGTTGAGAAAGCAAGAAGGATTGTTTAAAATTACACCTTGAATTTTGGCTTGATATTATGATGAAGGAGAGAAAGAATATAGATGCGAGGTCGATGATGAGATCATGGTCGCTGGGAAGAAGAAATCATCATCGATAAGGATATCCTGCAGAAGATTCATAAGTTAGCTTCAATGATAATAGCCACCATTGCCATTTCCACTTCCAGGATATTGGGTTTGCATATAAGGTCCAGGCTGTTGCTGTTGTCCTTGCCATCCTCTATTCTCAGAACTCGCATTTCGGGAATGAGAAGGCGCCTGGCTATATCCGCCTCCCCATTGAGTATTCTGGGGTGTGACGGGAGACCTGGTGTAATCATGACTCTGAATTACGCTTGAAACTCGATCATCTACAGGAGCATAACCAGGCTGTGACATATGCGGCTCTCCAGAATATCCATTATTTCCAGTATTCTGTACAGTGAAACCATAAGATTCACGAGGATTAGGAGCTTGGTAACTGGGTCTCATACCGTCGTAGCGTTGTTGAGGTTGTTGGGGTGGTTGAGGTGGGTCCCGTGTGCTCTTCCATTGCTGGTAATCAGGCACCTCGGTTCTGGCAAGCAGTTGAACCATTAAACTTGGAACGAAGTTGGCACCTCTCATCTGTGGATCTCGAAGATAGATATCGGAACGAGGAATTATGCTAAGGAGGAATGTGATATCTCGTGGAATTACGTAGGGTGCTGCGTTTGATTGCCACATGGGTGTGCCTTGCGTTTGTTGTATTCCTTTTTGTTGTGCCAATCTGCGTCCTGCGGCTCCCTTCAGTGGAGACTGTCCACGAGCGAGTTTTCGTGGAGGGTTGAGGTCGTTTTCGAACTCTTCAGCTGGGAAAGGTCTCTTTGGTGAGTTTGTGTTTTGGCTTGGCATAAATTGTGGTGGTTGCTGTGGTCGCGGGCTTAGTTCTTGTACGTATTGAGGTCTCGGGCTGTCTGGGATAGAGGGAGCTTGCTCAATTGATTGCATAACCAATTTGGGTCTCATTTGTGAAGCAGGCGAGACAATGGGTCGTACAGTAGTGGGGTCGAATCCATCTGCACTGTAACGCGAGGAAAATCTTAAGAGTTTTGGATCATCCGGGAAGAGTTCAGCCATACGCTTTTCTAATTTCTTAATCTGATCCAGGGTTCCAAATTGAGATTCGTAGGCGTGGAAGTAAACATAGAGCGGCTTTGTCTTGTGCACGGTTTCGGGTTTTTGCGCAAGACGACTGACTGCTGTCTCAAAAGCAACCCTAGCATCTACCTCATCGTTAGCATCGTAGAGAAAGGGTGAGTGGGGGGTAACGTACTGGTGATGTCTGAAATGGAAATCAAGTGCTTCAAGTACTCTAGAAGGTAGGCTTCATCTGATGGGAATAGTTTAGCGCCTCTTTCAAAGATCTTCGTGCCGGATTTATCCTTGTACACCACATGTTCAATTAAGGCACTGGCAACATAAACTTCACTTGTGATCATGCCGCGTTGGCGAGCCTCGGCGAAAACGAATCTTGATCCGGTCTTAGCTTCAATTGAACCATTTCCTTGAATGCGTCGCATGGCCCTCATGAGTGCAATCCAAGAGAAAGATACGGTTCGTTGCAAAAGCTTTCTCTGCATTTCATAACCCTGTGTGATAGCACTCAATTGGGCAGCTTTAGCATTTTCTCGGGCGTCTTTGTCGGGATCACTATCATCCTCATCATCCTCTGCCTTTCTCACAATTGCACTGATGTTGGCATCGATTGCGGAGCTTTCCTCAAGTTTAGCCTTTTCTTTTGTCTCTCTGACTTTCAAATCCGCAATAAGCTCATATAGAGATTCCAGGAGTTTATTGTATGGAGCCCGGACAATTGCTCCTTTCTCAATATCGCTCTTCCCAGCTTCCTCGGTAGAAAGTGTGGATTCAAGTCGGTCGGCTTTCTTGAAAGCTAACAGACAGCTTTCTGAATTTGCGGCGATTCCATCAGCAAGAAAGTTATCCCCTTCCTTCTCCAGGTTGTTGTCGTAGCACCACTCAGCGGCATCTACCCATATTTCAGGCCAGAAACGTAATGCCATGACAGCTTGCTTATACACGTATAAGACGCGCTGTTTGTAAGCATCCAACTCATCCGTCTTCAGAACCAAAGGGTCTTCCTGTTCCCAGGATATCCACTTCTTCCACAGGTCCAATTGCTGTAGGTATTCTTGATCGCCTTCAAATCCAAGGGCAGGTGGAAGTCGAGGTAAAGTTGTACGTTGAAGTCCGCGTGTGATATTTTCTAGCGCGGTGTTGGCACTTCTTGCAGTCATGTAATTTGGAGATCTTTCCTGGAGAAATTTGCGGCCCTGATTTGACCTGTTAGTCGTGAAGCTAGAACATTCCAAAGACCGAACTCACTGTCATCTTATTTAAGCCCATCTCAAATTGGTCATAATCTTTCCACATTTGATTCACGTTTGACATGGGAACACATATGGCACGTTGATAGACTTTTCGCAATTGATCCATCTTTTGTTGATCTTGCCAACTACTGCCACCAATTGAACCAGGTGCACTACGAATGAAGTTAATGTAATCCTGCCAGATTTTACCAGAGTCTCTATCCATTCCAATATTTGCAAGCACAAAGTCGTATGCTTGAGACACTGTTGCGCGAGCAGAACCACTAGGATCGGCGTTAAGGTCGTTCATTCGGCGTATATAGTTCAAGTAGACGGACCAGAGTTGAATGTTTGGAACAGTCAACAATGATTTACCAAAGATTTGTTCTGCTGCACTAAAGTTTTCGTATTCGAGCTCCATCTCAGTGTAGGCAACCCAAATCTCTGCCTAAGTCATTGTTAGCAGATGCGGCGCGACCGAAGGTTTTAGATGACTTACGGCGTGTGGAAAGACCTTCAAAAACCTTTCATAAACTGCTCTCGCATCATCCAACTTGTTGCGCTTGCGATGTTCACTAATCAAAGAAAGCCAAGCTTCCATATCACCTCGCGGATCATCCTTGACACGATCTTCAAGCATACCGATCTTATCATGTGGAAGACGAGCTTTGGGTACAGATATAATTTGTGCTGTACCAACGGAGACGGGCACTTGCACCGGATTTTGTTCTATGGGTGTTCCCACATTACTTGGGTTCATAGAATTAGTAACAGAGGATAGCGCTTCCGCCTTAGAATCAACTTGATTCTCCACCTTGATGGTTACTTCTTGTTGAGTGGTAGAGTTGTGCAATGGGGAAGGAGATCGTTTAGGATTATCAGAAGCTGGAAGTTGCAAATGACCAGTAGTAATTGGTGTTGAATCGTCATTTTCCTCATCAGAATCATCTGCTATAAATCCTCCGACAGTTTTTGGTTTGCGCACAGAAGTTTGAGAGCTGGGTCTTGAGCGATCTTGTTCAGTTACCAATGCTGGAAGGGATGTAACAGAGGAAGGGTCATAATCGCCGTCAGCGGCCAACACAGCTGGGCCTGAAGGAGACAAAGCACGAGAAACTTGGGCATCTTTAACGGAATCTTGCTTGACATGTTCGTTGTTATCTTCTGTATTGGAAGGTAGATCGCCCTCTGCGAATCCATTATCACCATCTTCCCAAGCCGTAGCATCTTGTCCTGCCTGTAACTGATGTAAAAGAGCTATGTCTGCATCTTCCTCCGCCATTTTGAAGACCGTTCTGAATTAATATGTAGATGCGCAAGTGATGGGAGATGATGGTGTGTGTTGTAAATAAAAGGGTGAAAAATGGCTAGAGTTTGTTAGCAAAGCTTGTGCAGGTAAGGTTATGGTTATGATGATTTCATGGTGTGTCGGGAAAGGAAGGCAAAGTAATGCTTACCTGTATGCACAGTGAAACAAACCTGCGCAGAATCAAAGGATCGTTGCGCAACAAAGAAAGTTGAGTGAATAGATGAAATCAATCAAACTGTTGAGGTTCTTATTGTTGTAGTTGTTGTGGTTGTTCGAGGAATCACCAAGATATAAGGTAGCCCTAGGTACTCACAAATCAGCAGCAAAGCTGGCTGGCTGGATGGAGCTCTAATAAATGCAAAAGAAAATAATAAAGAATCGAGCTAAACCTTATATGGTTAGCCTCATCCTTGTAGGGTGAAATTCACGGTTCACGCGACAGACAGTAGTAACGCGTTAATACTGCCAAGTTTTGCCGCCTTTAAATTACCTACCTACCTACTCCGTACCTAGTACCTAATAATAATGCTGCCCCATCAACCAAATTATCAACTTGTTTCTTCCTCGAACCTCCAGCTGTGTTTTCCATCTCTTCTTCTTCAATTCAAACAAACCTACAGAAGTTTGTTCTCACTACTTCTCACCACCTGGGCACTTCAATAACTTCATTGATCTGATATCTTTTGGTTAAAAACAGAGTGCATATCTTGAATCACAACTTGCAAATCTTCTAACCTTCAATAATCAAAACTTCACACAAACTACCTCAGTCAAGATGTCTGTCGTTTCACTTCTTGGGGTTAATGTCCTCAACAATCCAGCCAAATTTGGTGATGCTTATGAGTTTGAGATCACCTTTGAATGTCTTGAGGCATTGCAAAAGGGTAAATTTCTACCCCTCTTGTCTTGGACTCTTCTCTTCCCTCTTTCTGTCAGCCACTAATATTTTCACCACAGATCTCGAATGGAAATTGACCTATGTTGGCTCTGCCACGTCGTATGTCTTCACGCTCCTCAACTTCTGCCTCCTTCGAATCCAAATACTAACAAACAAAGTGATGAGCATGATCAAGAACTGGATTCCCTCCTCGTTGGTCCAATTCCTGTCGGCGTAAACAAATTCCTTTTCCAGGCAGATGCCCCTGATACCAGGCGAATCCCAGATGCAGAAATCCTTGGTGTTACTGTCATTCTTCTCACTTGCGCCTATGATGGTAGAGAGTTTGTTCGTGTCGGATACTATGTCAACAATGAATATGATTCTGAGGAATTGAACGCCGATCCACCTGCCAAGCCACTTCTTGATCGAGTTAAGAGAAATGTTCTTGCTGAGAAGCCCCGTGTCACTCGATTTGCTATCAAGTGGTAAGTCATTATTTTATCGTGAGGCGAAGTATTGCGCTAAGTTAAGATTGCAGGGACTCGGATGCATCAGCTCCTGCTGAATTCCCTCCTGAACAACCTGAGGCAGATTTGGTCGCCGATGGAGATCAATATGGTGCCGAAGAAGCTGGAGAGGAAGAGGATGAAGAGATTGAGGGTGAGGAAGGTGGCGTAGTTGACCCAGATGCAATGGAGCAAGATTCGGAGATGGCTGGTGCGGAAGTTGAGGGTGCTGCCGGTGGCGAATCCGGTGATGAGAGTGAGGATCTCGAGGCTGAGAGTAGTGGAGAATCTGATGAAGAAGTCGAAGAAGAAGAGGGTGCTGGAGATGATGATATGGAAATGGATGGAGTTGAGAATTCTGGTGCTGAGAAGGCTGGTGGTGTTGCACATCAAGTTGATGCAGTTATGGCCCATTGATTCAATACCCAATACATAGTTTTGATTTTAGAGTTCATTAAGCGCGTTACGATAGGTTATGACTGGGAGGAAGCAAACGTTAAGATAGTTACATGATGGTTACAGGAGGCCAATAAAGATATTCTGAATAGGAACCTTTGAATGCTTTTAGTTCTAGCATAACAATTATGAACATATTTCCTTTGGCCTTGTGCAACTTTTTCCCTCACTGATACCCTGTGCGTGATATAGCTTTTATCCCTTTTCAGCCTATTTCATTGATGTCTGATATAAGGAGTATGAGATAGCTAGTCCATCTCTATATAAAGAGTCCTGGAATTGGTACGTACCTAAGTATCTGTGAATTTTATATGGTAAGATGATATATTGTTCCACTTCAGGTGACTGTTGAAATGACAGAATGTCTTTTATTTGGCTTGCTTGGCTCGGATACTTATTTGCATATTGTTTGTTTGTCTGTTTGAAAGAGCGGGGGCAGAAATGGGGGTGTGAGTATTGGGGACATGGGGAGTATTTATATCGTTCTGAAGAGTGGGTAGTTTGTATGTTTATTGTTTGTTTTGTCCAGTGATGGGATTTGGGATAGATAGTTGGATGGTTAGATGGTGAGATGGTGAGATGGTGAGATGGTGAGATGGTGAGATGGTGAGATGGTGAGATGGTGAGATGGTGAGATGGTGAGATGGTGAGATGGTGAGATGGTGAGATGGTGAGATGGTGAGATGGTGAGATGGTGAGATGGTGAGATGGATAGAAGGGGAAGCATTTGGTGGATTGTGGATTGTGGATTGTGTATTGTGTATTTTGTTTTAATTTTTAGGTCTTGTGATTTTTATCTGAGGTGGGTGCTGAATGTATAGGTTGGTATATGATATATGTGGATAATTCAGTCGTATGATGGTTTGTGTTGAGGGAAAGAACTTCAAAGAAGGGGACGGAGAGGGGAAGCGGAGGGGAAGCGAGAATTTGGAGGGGAAGGGGGAATTTGGAGGGGAAGGGGGAATTTTAGGAGGTGCGAAGTTCTGGTATGAGGTTTATCTCATGATAATACTATTGGATTGGATTGGATTGGATTGGATTGCATGGTACAGCCGGCCGGCCAGCTAACTAGTAGTTCATCAACCTAAACTCCATACTCCAAACTTCAATATCTACCTAGTATCCTATTCGCCCTTTTCCAAATTCTCCATTTATTTCAAAACTCCTACACAATCCCACTTGATATCCCACTCAAATCCAAAACTCCAAAACTCCAAACTCCAGTACTCCCCTCGCTAAAAATCACCCCTCCTCTCCCTTTCTCCCTTTCTCTCTTCACTTCTTCCCAGTCCCCTTCTTATTAGCCCCCCTCGCACTGGCAATCTTTCTCTCCCCAGCCTGACTCTTACCCCCCGCATGATCCCCCGCATGTACCTTCCCTTTGCCACCTCTGTCAGGACTACTAGCCGTCCTCTTTCTTCCTCCCTCATCTTTGGCTCGAGCATCGGTAATGGGCTCGGCGTGTGCGTGTGCGTGTGTGTGTGTGTGTTCTTTGCCTCGGGGGATGATCTCGGGGGCGTCGGAGAAACTTACTTGTTTGGGGGCCATGGTGTGTGATGGGAATGGAAGGAAATGATTTGGTTTGGTTGGGATTTGTTTATATGGATTGCAGTTTATAAGACTACAAGTAGCTCTTAGTTGGTGTTGGTGAATTTAAGTTTCTGAATAATGTGTAATTGTAATTGTGATTGCAAGTGATTTTATATGTATTTGAACTGTAATGAGGAATCAAAACTTGCAGAGGCTGGAGAAATTGAGCTATATATAATATTTCGTGTGTTGATATTCACTTGATCAAGTTCATCTAGGCAACATCATGTGTCAAGATCTCCAACAATGAGACCAGACCAGACCGGCCTTGCATAGGCTGTCAAGTCACAGAACTTGGAACCATCAAAAATATACTTTATATGGCCTACTCTACCTACTTTGACATTATAGGTGGAACAAAGTTCATTATATGTTTTATGTGCGTGTTTCATAGATATCGGGCGGTGATTAATCGGCTGGTATGCTCTATTTGCTATATTGACTCGTAGAGGAGAGAAATTAGAATATGTATGTAATGGCGTAGAGATTCAAAATAGTGGAATTCGCTTCCCCTTTTACAATTCCACCCTGTTATTCAATATTTGATGTATATACGACCGAAAACTTACCACCCTCGCCTCTCTCCTTTTCGTCCAAACCCACACCATCGAACCCGAACAAATGATCCAAATCCTAATCCAAATGCTCCATCCTACCCAGTATCCTACCATATCACATACCCACCAAAAAAAGCACCACTCCAACCCTCCAACCCTCCAAGCCCCCAAAATAATATCAGGTTTCCATTACCAACCACCAACCACCAACCACCTACCTACATACCTACAGTAGACATCACTCTAACATTCCATCATCCACAACAGACCCAACGACCCAACAACCCAACAACCCAACAACCCAATAACCAACCTCCATAGTCACCCAATCCAATCCAATCCAAGCCAAGCCAAGCCAAGCCAAGCCAGACCAGGCCTTTCGGTCTTCACCACTGATCCATCAATCCATCAATCCATCAATCCATCATTCAGTTCAGCACGAGAAACTCCCC
>NGKI01000025.1:345554-386330 GCA_002162615.1 Myriosclerotinia duriaeana
ACCCATCCACCCATCCACCCATCCACCCATCCACCCATCCACCCATCCACCCATCCACCCACCAACAGACCCAACCCGCCAACAGACCCAACCCAACCCAAGGCCAACCAATGAGCAGCGTTCTTCTAAACTCTACCTAGATATATACATTTATTTGCACGTAGGTTTTGACGTATGTTTATGTGTATAATATATCCAAGTGATAAGAGAAGTTGAACATCGGAAATCCAATATCGAAAATCGGATACTTGATATTCGAATATTGAAGATATAACATCTACATCTATTCAAATGTAAACACAGATGTACCAATGTAACATCTTGCCCTACTACTCGTCATATAGGGATGGGATGAGATAGATGAGATGAGATGAGATAGGAATGCTCATGATCTACACGATGAATAGGGACAAGGATCAAGACGAGGATCAAAATTGTACCATTCTTAAAGTCGGGTATAAAATGTTTAAAGGGAATGAAATGTCGCTTTTGATGATAGGATATGATATGATATGAAGTAAAATGAGATATGAAACTAATCACACTAGATCTAACGCCCATTCAATCCATCCATTCATACGCTCGCACACTTCAGACACTTATTAGGTAGTCTTCAAGTATTTCGATGCATATTGCCATACCAGGCATTTACCAAGGTCCCAGAACGCCCATCCACCCATTCATCCTACTATCCATTCATCCATAAATTCTCACTACCCCCCTTCCCCCCTCAATCTAAAACCACTTCCCAGTAATCCCTCCCAACAACATATTCCTCTTTTGTTTATTAACATACTTACTAACATCATCCGCCCACCCCGCACTATTCTCCTGCACCTTATCCATATTATCGCCCATAATATTAAGTTTCTCCGTCCTCTCATTAAGCTGTCTCGTCATATAATCGCCCCAGCCCTCTTGACTTCCACTCGGCCCTGCACCACCAGTAGCAGTACGAGCTAAACGTTCTTCCTCTGCTGAAGCCGCGAGCATGCGTTTACTAGGTGGACGATCGGGTCCACCGATGAGGAGATCGAGATCGGTGGGGGAGACGTATTGAGTTCCGGATATCCATTGGAGATTTGAGATGGTGGGACGAGGTGGGATTAAGGCTTCGGGGTTGAATAGTTTATCTTGGCTCTTACCGAGTGGGAGACCAGTTCCCCATACATTGACCATTGCAATCTCACTTGGGCCGGTCCAGCCTAGGATATCACCAGAGCGTGTGACGAGACTATTGGAAGAGCGTGATTTATCCAACATGTCGAGTTTTGACATTCCGATTTCCTTGAGTGCCGGGAGTGAATAAGCACGAGCTGTTCCATCACCGAAAACTCCAACGAGTGCGAATCCATGAAGTTCAAATTCTGTGACAGCGGCAGAGTCACAAAATACATCATCAAACGTTTTGTGAGCACCTTTGGCGCTAGAAGGCTTGAAGATGCGGGCTTCAGTTTGGGTTACTAAACAATTGTTAGTATGAAATTATGGCATCAGAAATGCTCCGAATTAGGATAATAGTAGGTGTGGAAATTACTAAGCTCCCCTCGGTTTTTATGAAGGGAGGTCAGTAGTTTCGACACCTATAGTTAACTTACCAACTACAAGGGCCCCATGAGTTTGCTGTCCATTGCGAAGTGCAGCTACTGCAGGCCCGGTTGCTGATGCAGGCTTGCCCGTTTCAGTAACAATGGGTGTGATTGAAATTACCTTATCAGAAAAAGCAGTAATTCCTGCAAACTGAGCTGTATATCCACCATTTTGTTGTGGTAAAATCTTGAATGTGGCAACTTTACCATTGCTTGTTCCCACGAAACATGCGATGCTGGAATATTTATCATCATCAAGTGTCATGACGCCAAATTCAATACACACAGGCCATTCTGGCTTTGCAGAAGTTTGGCTGTTTCCCTTTCTTATGAAACTACTTCTCTTGTCTTGCTTAATGAAATCACTCATTGCAGAGGTGAAAATGACAGATGGACCTCGGAGATCGATAATTGAGAAGACTCCGCCTTCGGATCCAACTCCGACAAATCCAACATCTGACATTCGAATTGCACTTATGGGTCCCTGCGCCATATCATAAAGAATGAATGGCTGCAGGCCTTCTTTAAGAGATGGTTCAGCACGAATGGAAATATCTGTGATACCTCCTCGTTGAGTCTCGTTTGCTGGTTGCTCGCTGCCATATGCTCTGTTACCGCCCCATCTATAAATTACAGCTTCACCAGCCGTCGTACCAACACACAATTCGCCAGTACTTGAAGCCATATTCATCGCAGAAATATTGATTTCGCCAACACGTCCAGTACAACTAACGGCTCTGGCAATATCGACTTGTAGTGCGCTGCTGTTTTCCAGTTCATCTCCATGGCCAGCATCCCAGATTCTTACTGTACCATCACCATGGGCCGTTTGAATGATGTTCCGAGCTTCGTATCGTCGTAAATGCTTTACTCCCTCTGCCCCTCCCTTTAGAAGCTGAGGACCTATAGCTCGAGTTTCTGTCATGCCAAGCCATCGTCCTCGGTCCACGGCAGATACTGTCATGAAATTGACGAAAGGATGAACAAATGAAAGGGATGGATGGAGTTGGTTGGTGGGCGAGATAGGATGACCACTGGGGAAGCTCAATGTAATTAGCTCGCCAGAAGTAAGAAGTGCAATGATGGCAATAGGATCTTGAGCACCAGCAAAATGTGGAGAAGCACGAGGAATAAGACAGAAATCCGCAATTTCTGCACCAGTAGGGATTGGCAGAAAATTATTCTTTGGTTTTGAGTTAAAGTGTTCAGTCAAGACTGGCCATGTTGAAGTCGCATAAATTGGAGTTACTCCCAACTCCATAAATGTTAATCCTTTTTGAGGCATTGTTGTTGGTATACCTCCAGCTATAAGGAGGCCAGTATCATCAGGGTTTTCCTTACAGCACCAAGCGATTTTTGCGAAATCATCCTTCAGAGAAAAGGTAGCACCGGGAACGCCGGGGCTTTGTGGTTGAGAGCCAGGTACATTCACATGCGTATCCTGTAAAGTTCGAGCCATAACAATCCGTCCATCTTTGGGATCCCAAAATACGATACTTGCGTCATCGTGCGCTGTAGCAATGAATGTTCCTGTTGGATGCCATAGAGCTTGTGTAAGACGTGGTTGTCTCGGCGCATTCTTTCCCATAGGATCTCCATTTCCACCAGGAGCTCCAGCTGGGACTTCATATTGGAAGTATTTGATAGGTTTGTTTTGTTTAAACGAATATATTACCGCTCCTTCCGTATATCCGATCAACAATTGTCCAATATCTCTGGGATGTAGTTGTAAAGACACACAACTCAACAACCTCGATCGCGGATTCCTCTCGCGCCAGAAATTTGGTAGACGTAAAGGTGCAAGTTTTTCTCTATCCAAATCGTAACATATGATATCTCCAGTTTGTAATCCGATCAAACACCAATCCAGCATAGGATCCGTCACAATTGTCGTCACTATTCCTGGCGGAGAGTAAGCCGCCAACTTCTTTGCCGTCGCCAAGTCCCATACTATCACTTCGTTCTTCGAATCAACACTGATTAGTCTGTCGGCGCAAAATTGGAGAGTTTTGACTGATGCGCGGCGGGGTAAGGTCAGCTTGGCCTGCACTCTGTTTTGACCAAAGATGTAGATTTGTCCGCTTCCGAAAGTCGTCTCATTCGTTCCAACTGCAAGTAAAGATTGTACTGGATCAAATGCGAGAGATCTAAGACGTCCAGAAGTTAGTTGAATCTCTTGATCGTTATATAGTGTGAGAACCGGACATACCCTATTTGAGAATTGATGCCGAAACGATCCAGATCATCCGGCGCAAACAAACCTGGCAGAATACCCGCGGAAAGATCATTTTGAATACCTGCTTGTTTTCCACGTAGAAAGGCTGCCATATTTTTTTGACAGATGTGGAATTGCGAATATTGTTGTTGTTATGGAATTTGGTGTTGGTTAACTAGAAGGATTGATGTTGGTGGGATACTTTGGACCCTGAAATTGCTTAATTTGCGTCATTCGAATGAATTTCCTACGTGGTATTTCTTGGCTATGAATAATAGATATTCAGGGATTTGTTGCACAATGCAATGAACAGAAGAAATCAATATCACAACCAAGAATCCATAAGATCTTACCTTCAAAGTGTTTGGTATGTCTGATATGATATGTCTGAACCTCGGTGTCATTTGTATACCTACCTAGTATCTTTCCTTTGATTGTCCCCTTATCCAATGTGGGTACATGCGCTATGAAGTAAGTTCAAGTAATAACTGCTGTGACATGCCTACTACTAGGTAGTTCTATAACTACTTTAAAAATGTTGGTCTCGTATTCCAAGCCACTAACTACTTAATGAAGAAGAAGCCCAGATGGATGTAATAGATGAAGCTGTTAACAAGTACTCCCGTATATATATAAAGAATCTCCATTGAATCCAAATTGTAGACCTCGACATACCCCTTTTCCCTCAATGTTTCCCCGAGCACAAAGTACATTCACGGTCGAGGTTGCCCTTGCTCCCATCCCCAGATCTCCCAATATTCATGCCAAGCGCTCCGTATATTCGCATCTCTTTTCTGTAACCTTAATATCCCTTCTCTCATCAAAGCCGGAAGCTCCATTTCCAATTCTTCTCGCCGTACTCCCGCCTTTATTAATTCTCGTGTCAAGTCGATTTGTTTCTTGATCTGCGCAACAGGATTGATATAATATGGTGGTGGAAGAATTGCATCAGCCGCTCGTTTCTCTGCTGCTGCATAATCGCAGTCTTTACAGCGAGGTAATGTTCGATCACAATCGAGGGAGGCTCTAATGCGAGGGAATTTTAGAGCGACATGTGCGAACGGAGGAGGTAGTGTGAGGGGACGATCACAAGCTGGACATGCAGACATATTGTTCTGGATATAGATCTCGAAAGCGAGTAAAGTTCGACAGTGACTGTAGGTAAGCGATCCAAGGTTGATTGAGATGTATAGCAAATAGTCACGATTGAAAGATCAAATCAAATCTTCTTGACAATTCAATTATTACCTTCTTTACCTGGATTGAACAAAGGATGTTCGCAGCAAGGATTTGCAAAAATTTCAACCTTGACTGCCAGATCCAGTTCCATGCTGCAAACATCCTTTGTCGGTTTTGGTGTGGCTGAAAGCAACTGCATCGCAACGACTATAACGACCAACAAGCACATTCTTGACTCTCTCAGATCGCAAAACACTCGCCAGACCAGACAATAGCATCATCAATTGGTAATTGGTTCGAAAGCAATAAAGAGAATAACAATAATTGCTGTAAATGTCCCGTTTTTTATATTTCTCCATGACCCAACGCATTCTCATGCCATAGGATGGAGGGTAAGTAAACGACAAGATTCTCTTCTATCCTGCAATTTCCCCTCCAAGATCCCGCCATTGCAAGACATAAGACCAGAGTGAATATTGAGGAATCAGTTTTAGGTTTATGAAGAAGAAAAAAAAAGATCTCAAAAGTCCACGATGAAATTAATTGTACTGAAATTTTCAATCATGTGATCTAAGCGACACTGGCGCTGCGCTAGTATAGTGCTGGACTCTTGATTCGGTGATTTTTCTGCGTAAGCGATCAGTCAGCGCTGTCTCCGATTTAACTCGTTACTATTATGATTGGACAAATATTACAGGATTTATACTAGGCTGAGCCAGAGCTAAGCAGAAATGGGCTAGCACTACGGCGGGGTTGCTTTTTAATTGTGCCCCGCACTAAAATCAAATCGACTAGTTCTGAATGGATTAAAAGTTATAATCAGTCATCCATCCTCCATCCTTTTACCTGACATCACAAAAACCAAAAAGTCACCTCGTTCTCCATATCACACAAACTCTCAACGCAAACACATTCAAATCAATTAATTACCTTTTGGTTATATCTATCGATACTTCTTTAACAATATGGCACCAGGAGGACCAGCAGCCGGACGTGGCCGAGGTGGAAAGTTTAAGAAGTTTACTCGTGGAGGTAATAAAGATTCCATTGTGAATTATAAAACATTGAATATACTAACATGTACTGCCAAACAGGTGGTAAACATTTTTCTCGTGATCTCAGACCTCTCGATGCCAATGGAAATGAAATTCGCGAAAAGAATGCCGATGATTCATCTTCTGAAGAAGAAGAAGACTCCGAGGAGGAATCTTCTGAGGAAGAAGAAGAGAAACCAGAGATGACCCGTGAAGAACGCCGCGCTGCAGCCAAGGCAAAGAAGGAGGCTGCTATTAAAAAGAAGAATCAAAAGGTCGCACAAGTTGGAGATCTCCCAACTGATAGCGAAGAAGAGAGTGAGGATGACGACATGCCCGCCAATCCCAATCACAGCAAGGCAGCCAGAAACCAAGCCAAGGCCCCACCTAAGTCTGTCGACGATGTTGCAGAAGATGTTGCGAAGATGAGCGTCAGCAAGAAACCTCAAGAATTGAGTCGCAAGGAGAGAGAGGCAATTGAGGCACAAAAGAGGAAAGAAGCATACCAGAGAAAACATCTTGCCGGAGAGACTGATGAGGCCAAAGCCGATCTTGAGAGATTGAAGAAGGTCAGAGAAGAGAGACGTTTGGCAGCAGAACGCAAGGCTGTATGTTGTATCCATACCCTTTTACTTTTGAAATCATACTAACTTTGCGCAGGCCGAAGAAGAGGAACGTAAGGAACAAGAGGCAGCAAAGTCGGAGCAATTGGCGCGGGAACAGAGAAGAAGAGAGGCTGCTATGGGACCTGCAGCTAGAGGAAAGAAAGGAAAGAAGTGAGGGGCTTTCTGTAGGTGGCAAATCTAGTCTGATATTTTTTTTGGCGAAGACTTCTAGAATACATATCCAGGCATATACACAAGTCTCGGCGTGGCGTTATACGTTTCCATTTTTGTATTGCCTGTTAAGTATCAATCTATACAGCATTACATCTTTAATACTCCTGCGCACACATTCAGATTCCTGCGGTGTATTATGTTAAGTAAAGGGTATGTTGTATCTAGAAAATAAATTGCATATCTAAAAAAAAATGTCATTAGGTATTTGCGCCTGAGAGATGATTTGTTTGTCGAATCTCGATCTGAGCGATGAACGAAGCTTGGAGAACCATTTGGTTGTTGAATGGAATTGGAACATTGCAGAATATTGAAGAGTCGGGTGCTCTGTCATGCCATTCCTGCCCATCGTCCCCAAAACACAAGACTTTCCCACCTCTCTTTCCTTCCTCCCTCTTCTATCATCCCCTCTTTCCACCCTCTTTCCCTCGTTCCCTCCTTTCCTTCCCCATCTCCGCCTCGCACCTAGGTACCTCCTTTATAATAAATATCCCTAGGTCCTTGTCACATTACCTTCAGCTACAAATATCATCATATTTATTAATATGATGAGATTGTATATCATCGCAGTGCGCAACAAAAATATAAAAAAGTGAAATGAAGGCATGGCGCAGTGGTAGCGTATCTGATTCCAGCTTACTGCATGCAGTTTGTGTGTAGTGTTGAGAGGGGTTTCCAGATGGTCCTGGGTTCAAATCCCAGTGTCTTCCTTGGATTGTTTTTGGTTGTTTTTTTGGGGGGGAGAGGGGGAGAGGGGAAGGAAAAGGGGGGGAGATTTTCTGTTTGGTGGGGGGGATTGGGGATGATTTTCATATTTTTGTATAGACGTAATGCTTCAACTTGTTTGTGGGTAGGAAGGTATGGTGTGGAGTGGTGAAGTGGAGTGGGACGAGAGTTTGTTTGCTTTTGTCGCGTGGAGAGTGAAGGTGGTTTTGATTTTTTTTCACAATCTAGGTATCCGACGGTACTATTTTCTATTGAGGGGACCCTACCCTTCATATTTGATAAGATTGTGTTTTTCAAGATTTATTAAAAGATATTTATATACATCCAGAAGCGTTACTAGTCACATTCCTTCGGCAACAATCAGCGTTGCTGATGTTCATCAGGCGAGGTAAGAAGATTTTTCATATATTTTATCCATCTGAATCTTTATCTAACATTCTCTTTTACCTTGGGGGTATCGAATAAAAACTTGCTTCCTTTGGGATCACATGAGTACTAGGTAGGTAAGGTTGGAATTAAAACCCTGTTGATAAGTTTGCGGCTTCAAAGTTGATATCATTCCACGCAAAATCGCTCAAATCCCATGTTCTGGTGACCATTCGCCATGCTTCTCGGGAGATAGATGCCATCTCGGATTTTAAAAACCCTCAGTCGAGTTAGTTGTTAGATTCCGTTGCATTTTCAGTGACAGATTTCAAACTCACCTGGATGATTGACTTCAGGTTTGGAATGATGTCTCTTCCTAACATGCTCGTTCATCTTGTCAGATCGTCCTGTTGCATATGAACAGCCCATTGTTGAGTAGATGCATGGGGTTTTAGGGGAATGGAGAGATCGTTGATGACGGATTAGATCGGCTCGTCGGGCGAAAGTTGAGAGGCAGTTTGGAAAAGGACAATGAATACGATGGGCGCCGGAAGACTTGGTCTGCTTTGGAGGTTGTCTTCGGATTGGCTTGAGGGAAGGCTTGATGTGTGAATTCCTGGTAATATTTTTTCCAAATGAGCATCCCTCGATAGGTGAGGCTCCAGGAGACATTTTCATAATAGATGGCTGTAAGCCGGACCCAAATCCTGAAGGAAACCTATCATTTTCGGCATGAGGTTGGCTGAGATATGCAGGCAAATCTTTGAAGCTGAAATCAGAATCCAAGAGAGGCGCATCGTATACGATGTCGGAAAATGTGGGATGGGGAAATTGGGGCACGTCTAGATCAACACTAGAGAGTGTTCCCCCATAAATGTGTCCGCCGCAAACAAACGGGGGACTCTGCGAAAAGAAGTTCATATTGCTAGCTGGACTACCCTCGCCGGTAAATCTTGTCACTGGGGAATGGAAACAGTGGGAAAGGGAAGAGATAGACATTGAGGAAGTGAGGAGTGTTCAAAAGAAACTCTTGAAAAGGTGCAAGATGGATATAATGAAGCGGAACCGAATAGAGGGAAAGCCTGGATATGCAACCTTCTACTAGTGGAGAGAGGAGGTATTTATGTAAGTTGGAAGCATTTCAAAGAACGGAAATACTAGACCGCACGAATGGTGGTCTTGCATCAGCGGTCGTCTCCCCAACTTACAGAGCGCCATAGAGGATACGAGGAAATCCAAATGGATTGAATGCCGGTCCTGTGCATCCTCGACTTGCCAAGTACTGAATCTTGCTCAAATTTCGACTCTCAAATTGGTGGTCTTTCATGAATCAATATGGACTCGATACGATACTGATCTTGGCTTTTATGTTTGGCGGTCCTTGATATCTCACGACGAATAGAACGATATTTTTTTTGATTTCTGTTTGGTGGTCCTGTGTTCTCGGATCAGTACATACCCTTGCCGTCAGCTTGGGGCGTTGTGTTGACCAATCAGGGGTTCTCTTCACGTGGCCCAATATGGTTAGCATGAACCAAGGTTACAATCGTTCTTCGAGCCTCGCACACGACCACCATCATTCAATCCATAAACAAATTCAATTGAACATGGTCTTCTTCAGCGGTGTAAGATCTATCATCATGATGCCACCGAATATACCGACTCATTTGCAAATTTTGAGGAGCGAACATCCTGGCACTTATCATCATTAAAACGGTGGTGAGTATCGGCAACCTCAATCGAACTGAGAGAGAAGCGGTTCCAAACTACAAAATTCCCACTATTCTCTGCATCAGCTCCCGCTCATATAGAATCAATTCAGCATGGACTCTTCAAGTGATATCCAGATGCCTGGTAAGCAAATCTACCCTGCACAGAGGCGTACGCTTCTTCAAGATCAAGTACCGTATGTTAATAAATACAGACATGAACGTCTCATGTAACCTTGAGTTCTATAGACAAATCATAGAATTTGAGAATGACCTCACCAGACCAGAACTATTATTCAAAGATTTAAACCGCACACAGCAAAGGGCCGTCCAATCGATCGCTCATAGCCGAAATATGGAATATGAATATCAAAAAGGGTGTGCGAAAGTCTTTCGCAATATTGATACTAATATGGCTTTCGAGCCTATTCTTGAAGATAACTCTCAGCCGGGCCATCTTAGCTTAGATGAAATTCGTCAAATATTGAGGGAAGATTCGCGTCGACATAGAGTTGATCCCTTTGGCTTTGATCTTGGTGCACAGCCATGGAATCAGTTTTCGGCGGTTTCTTCGGCCCCAGGATTATCAATAGGCGAAGGGCTAAACCAATCTATGCTACTTGATGGCGGAACATTGACTCAGCCCGAACATGGCATTGATTGGAATATGCCTGATAGTAGAGGACCTCCCCCTATCAGAAATCCAAGCATACCGGATGTCGAACTAAACACCGATCTTCGTGCTCCCAACATTATACTGCCAAGGCCTCGGCCACATACCTGCAATACATGTCAAAGGTCTTTTGCTCGTCTAGAACACCTCAAACGTCATGAGAGATCTCACACAAAAGAAAAGCCATTCGAGTGCCCCGATTGTAAACGATGCTTTGCGCGGCAAGACCTCTTAATTCGGCATCAACAAAAGCTACACATGACCACACCTCTGACTCAACCAAATATATCGAATCGCGTATCCGGCTTTTCGTTCACACTGCCTGATAGCGGGGTTCAAGAAACTTCTTTTTATGATGATGTCTTATGGATAGATCCTCTATCCTCACCTTTACTTTATTCAAATCAGCGACATTCGCGCGCCGGGTCCTTGAATTCATCTACAGTGTTATCACCAATTGCCTCACCTAGGCTTACCCCATTGGACTCGCCTTTTGATAGATCCGAAATGCAGGAAATGCAAAAGTTTACTGGTGGAAGTAGATCGGGATCTGTATCAAGTTTCCAGAGTGAGCGTGGTCGAAATCGGATTAGGAAAAGTTTCAGAAACGCAAGCATCAGCAGGCATAACTCATTTACAGAAAACAAATCTGATCTCACACGAGACTCATCTTCTAGGCGTGCCTCTTCTGGAGGTTCTGGTCGCAGTGGACCTCTAACCTCCCTGGCGCGCATGGGTATGAAAGCTATCAAAGCAATTGGAGGCGCGTGTTGGAGATGCAGGATTTTGGGTAAAAAGGTTCGTTAATACAATATTTATTGGTTCGTAGATTTAGGAAGTGGAAGATGACTAAAAGTGACTAGTGTACTGAAGAGAATCCTTGTGATACTTGCCCTAGACGAAACAAAGCTGGCAAAGCTGCGTGGACCCAAGTTGGCTGTAAGCGAGGCAGTCTTCCGGAAGAGATAGAGCCTATCAGCCTTTGCCTGAAATCATACGCGCAACAAGCGGGGTCCTCCTTGGAACTGACACCATCATCTTATGAGGATATTGCCTGCCGACAGTGTAATCGTCATTGGTGTCAAAGCTCCAAATGGCACCGATTCAATTGTCCAAAATGCAAAAGCGGTGATTTGGAGACAATAGGGCCATTTTTGGTGGATACTAAGGTTACGTATATGAGAGAAGCCACAGAAAGACGACAAAAAGACGTAACCATTGTCACCGAGGCGGAAAATAATACTACTGAATTTAGTTTGGCTGTTGATTCTTTAAGGCAAAACGTATTTCTTCATAATCTCGGACAACCATTTCATCATAGATCATTGTCTGGTATAAACTTTCCCAATCATTTGTCGATGCCGTCGCTGGTTGCTCTTGACCAATGTATACTGGCGATAATATGGGAGATGATAGAGGACTCTTCGGATCTTCGAACT
The DNA here is from genome assembly GCA_002162615.1 of Myriosclerotinia duriaeana. Taxonomy (NCBI): domain Eukaryota; kingdom Fungi; phylum Ascomycota; class Leotiomycetes; order Helotiales; family Sclerotiniaceae; genus Myriosclerotinia; species Myriosclerotinia duriaeana. Next base: position 357,321 of record NGKI01000025.1, read on the forward strand.
TTGCCAATATTTAACAGCTCGATAGAGAGACCACTTGATAATTTAGCTGTACTGTTACGGTCTGCCGCAGTTTATCAAGCAAAACTAGAGCCCGTGAGTAAAAGTCTCCATATACTCCAATCCGAAGAGAATCCAAGATTGACTTGACTAGGATCCGCATCAGTTGATTGCACAATCATTGATATGCCTTCGTGAAGCACTTGAACTCAAGCGTGGCAAGTCACTAGGTGCCTTGGACGACCTTTCGCATCAAAGTTGTACCCAGCCTGAAGATGCCACCATTCACCATACTGTTGTCATAGATAATATCCCTGAGGAAACGGATAGCGAGGATTTGAAGAGTCTAATGCTCAAAATGGGACTACCAATGCCCATTCGCCTCATATCCCACTTCGACAATAGCACCTTCCAGAATAAGGCGTTTGCTCATTTCGTCAATACCGCTGAATCGCAACAAGTAATCGATGCCATGCATAGTATGAATCTTCATGGGCAAAGGCTTCGAGTTGACTACGAGAGGTGTATTTCGCAGCCAGGGGAAGAAAAGTTGTCCTCCCAGCTGTGTTGCGACAAAAACGTGGCCAACTTGATGTCCGCATGTACTCGGTACATTGAGCAACTATCAAAGGTCTTTTTCAAGAAGGAGAACCTACGTGGAAAGACTTGGTGGCTATCCGTCTTTTACAGTCTAATTGTTCAAAGTTTCGTTCGAGCGATTTTGAAAGCTGTCGTTAAAGATGGCCGAGCCAGTATCCCTTCAAGTATAAACCAGTACCTCCATCTGGCAGTGCGGTTATTCATAGCTAGTTCTGGAGACTATGATCCCGTTTTTAATGGTGGGGCTGAAGCTATTGACAACACTTTGGAGATAGATAACTTCGCGATGGACGATCATGCACTCGCTAAGCTATCTGTACAACGCAGTCAATGGGAATCAACCGGATTGAAAAGCTCCGGGGAGTATTTACAGCAACTTTTTGAGGACAATGGATCACCCATCTTATACAAAAGAACAAACATGGAGGACCAAACATCTGCCCAATATCACAGTCTCGGGGCTGGCTTTGCCGAACGACCTGATGGCGATGTGTCTCAAGATCAGAACGAAGTCAATGGTATTGAAAGGTGATCAATACCAGTAAACATCACCTGCTGCCCGAGATCCGAAGATACATCGGGAGACTACAGCCTGCGATCGATGTCGAAGAACGAAGATACCATGCGATTCTATTTCACTATGTTGTACACTGTGCTCCAAGTATGGATACGAATGCAAAGGGGATAATAAATTAGATCGATAAGTATTTCCTAGAGAATAGTAAGTATAATAATTCTTTTACTTCATACATTCAAATCTTCTAATTCCTTCTACAACTTTGGTATGTTATCTTTCTCACAATATTTCCTTGATAAACAATTACTGACTCTTTGTTCTTTTAGTAATTACTAAGTTTTTAAAAGAAAAAGTTCGTTTAATAAAAGCAAAGCTTGAAAAGGCAAAAGGGTTATTCGATAAAAAGGACGGAAAATTAGATATCCTTTCGAAGATAAACTCGACTAAATGGCCCCACTGAAGCAGAAGTCTTTGGCGGCTTTGTTTCCAAGAACCTGCCAGTTTTAGGGAAGGCAAACAAATATATTATCCGGAAATTGCGAAAGTAAGTAATGATGGCTGCTCAGTCTAGGGCCCACAGGGGAAGCCCCCTTTCTGCTTCAATCTCCAACGAATCTTTCTCGAATCGCTTCTCAGAGTATAAACTCTAGTCGTTATGCATGCATGGATCTTTGAAAGTTCTACCAAATCCCCTTCTTGATTTGTCGCCTCTGAGTACGGAAATCGCTCATTCTATAACTGCCAATGAATTTCCTATTGTTAAAATTTTTAAAATATTGAGGGACAGCTGTGCAACTGCTAGAAGATGTGCTCTGCATGACCTCGATCTGCAACACACTAGCAGAGATTTCGCTTTGATGACGACTTTTATACCCCTATCAAGATACAAGATTACCGTGGTTGTCTGCTCGTCATAGGTGAAGGCGTGGTATAGCGTGAGGATACGCTGAGTTTTGGGAGAATGCTTTTCTCTTTTCTAGGAAAAGCTATAAATCTCGATATATCTACAAGTTCTATACCTGTTGATCCATTAGGTTATGGCGAGATTGAGCAGGGAAAGGAGATGCCGAACATTATTGATAAGCCAACCGAGCCGTCATACAGTACCCACCAAAGGTAAATCAATATTCGGGCCGGCCACTGCGGCGTGGCTGTAGAGGTGTGTGGCTTAGTGGTCGCACGTGCAAACACCTTGGCAAATCTTGGCATAGATTCTGCGTTGTCATACCGAGTTAGTTTGATCTTCACAACCCTTGTTATATATCGATAAGAAATTCACCGCCACTTTTGAAGTTATGAACTGCCATTGCTCAAAGGCAAGAAAAGTATCCAGTCTCGCCAGTAATGCATACAGGAAAATGCCAGCTCATATTCCTGATCCAATGAAATATCATGATTCACTGCGGGCCATGAAACTGCCCGTCTGAAGACGACTCTTTGCGGCTCTACTGGCGCGCAGGTAAGCAGCATGATGGCAAGGGCTGGGGCTTGAAATTTTTCGGTCCAGCCATTGTCTTCCCTTTCTCATATTCTCTTACACAATCACAACAAACGGTTCTCGAAAGAAATGTCGAATATCAGCGCCGAGGAATTACTGAAGCGACTCGATGATCAACATCAAGCTTACCTCGAGACGTTCAAGCTGATTCGTGATGCTTTGAGCAATAGCCTTGCAACTACGAGTACTGTCAGTGCACCACAAAGCCCGGGCTCGACCCGAACAATCACAAAACGGCGAAGAAGATCAACCAAAGATGACAGTGATATTCCGGGATTACGACCGTCAACACTTCACAGCTCTGTTTTATCGGGAGACAGTGATGATAGCGATGACGATGACGATTTATACGTTCAAACACCGCTGAATCCATTCAAATATGACGAAGAACAATTGCGACAGCATTTCAGAACTTACAATTTCACGGATGCCGGACATGTAATACTGCAAAGCGTGATCACGAAGAATGGAAGACTCCTAGATCCTGTTCTATTCCCAGAGTATCATAGAGCTGATCGATCTCATAACTCTCATTATTCTGTGTTTGATGTTGGAAAGGATGGAGCTCCTCTATCGAGACGAGATGTCGTTAAACCAGGTACTACCAAGATTGATTCTGCTATATGGCAAGCGGTTAAGGTGAGCAAAGGGATCTCCCAGAATAATATCATCATAACTAAGATATTGAGTGAAGGATTTAAACAGCGACCCCGAATCACTTCGACCGGCTGTTGGGAGGATAACGTGAGTTTCAATGCCACTTCCCACACTAGGCTTTTCTTCAACTAACTAATACACGTAAAGAATCGTTCGAGAGCCATCACCTGTTATATTCGGGGCCTTGCATCTTACTTTGAACAAGACATTTGACATGGACGAGCTGTTCAATTATCTAGTCTCTGACGAGATCACATCTGTATGTGTTCAAGCAACTATGGTTTTTCTCTTGCTTACAATTTAGGCCAACATCGTGGGGCGCCCATTTTCTGCTGACAGTCGTCAACAAAAGTCCTTTATTTTCAATTTTGAGTACTGGACAATCGTGGGAGAAGAATGTCAACCAATGCCTTGGCAATTAGCCGACGAAACGCCGAGTACCTCAAAAGACCACATTCCAATATCGAGATGTAATTCCGTGGTGGCTCTCTCCTTATCTGGTGATCCGGTCCGAAAGGTAAGAAATCCAGCTAGGCGTGCTAGGACAGACCATGGGTATGTTTATGATCCATGGGCAGCATGGCACGTTCTTAATATACAATGTTACCCCGATCATCGTCATACGATGGATGTTCACGATTCAACGAAGCATTATGTCAACGGACCTGAAGCGTTTCTTCACACCCTCCTCTCAGAATTTAAAGACGCAGAAATGAGATTCGAGGCAATATATATGAAAATTAGCAAGCTTGTGTCACCGCCCGTAGGTTGGATCTCAATTTGGAAAATATTCATATCTTACTGATCAAATCACTAGGCCAATTTTATGTTCGATGGTGAAATCAGAGATAAATTGCTATTTGAAGATGAAGAGTTCACCTATTCCCGTCGCTATTTCTGGGCTTATCAAACACTCGGTCTCATGAAAAATGGAATAAAGGCTATAATGGATAGCTACGAAGACACATTTACTGACGATGTCTGGGAGGGAAAACATAAGACACTATGGCCCATTTTAGATCCGGACTCTCATCGCAATAGATACTGGCAAAAACGAATGCAAAAATTAAAAATAGATTTCGAAAAGCAGATGACGAATCTATTCAAACTTTACGAAGAAATCGATGAGAAGATGAAGGAAATCAGAACATTGAGAGATCAACTTTTCTCGGGTACAAGTGTTTTGGAAAGTAGAAAGAGTGTGGAAATGGCAGCAGTGACGATTTTGCAGGGTCACAATATCAAACTACTTACTATGGTCTCGATATTTTTCCTTCCCCTTACATTTGTAACTTCTGTCTATGGTATGACAAACATGTCGACCGAGCACGATTTCACACCTTTTGGAATAACGATGGCGACCGTCTGCATTCCATTCTTCTTCTTGGTTGGGGCGCTGAACACGACCAGTGGTATGCAATTTTGGAGAGTAAGATGGTATAGATTTTTAGGGTGGTTCGGTCAACAGGGTATTCACTCCTCGTCTTCATCCCCAGGGATCACCCAAAGGTCTTCATTAATAAGCGGTATGTATTTTCATAAGGAGAAGTGAGGAAGAGAGGAAGAGAAAAGGAACGCTAACGACTTTAAGACCCCACACAACGTAGTCCTAGTTCAAGCGTGAGCGCTATAACAATCTCCAACGATAAAATCAAGCCTCTACCACACTCATATTCAATCACCACCGCCCAATCACTCGCAGCTCGCAAAGAACTTACCTACAACACTGGATCCTCGCCACCAAAGTCCCCATTTTCGCCATCAACCACACCCTTATCGCCTTCTATGAATCCAATCCCAGAGCATCCAATCACGATGCCAATGACATCACACGCACCTCTATCAAGACCAAAGTATACATCAATCTCTTCAATCGATACGATTACCGCCAAGACTGGTCCGAGGCCTGCGCTGACGAGGAGTGCGAGTTGGTGGGATCTGGTTCTTAAGAAGGGAAAGAGGAGTGTTACTGATCAAGGGGATGGTTTCGGCCGGGTATGATATATACCTGGTAAATAGAATATTGGCGTATAAAGCTTCCTGCCTGGGTTGTCTAGAACTCAGAACGGGATGTATATGAAAAGTTGTTACTCAATATGATACTATCGCGAGCTATTATCGATAGAAATATCTCAAAACCCTTAAAGGCTATATTACTATTGTTCGTAATTCTTCAGACGAGAATGAGAAGTAAGAACACTGTAGTTTAAAAATCAATACATTATGTTCCTGTAGTTCAGAAGAACATGGACCCGAAAAGCTTATTTTGCTTTAAGACTGATGATAACAGTTTCAAGAATCATCAAATTAGATTGAGACATTGATAGTCTGTTGTTTCGATCGATTCCCAAGATCAATGATTGATTGTATAGCCCGAATCAGAAAATTGGATATGAATGAATTTTCAGACAGCCCTTCCGACTACCTGGTTCGCTTTTGTAGGATTGGAATTCAATCTAGTAACTTTCCAGTATGTGTCTAAGTGAAGGTTTCTTCGGGTGATGGTTGTGTTGGGAACTTGATTTTCTGCTCGCAAAGTCTTCATTTATGTGTTGCGGCTAAACGCCCAAATGCTTTTGTTGGGGAGTCATTCTGTTCTTGTGAGTATGGTCAGATGGGATGGTCGGCCGTGTTATGTGTTACGAAGTAACCAATAACTACAATTAATCGTATGGTTGAGGTTTTATGATCTGGCGTTGGTCGGTTTTAGTGTTGGCCACGTTCCAGTTTGCGGCTAATTTTGTTGGGTGTGGCGGGATTAGGTTGAGTACTATGTTCTACTTTGATTGACACATTTCACCTTACTTTATCCCTTTTTAAGCACTGATCTATGTAACATACTCTTACTATTGTACTGCAGGATGGATGTTCTACTCTTATCATTAGACTCCATATCCATCCGTCAACGATTTGGTCTCAAGCAACGCCGAGGAAATTTCCCAAGGATATGTTTAAAGCTATGTGTGTTATTCTTGAGAGTTGGTGCCTTCTAGCTTCCTTCTACCCTTTTGAATCTTTTTTCCCTCCTAATCTTTATTTTGTACCTTTGGCAAAGATATTGAAACTCCCTGTAAGAAATTGATAAGGACTATAATCGGAGATCTGAATGGCAGGAGGTATCGGATGGGGAATTGTGGGATTTATGGAGGTCTATGGAGGTGTATGGGGGTCGTGGCGAAAGGAAGGCGGGGGAAGCGGGGAAGGGGGTCGTGATGGGGTCTTGGTGGGGTAGGGTTGGGGTAGGGAAGGGATTTAGTATGGAGAAGAGGAGAGGAGGGTAAAGGGATGGGGAAGCTCTCGAAGTTTCTCGTTTGAACTACGTGTTACTACTCGGCTTATTTCTCTCAACAAGATCTCACTATTCATCTCCACAGTATTTATAAAAATCTTGCATTTCCCAACTCTCCATGTTCCAGTCTTAATCGACCATCTTTCTATCCTCGATCTATCTATCTCCGCGGCGCCGCCATTTCTTATCCTGCATCGAGCAAATTCCTTCCCCTAGTCATGACCGCGACTACTAGCACAAATCTAGTGACCCATAAACTTACTAACGACGAGAACCCCACCAACCCGAAGAGGCCTTCGATTTACCTTTCTCGGAATACCCCTTCTCAACTACATGCTCACCATCATTCTTCTCATCCTCAATATCCCCACCACCCAGATCCCGATCCCGATTCTGATCCTTGGTATTCGTGTTGTTGACCGCAGCACCGACATACACCGGCACCGCGGGAATAGATCCAGGTTCGTGCCAGATGCTCATGGCATAGTTGCAATATTTGCATGGTCGAATGGCGGAGATGGATCCGTATTGGTGGCTCTTGCATGAGAGACAGTACCAGGTATTTGTGGCGCCCATTTGTATTTTTGGGTTTGGTCTTTGAGATGGTTTTAGGGGGCTCGGGATAGTTTGTCCTTGGTTTGTTGTTGATACTGAATTTGTGTTGGGAATTTCCTTATGTTAGGAGTGTAAATGGCTGTGCATATGGTGTGGATGGTTGTTTAAGTAGATGGATATTGCTGTTGATGTGGAACGTCGTCTGCCGGAAAAGATTCAGAACGGAGTGTTTGTTTGGAACATCTTCTTGGAGCAGGAGACTGAACCGCTTCGGAACATTCAAGCAGTTGTATCTTGATGGAAACACCTTGATGGGGAGGTATACTGTAGTTGGAATGCACATACACTCCAAGAGATGAACTTGATGGCTGCTTACACTGCTTTGAGAGTTTTTCCGATATCCAACAAGGTGGAAAATGATCAGTTGGACTTTCTGAATCGGAATCGTAGCTTTAATCACAGTGATTGGTATAGTAAAGCGTAGTTCTTCCAAGAACTTGCAAGGAAATCTATGGAGATATGTTTTCGGTATGCTTGGTAATCAGTGTCATTGATTCACTAAACCTCTTCTTTCATTGCCTACATGTACATCAGGCAGTTCCCAAACAGTTCATGGCAGTGCAACGAGTTACCTAGCTATTGTTTCACAAGTTTGGACGATGGAATGTACCCGGGTGTTTTACGTGACTCGTGCTATTGAGATGATCTCTGAGAACGTATCTCCATATGAGTGCTTTATGGAATAATTCGAATAATCAAACGACGTCACGGTACTGGAAGATCTCTTGAACGAGAATACACAGAAAATAGTCCAACACAACCTGGAGATGAATTCTAGCGGAAAGCACTTGGATCCTTGCAAGATTTAATGATCAATTCACTTTCGCTTGATGAGAAGGGGTTTTGTATAACTTAGATCTTTATGAAACACTTGGAAATTCTCGCAAATGTGTGTGACGACATTTGAAGGACAGGACTAACAACTTTTTTTTCTTCGGAATAGCTGTTACAGATGTATTCACTCTCGAGAGATATCTATTCATATTCCATAATCCGATTTTATTATATAGTCATATATTGCTTCTTCATGATCAACCAGCCATTCCCTACTTGATGCATACTCGATCGATAATGAATGTCACGCTTCGCATATATTTTCATATGTGGAAATGATTCACATTAATAATTCAGCTATCTTGCAAGCAAACCAACAGTCGTTCATCGCTGATCAGAAGTCAAGTCGTTAGCATGCACTTCCACGAACAGTAAAGTAACCGACATAAAACCGAATAAAAAGGTACCTGGAGCTTGAACCGTGGACAGATGTCGTGGATAGCAAGGCGCTTTGAGGCATAGTGAACAATATATCGGTAACAAGGTCAAGGCCAAAGATCTACACCGATTGTAGTCCTGAACGCGTTTCAGAAGTTGCCGTGGTGATTAAGGCATAATAATTCACTTTAGAAACTGCAATCTTCGAAAAGAAAATTAAAGGGGTTACCTACATGTTTATAATCTTATGCTACTCATGACCCATGGCTGAAAATTTGAAGGGACTTCGAGAATAGATGTAAGATGCCTCAATGATTGTCCGTGATGACTAGGATGAGATTTTTGCTCAATCTAAATGTGCTAAGACCCTCTAAGATGCTCTGCGAACACACATCTAACCAAGGGGGAAGCATTGCAACTTCGGTCGTCTCCGGATTCATGATTCAATGAAAAGGAAAGCGATCGTGGTATCCCAATGATATGATTACTAGGAATCCTGAAAGTGCTCGAAAGCTTTCAAACTATTGGATCAATGATTAACTGGTTTCCGGTAATGTCAAGGTTAGTGGCGAGTTCTCATGGTTCTACTGTGGTGGCATGAACGAGGACTCAACGGCCGCCTGCCTCATTAGGAGTCAGCCCTAACGGCGAATACTCTATATCCCTCCCAAATGTACTGCGGCTGCAACCTGCGTCGAGCTACAAAGCTTCACAGTTTGATCCTGGGAGTTTATGTTGTAATAAGCCCGTTTATGGACCGTTAAGATAGATAAGCGGGCACTCAATCGATCCCCGGCCACCGAATAAAGCGCCAATACTTCGAGAAGACCGTAGTTGTCTGGATGAATGAGATGCGCGAAAACTTTTCTTGAATATCTACGATAATATGAAGACCCTCACAGGATAAAGTTGGCCTCATCTCCTTGTCAATAAACCATGGTTGCTGATTGGAGCCAAAACCTTTCGGTTGGCCCAAATCCCCGGATTTCATGCACGACACCTAGTCGAAGACGCATGGTTCTCTTCGGTGATAGGTTCCACTCCTATAAATTCTCTTTGCAATGGTTTCAGCTTTGGTTCCTCAAAGAAACGGTGTGATCAGGCTGCAATGTCACATTGAGATGTGGTTTGACACCCCCTTTTCGCATACGTGCACAGCCACAGCCGCAGCCGAAGTTGTTTAGCGAATCGAATACCAATTGCGCGCGAATTTAGACTTAGAAGATTCCAGAATAAGATTTTGTTCTAGTGGATACAATCAACTGGTCCCGAGACCCAGGGTCTGGTTTCTGTGAACCCAACGAGAGGGATTGAGTGTTCCCCGCCTTACGTCAGATCCTGCAGGGAGAGTTGTACTGTGGCAAATATTTTGTACCAATCAAATTGCAACAACGTGACAGTGCCACACACGATCGAGCCTTGCTTAACCACTTGCAGTTGGATTTACCAATGGGAGCCGGAAAGCAAAGTGTTTTCAAGTGAGACTGACCCTACTGTCTTCTATAAAAGAGAAATTAGTTAGTATGGCCTAGAATTATATAAAAATCTTAAGCTCAAATTTCAATATATTATTATTATAAACTGTTTATTAGTTAATTTTATAATACTTTTTTATATTTAATGTATGCAAAGATATAGGGAGAGCCGTGCACGATGTAGGGATCTTGGGTAATCCGGCTTATCATAGACTTCTCATCAACATCAACATCTTTTTTGCACCTTCAGCCTCGGGATAATGCGGCATTTATGCAAGATATGCTCTTCTTTGTATGTGGGAGACTCGGTCGATGATAAGATACTTCGTATCCAGTCCACTTACCATTTTGTATATGAAAATGCCGCATACCTCGCTGCCTCGGCAAATGGGACTTCTGACGGTAGAGCTTGCCGTCTATGCACTCTTTTCCTACGCAGCTTCAAAGATCATCGTCAGATTGGCACTGAGCTGGAAGACAGTAATCTACCAACAGGTCAGATATTTATAGACCTGCTGAAAGACAATGGTATATACGAAGTGGTGGCAAGAAGTGGTGATCTTCGGAGCTCTACTATACAGCTTAGTATAGGCAGTGGTCAGTATAGTTTTTCATTAGTTACTGCATTTATAATATACAATATCTGCTAATTACGGTTCAAACCTAGACGAATCTTGCAGAGGGTCCGAGATGAGTAGTAGTGCCTGCTCAGACCAAGTCTTTTCTCAAATAAAAACATGGTGCGACGATTGTATCAAGAAACATTCTCAATGTTCCATGGCGAAATCTTCCATTTCTTGGCTACCCAGCCGTGTCATTGATCTTGGCCCACCATCCGGGCCAATTGCCCAAATCCGGGGGCGTCATACTGATACATCGAATCTAATTAAAGTCAAAGGGCATCTATATCTTGTTTCTTTTTCGATTACTAATAGGACTTCACAATGGAATTTTGGGCAACCTTTTCAGATACAGAGCCGGTCTCAAATAAAAGGGCTTCCTCGGACAACAGAAAGAGAATAGAGCGATTAGGAGTAGGTCACCCAGAGCTTCAAAGGAATCAAATTCCCTCAATCAGGAGCTTGGAAAAGCCGCATCTTGGTTAGAACTTGAGAATTGTCATCCAGTAGTCAGTTTCGAGCTAGGTGGTGACACTTACAGACATTTCGATGTTTTACTTGATAAATATCCTGATGAAAAGTTAGACGACTGGGTAAAGGTGTCAGAAGATGCAGGGCGGGCCCTCAGATTGTGCATCCTCCATCAAAGCAATGAAAGTTACAAAACTTCGACCATACCATGGGCAAATACCTACCCCGTTACTAGACTGTCACCTTCCGGCTGGGCTTCTCTTGGTTCCAAGCGATGAAGATATAGGACTGATGAAAGCCATCAGCGAACTGCTAGAGCCTTTAAATATCCCATCGCGTCCTAAGCCGGAAGATGCGTGGTTCTTACCAGCACGTCCAGCATCGCCGCCGCTTCCCGGTAGTCATACTACGACATGGATGCGAGCTTCATTGCGAATGAGGGTCTATGATATTTTGGGTCCACATAATTCTACGTTTCAATGAATTGGGTTATATAGAAAGCCGTACGATCCAGGCGATCACGTCACGCGAAATCGAGATGATGAGTCTGTGGATGTTCTCATCGCGTAAAGACTTGAACTTCACGTATTCCATCATTGTACTCTTCAAATTCACTTTTCCTCATGCGCATGACGTCGGTAAAATTCCAGCAGTTTCTTGAGTTTCTGTGCGATCTTAATACGATAGAGTTGATGTAATGTTCACTTTTTTCCTAGGATCGCTCCACATGCCCAGGCACAGCCCATATTAGATACTAAAATGAAAAAAAAAACATCCATCTAACTCCAACGAGCTACATGTGGCAAGGGTCTCGATAGCTTTTTGACTGATGATCCTCTCACCACCACACAGGATGCCTCTTTCTATATTACCGTTGAGAAGAAGAAGATGGCGAACAAGATCAGACCTTCTGGTGTTATTTCCCGTCAGCACGAGGATTTTAAAAGAGAATGTGAGGCCATATTTGATGGGCAATAGGCGATGTGTAAAAGCTTGTGAAGCAATGGGTGCGGGAGGAGAACACAAGAGGGGTACGAATGCTCGCTTCAATATGTTCTCAGGGGTTTTGGTGGAAGATACTCTCCTAATATTCTGGCAAAGCTAGTGACAACTGAAAGTCACAAGCTTCAGTGATAATAGCAAACTGGGAGGTAAGAAATTTATATGATACTACATTTCGGCGCGGCGATTAACTACTCAAAAGCCCTTTCCCAGGTTTTCAGAAGTAGACTCGACCAGTTGTTCCCATATTGACTCCACAGGCGAAATTTACTTCTCAACAAAGAAACGCAGTGTATCAAATTAGAATCATTGTGCCAAATAGCCAATAGAAGAAGGATAAATACGGCGGTTACGGAATGCTGTTCGAATTATGTACTAGGCGGAGCCTGCGGATGTCACGGTTGTAATTCAAGATATCCTGACCAGTATGGAATCTTATACAGCATTATCTTGGGGGACGGTTTGATCTCAATATCATCTTCCAATTGATATTGAACCTGAGTCATGCCGACAGAAGCAAATATTGATCCTGTAAATTACATGACGAAGGGGAAGAAAAGCTTTGAAAGTCCGTATATCCTGTCGAGCTCCAATTGGTCGACCTGGCTTCTATAAGGTTAGTCCCAGGAAAGAAGAGAGACTCCACAGTGTGCGCCACAAAGAATTGGAAGAATACTTGTTCTGTCGAGGGTTTAGGAAAAGGACCAATGAGAGTGTAACCTTATTTAGCCTAAATGAAACCGATAAGCTGCCACCCGAGAATATAGTCACGGTAGGAGGCTTGCAGATATGCAGCCACTTATCAGCCCCCAGTGTGTGGTTATTACATCTATCCTTAATACCGATCTGGAAGACCGAGCCTTGTGGATTTTGCGGAATGCTAATTGAAGGAATTCTGAACTTCGAACCCTGAACCACTCGACTCGATTGAATATCTAAAGCACCAAGAGCCCAGGGGGAATTGTATTTAATAGACAGGAGCTTGATCAAGCACGGCATTGGTAGCCACAGCTATTTTGTTTAATCAATGGCAGGCTTTCTCAAATATATGCGACCACAGATAATCTGCGGATGAGATTTGGGCATCCCTCAAGGGAGTAGAGACTAACTGATCTTGCAAGCAGATCAATCCCGACCGGTTGGAGGTGGTATTACATTAAGGTGCCGCCTATTTTTTAAAATAATCGGCGTTCACTGTATGAATCTTCCTTATGCAATCTTATTAATTGGATGGCGGCCAAGGAGGCGTTGTGTTTAATGTATGTACCCTACGGAGTCGCAATAACAAGATTATCCTACCCTACCTGGGAGGCACAATAACAAGATTACCCTACTCTAAGCATTAAAATATATTAAATCAAAAAATAAGATCAAATTTTAAGATTTTGTTAATATTAAAATAGTAATATATTAAAAAACTTAATAATTAACACAAAAATTAGCCTCTTTTAAAACGATTATAAAGTTATTTTTTTTAACTTTTTAAAAATAAATAATATATAAAAGTAAGAGCTATAGCTTATTATACCCCTTACGTTTTTATATTAAAAATAACTATTTCTTAACTTTTTAAATCTTTATTAATTTTTTAATAATATATTTAATATTAAATGGAAATAAACAATAAATTAACATAGTATATTAAAAGTTAAAACTTTTCATTACTTTTCTAAAAAAGGAATTTAAAAACTATTTATAATATAATTTATAACAGTAGAACACCAGGGTTTTGCTGTGTATATGCATACAATCTACTATATAGAGTTTTTTTAAGGGTATTACTAGTTTATTAAAATAAGTATAATATATAGCCCCTTTTTAATACATTTCATTAGTTTAAAACCAAAACGCCAATAAACTTTTGTAGACTTGTAATAAAGCCTTTCCTTTTGGATTTTTTGCCCTAAAAAGTTTTATAATTATTATTTGCTTTTTAAGAATGCGGCGTAGTAAAATAAACAACACGTTGTTAACGCAACCCTATTTAATGCTAGCGCAATTAAAACCTTTTTTTAAAACAATAATAAGAACGCATCCTATTTCTATAATTTTTAAAACCTTATTACTTATTTCGGCTTTATATTCCTATACCGGATTACTATTATTGTTTTTAATTAGTTTTTTATTATAAATTTTAAATTAAAATTAAAGATTGCAATACACTTTAATATAAAAATAATTCTACTAATACACTCAATGTATTTCTATTATTCGAAATTGATTGTATATATATTGTTAATAATATTTTAAAACAATGGGTTAATTCAAAATCAAATATACAATTTAATATTAAAATCTAAAATAATATATAATAAATATTATTGTAAACAAAAACTTTATAAAAAAATACTGCTTTTTTTTATAACAATTATAAATCGCCTTTTTTGTTTAAAAAATATATATTTAATAATCAAAAATAAATCTATTAAAAAGTAAACAATAAATAAAAAGCTAATATATTATTAAGCTAACTATAAAAATATAATAGAAACTTTTATTAAAAATAGCAAAAAGTAGGATTTTATTTATAAATCTAAAAATATTTGCAAAACAATAATAATGTTGAATTATTATATAGTTAATTTTAATATAATGTTTTGTATTTTTTTAAATTTGTTCTATATCTATATATATACCCCTATTTTATAATTTAATATAAAATTAATTAATTAATATATTATTTAAATTAAATTTAATTTTCTAAATAAAATTATAAAACATTTAATAAATTCATCAAATAAAAATGAAAATAATATTAACGTAAAGCCAGTAATACTTATAACAAAATTTATTAAAAAGTTAATCAAAAAGATTTTTTACTACTAAATCAGTAAAAGTATTAAAAGTAATAGCAAAAATAATACAAAGTAATATTATAAATACCAAATCCATACCAAAAAGTATTAAAAGAGTAGTAATAGTAAATAATAATAATAAGGAAAATAGTTAGTAGGAAAACCGTGTGAGGTTGTGGATATAAACTTAATCTATTATTATTAAAACTATACAAGCTTATAAAAATTCCCCTACTATTAATAATAATAATAATAATAAATTAAATTCTTTTAAATTAAATGGTAATAAATTTAATAATAATACCAAATTGTTTTTTCTTAATATAAATTAAAAAGCTTTTTTATTATCATTATTTTAATTATTTAAAATTTTTATTTTAATATAATTTAAAACTATTATTATTTTTTTATTACAATTAAATATTAAATATTAAAACTTTTAATAAAAATTTAATATTTAAAAGTTTTTTAATTAATATTACAAATTTAGTTTTAATAAAAATTTATTAAATATTAATAATAAAATAAATTTAATAATTAATACTATAACCATTAAAAAATATTATATAAAAAATTTTTTTTTAAGTTTAATATAAATATTATTTTTATTAATTAATTAAAAAAGTTTTTGTTTTTCTAATTTGTTATTATAATAGTAATACATTTTCATTTTTATATTTTTATAAAAGTTGTTTTGTATTAATTAGGTTTTTAATATTTTTTTAAATATTGTTTAATAGGTTATATCTTTTTTATTAAATTAAATATTAAAAATTATATCTTTTTTTTTATAAACTAATATTTTTTTAACTTTATATTCTATATTTTCTTTTATTTTTTTAAATAATAGTAAATTCTCAACATTATTTTATTAATATTAAAATTCAAATAATAAAATATAAAAAATATTATATATTTTATATATAAATAATAATAATAATTTATATATTTATCTATTACTTTTAATATTTATAATAATAAAAAAGCTTATAAATCTATCCAAAAATTTCTTTTTAAATTATAATTATTTAATATTTTTTATATTTAATATTATTTTATTATTAATATTAAAATATTGGAATAAATTTTTATTATAATTTTTATTTTATTTTATTATAATATTTTTCTAGAATTCTTTTAATTTTTTATATTTTTTTTAAAATATTTTGATTTACTTTTTTATAATTGGCATTTTTCTTTTTATATTAATATTTTTGTTAATATAATTAAATATAAATTAAAAGTTGTATATAGCTATAAAAAATATTTTATTAATTGTACTATACTATATAATATTATAGGTGAACTCTATTAAAAGTAATAATAAGATTTAGTTGTTTTACTTTTAATTAATATAATAATTTATATAATGGATTAAGTTTTAGTTTTATTATTTTATTTGTTTATTAATTTGTAGATAAAACGCTATCGATAATTTTCTCCTTATCTATAAATAAAATAAAAGGTTGCTTTAAAAGTTTATTATAAATTATAATTCTTTATCGGATATAATACTCTCCGATACCTTAAAATCTTTAAATATATATATAATTATAATATTAATTAATTTTAAAGCAATGATAATTTTGTTTACTAGTATATATTAAACTAATTTTGTGAATTTATCTATTACCATTAAAATACTATTATATATATATTTACTCATTTTCAAAAATAAAAGATCTATAATAAAATTTATAATTATCTTTTTTTACGGTTCTATCAGTAAAAACAATATTTATACTTTACTATATAGTCAATATCTTTTTATTGCGGTTTATTAGTAAATTATATAAAATTTTATATATTTTTTAATATTTTTATTTATATTAAATTAATAATATTTAGACTTAATAATTTTAATTGTTTTTTTAATATCTTAATAATTTGTTATTGGATTATTGTAATAAGTCTTTAAGATTTTTATTTATATAAATATATTTTGTAATATAAAAACTTTACCTTTAAAAATAATTAAATTATTGGCATCGATTTTCTATAGTATAATATTTTTAGCGGATTATAATCGAAACTTTTAATATTTTTAGTTTTTTATAAAATTGTTATTCTTTTAAAGATACAATAAAGCATTTTTTATTAATTCTAATATTAGTTTAAATATTATTTTATTTTTCACTATTACTTTAACTATTCAATATAATATTGATTATTTGTAATTAATAATTATTAATATAACTTTAAATTTATATAATAATAAACTACATTTTTTTTTGTAAAATTGATTTATAATATATTAGAGGGGTTTAGTTTTTATACAAGATTTATAAAATATAATTATTATTATAATAATATTTTTTAATTTATTTTAAAATATAAATAATATTTTAAAAAACCCTATTGATTTTTTTTTATAATCTAAATAATACAAAAAACTATTAATTAAATTCAACTTTCCTAATTTATATATAATATTGAAATTGTAAACCATTAATATTTTAATTCATTTTGCCTACTTTCTATTTAGTTTTTTTTTAATTATAAAATATTATAAATTATTATAATTAATTTTGATAAAAATAATATACTATATATTTATAATATAATATTGCTATTATATAAAAACAATATATATTATAAAAAGCTTTTAGTTATATATAAAATATTGTTATTTAATGAAGATCAATTTGTAAAAATAAAAAACTATTAAATACTAACAATTAATTATTGTTTTTTTAATACCAAAAAATAGTTGAGAAAAAATATAATTTAAAACGAATTCTGAGGTATTTATTTTTATTAAAATATATAATAATAATTAAAAATATTAAAGTATACCTATTATTATAAATATTTTTTTTAATACTTTAAAAATTTTTTATATATTTTAATTCTATATAAATTCTAAAATAGTTTTTCTTTTTTTAAAACTTTTTATCAAAATAATTATACTAGTAGTTACTTTTGAATATGTAATAATAAATCAGTAATAAAAGTTAGTAAAGTTTAGGAAAATTTGTATATTTTTAAAAAAGTTTAAAATTAACTAATTTATTATTATTTAAATACAATTAAACTCTATTAATATATTTTTGTTAGATATTATAAATCCTAAAAACTCTATTTAGTCAATATTGAATATATATTTTTTAAATTTAGTATAAAGTTTATATATAATTAGCTATTCAAAAACCTAATGGATATCCTATATATACAATTTTTTATCTTTTAAATATATAAAAATATTGTTAAAGTATATTATATATATATTATTAATTAAGTTAGTAAAAACTTAATTAATATAAATTTAAAAAGTAATCAGCATATTAGTTAAATTAAAAAGTATAATTAAATATTTAAATTACTTGTATTATATATGGAATATTGTTTTCTATTTATCGCTTTTTTTTATTTGAATTTAATAATAGATATTTTTTAAATCCAATTTAATGAAAATTATATTTGTATATAATTAATTAAAAGATTCTTCAATAAGGAGTAAAAGTGTTTTATTCTTTTTAATAATATAGTTTAAACTTTAATAGTTAATGTATAATTAATATTTTTTATTTTTTTTAAGTATGAATATAATAAATGCGCTAATAAAGTTAATAAATTACTGAATTTATCTTTTCTTTTAATATTCGTCAAAATATTCTTTTAATATAATTAATTTTTTTTTAAAAAATATATATATAGGGTTTTAAGGGGATATAATATTAAGTTCAAAATTAATATAATATTTTATTAAATAATGATTGAGCAATAGGTTATTATTTTTTTTAAAAAAAGCTTATTTCAAATTCTTATATTTTTGTAATATTTCTAGTTTTTGGATAATAAATACCTAGCAATTTTTATTAAAACTATAAATAGTAAATTGGGGGGTAAAGAATATAACATAAATTTGAACTTTTACTTGCATTTTCTATTTTATAATTTTTACTAAAATTATCTTTAGTTTTTTTAATTTAAAACAAAATCGTAATACTATTAATTTTTAATCAATATTAAAATTAATTATTTTTAACCAAAATAATTTTAAAATAATATTTATATATAGTAATTCTAATATAGTAATTATAAATAGGTAAAAGTAAATCCTTTTTTTTTTCTTTATATTTATTGTTTTTATTATAAATTAATAATTACTGTAGAAGCGTATAATAACGCTAATGGTTATAGTAAAAAATATTTTTTTTTTATTAATAAATTTTCAATCCTATTCTATATATTTATTTTATTATATAATATTTGCTTTTATATTAAAATTAATAAAGCATTATAAAAATATCGACTATTTATTAACCTTAAAATTAGCAATTATAATAAAAGTAGTTCTCCTTTTTTAGTTTGGATTCAATATTATAAAAATATTTAAAATAAATATTAAACCTATTTTTTTTCTAAGTGTTTCACTTTTACTTTAATATTAATATATTTATATAATAAATAGGTTTTATTATAATATTTATATTTAAAAAGATTTAAATAAATAACAATAAAATAGCCCTTTTTTAAATAATTATAACAAATTGCATTGTAAAAGTATTCCACTAAAAATCCTTTTTTTTTTAAAACTTATTTAATTAAAAGAATATAGATCTATTTTGTTTTTAAAATTAAACAGGTAATAATTTTTTATTAGCGTTTGTTATTATATTTTAGTAATAGAGTTTAAAATTTTTATTAAAGTATTGAGGGTTATAAAAAGAATTCTTTTATTTTATTTAAAAAGCCTTATACTTTTCGCTATCATTTTAATTACAGTATATTTTATTCATACTTTCTAAATAACAAGTTTATTAAATAAATTTATTTTAAGTAATTAATTATTAAAAAGATTTAAAAATGCATTTAACTATTACTGGTAATAAACTAGCTAAAAGTTGTTTCTTTTTAATACTATTTAATTCCATTTTAATATCTTTTTTTAAATTATTTAAATAGGATATAAAATTATTAATATTTTATTTAAGTTTTTGTTTAATATATATAACCTATTGAATAGTTAATTGCTAATAGTTATTTTTATTTATAATAATATTATATATATAATCTTTAAAACTATTCTAAGTTAAACCATCTTTTATTTAATTATTTTCATATTAATACTAAATTACTAAAAAAAATCTTTTAAAGTATTAAATAACATAATCGATCTTTTATTTATTAAAAAAAAAATAATATTTATTATTACTGTAAAATATAACTTTTGCTTAAAAAAAAAAGTCCTTAACTTTAATAATATTAGTATTCTTATAACGGGGTAACTTTTATAACTTTAAAGGTTTACCTTAAAAAAGTATAAAATAATAGAGTTTTATTAAAGCTATAATAATAGTAAAGATAAAAATAGTTTAAACTTAATTATATATAAAACAAATAATAATAATTTCAAAAATTTTACAAATTTCTTTTTTTTTAAATCTTTTTATAGCCTCTATTTCAACTTAAACAATTTTAAACTATACCTGTAAAAAAAGTTTTATTATAAAATTAAATTAATATTTAAAAAGCGATATATAATTACTAATATTATAAACATTCCCTTAATATTCTTTTTTAAAAAAATCTTTAAGTTTTTATTGAAAAATACATTTAAATGAAATATTTTACATAAAGGTTTTAACTTCTAGCTTTAAAATATAATATATATTAACCATCTTGTAAACAAAAGGTTTACAAAAAAGTAGTAATAACAACTAATTAACAAATTGCTTTTAATAAAAATAAAAAAAATTGTTAAATAAAAATAAACAATAAATTAATGTAATACATTAAAAGCCAAAGCTTTTTATTACTTTTCTAAAAAAGAAATCTAAAGATTATTTATAATACAATTTATAATAGCGGAACACCGAAATTCCACTATATATACACATACAATCTATTATACAAAGTTTTCCTAAAAGTATTGCTAATTTATTAAAATGAGTATAATGCATAGCCCCTTTTTAGTACATTTTGTCGGTCCGAAACTGAAACGCTGGTAAACCTCCGTAGACTCGTAACATTTAAAACTATTAAAATTTTAATATATAATAATTATTTAATAAAATTTAATAAAAAATAAGCTAATTTATTTTTAATTATTTTATTTTATATAAAATCTTCTATTGAAAATTAAATAATAGAAAATTATTCAAAAAATTATTTATTTTGTATAGGAAAAACATTATAAATTAAAATTTTCGAAAAATTTCAATTTTAAACTTTAATAACTTTTTATAAAAAATAACTAAAAATAATTTATATTATTTTTCAATTAGTAATTAGAATTATTAATAATAATCTTCAATTTTATTAAAAAATCTATTATATTGCAAAAGTTAATAAAGAATTAAATTTGTATAAGAAAATATAATTTTTACGATGATTTTGTTATGTTTTAAAAGGGGGTGCGATAAGCTATAGTTGTAACTTTTATTTTTCGAAAATTAATAGTTTTAAATGATATCAAATATTTTAAAAATAAATAATTTTAAATAATTTTGAAAGAAATATATTAATAAGTTTTTTTACTTTTTCTATTTGTTTTTTTCTATTTTACTTTATCGTTTCAATAATCTTTTATTAATAAGATATTTTTGACGTTAATAACAATAATATAATAATATATATATAAAGTTAATTAGAAAATCTGAAAAGTTTAAAAAAAATTAAAAAAATTAAAAAAATTAAAAAAATTAAAAAAATTAAAAAAATTAAAAAAATTAAAAAAATTAAAAAAATTAAAAAAATTAAAAAAATTAAAAAAATTAAAAAAATTAAAAAAATTAAAAACATTAAAAATGTATACAATAAAAAGTAGATTGTATTAATATTTTATTACTATTTTAATATAATTTTAATTTTAATTTTATTGTATTCTTAATTTTAATATATAATATATTAACAAAACATATACGCTTTTTTATTTTTATAATAGAAAGATTCTATGATATTAGCAAAATGAGTATAGTAGGAAAATCCTGTTATTTTGCTTCCATAGGGGTAGGTAAGTAGGTAGGTTGTTAGATCTTGGGGAAATGATCGTTGAGTTTGTAGAGGGACTTGGTGGCGTGGATGTGTAGGATAGATAGGGGCTAATGAGCGTTTGTTGGCTGCGGCAACATGAGGGGTGCACCGTGCACCCCATGCATAACGAGGTGACAGACTGACAGTATCATGCTAATAAGGTAAAGGTCTACTCGGATTCGCTGAGAATCTTACGATTAAGCCTATGAGAATGCATCTTATACTTTTTAACTGTGGATAGACTTAGTCAATATAATTGACCAATAAGAAAGTAGATACGGTTGTTGCCGATAGCTTCGAGGTCGTTAAAGGCAAAATAATCTTTTTGCCTCGTTTTCGCAGCCTTGCAAAGAACGACACGAGCATTTTTACCACGATCATGTTTTCTGCAGTCAAGTTTCACAGGCTGAACCATCCTATATATACTCATATGTTTCTTCGAAATGCTATCCTTCATTTACACACAGTTCCAGTTTCTTTCCACACATAATTTCTTGTCCATACAGCCTTATCGCATCTTTGCCATTTCAAGTAAACTACTCGCTAAGATTCACGTGTGGCGATTCTGTGTCCTATCACGTGTAACGATTCAGCGCCCAATCACACCCCATTCCTCTGCTTTGAGAAAATTATTCAGCACTTTCAATATGTCCTCAGCCGATAATTGGTCCACTATTGCCGTTAACGGTTCTGTCGACGGGTACGTTTTGCACCTTGACACCTCTCAACCACCTCTCCCCCCTCCACTCCCTTCCCCAGTATCCGTTCCTTGATTGAACTTCAACCTAACCATCCACATATAAGACACTCCACTCCCTACACTACCCAAGAGCCCAACCAAAAATCGAAGTCCGTTGCTTTGGCAGACATTCGCATCACTCGCTTTCTCACAGAGGAATCTCGTATGTCGAGTAGATCGCAGGATGCTTCCGTACATATTGCGGCCGCGAAGAAGAGAATGATGAGTGAGATTCGGGCATTTGATGTTGCCTTTGTATCTAATGTAAAATCTGGCAATGACGCTGGTAATAAGGACAATAGTGGGAAGTGAACTGGGCCGGGAGCTGTTATGTTGGTTTGGAAGTTAATAAGCAATAAAAGAGAACGCGGCTATATAGGCGAGGCTAGGTTTTATGGCAGGTAAGAATATCCTGTTAGTCCATGCATATTATGATACTAATTTCTACAATGACAAGTGAGATCTGCTGACTGATACTTATCAGTGCGCACGGCTGTCTGAGAATAAACTACAATAAGTCATCGGTATCGCCAGAGCTTCGCGAAGCCAATCGGAAGCTTGTGGAAGACTGGCAGAGATTTCAACACTTGATAGAGCCTAGGTGGTGACTTCAAAAGAAGTTTCCCAGAAAAGAACTGCTTTTCAACAAAGCAGTCAGCTGGAGTCGGATTGAAAAGCAGAATAAATATGATATAAATACGCGACGGAGAAAAGGGGCCGAAATACCAACGTGACACTGGGAGGATGGACGAAGATATGGCGGGAGACCTTGCAGAATAACTGATTGTTGTTATTCCTAAAGCTGTCGTGAAAATCCATCAATATGTATTATGAACCCCCAGCAAGATTACTATACATCATTTAATCGAACCAGCCGGCTTAACGAGCATTGATGAAGAACCTCCCAAGCATTTGTACGCAAAAGAGTGCGCACTCCCAAATGAGTCTGTAAATATACTGAATAAAATGATATTGAAGACAGCTCAGTAAAATGGAGAGACACACGACGCAATAGTAAGTGCAGCATCAATGACGTGTGCTACCTGTACCGGTGAAGGTATTCATCGCAGCTGTTAACGAGGCTAGCAGTCGCTGTGACGCTCTATGTATTGATATAAGTCAAAAGGAATGACCATGGTAGACTTGAATACCCCACGAGGACTTCGAGCCTTCAAATATAGTTTGCAGAAGAGATAAAGCTAACGACATCGCTGATGTCATTGATTTTCCCACTTTTGTACCAGACAAGTGCTTAGGTAATACCAGACTCGTTACACAAAACGGCCCAAGCTTCGAGCTCAGGGGTATTAATGAGGGGCGTGGGGGCACAAAGGCTTCCGTACACGACATGATACAACGCAAAGCAAAGAAAATCAGGACATAATGCTATATTTTATATATAGCTTTCATCCCATCGCCAAATCGACATCTTAATCTATCTCTAACCGTACCGCCCCAGAAACACCAACGCTGCCGGAAAATAACCTAACCCAATGACTCGTTGCATCGTAATCATAATTGTCATTATCTGTTTGGTCTCTGATCAACGACTTGAAATTCCAACCCTTCTGCCTCGAATACATGACCAGGCCGCAGTGCATCCGTGTAGATATTCCTTTCCTCGTGAGGATGGAAGAGTCCAGTCTGTTTACAATTCAAAACAGCGGGCATGCCTGGGGGGTCAGTCAAACGAAAGACTCCCCACCTAATTGCTATTTAGTACATACTAAATCAAGAGGAAATAGATTGAGATTACTTACGAAGGATTTTTACTAGGTGCGCAAACGATTGCGATGCTCTCAGGCATCATAATTTGATATCCACAATGTGTATGTAAATCTCGGCTGCTCATAAAACAACTTTGTGTGGGATGGGTATGTATCCACCCTAGGACCATTAAGTCTTCAGATGCGCAGTAGTCAAAGAAGGCACTCTCATTAGTAGTTTCACACGTATCGCTAGTACTTTTCTGTTCTGGGATAACGAGTCGAGAGATGAAGAGGGCATTTGAAATCAAGGTCCCGCATAACATTCCGCAAGTTTCAAGATTTGCACGTGTATTTGATGCTGCGCAAGCTAGAAATTGTTGTCGTAGCGTAGGCGGAAGAAAAACTGTTCGTAGGGGTTTGCCATTCTCGAGATATGCCGAGGGTCGGAAAGTAAACTTCGGGTCTTGACCAACCACATCTGAAGATGAGCTCTCTCGCGTATCTGATAATTGTTTCCCAGGTATTGGCGGAGGAGCTTCATATGGGGGTGGCTCAAATGCTTCTTTTGGTGGTTTCGGGGGAAGGCGACCGGGAGGCGAGGATGTTTGTGAGTCATCAATAATGAGAGGTTGAGACTTGGATATTGATGGGTATCGATATTCACTGCTACCATTTCTGTTCGCTGGTTGTGCATATCGTGCAGGTCGAGAAGAAGATTTGGCAGGTCTCTTTCTAACTCCATCAGGCACAATATCATGTGAGCCATCCAATCTCCTTCTTGAAGCTTCCATATTTCGGCGCATCTCATCCTCCTCATTGTTACGACCAGATTTCGATAATGCCGCTTCCCAATCGTCCCATAACCCCGCAGTCCGTCTTTCCTGTTCCTCTTCCTCACTGACACCTGCTTGTCTTGTAGCACGCCGGACGGCATTTCTCCTTCTAATTTCTTTATGTGCCAATTTCACGGCCAACTCACCATTCTCCGCAGCGGCTAATGTAGTTGTATTTCCAGCAATCGCGGGGTCGGAAGCTGCCGAATCTGCTCGAGATGAAGGTCGCGAAATATCATTCTCTCGCGCTGCATGGATTTCTTTCCGTCTTTCCAAAGCTTTCTGCCAATTATTATATCGCGCATTTATCCTAGGGTTTAATGCCTCTAGCCTATCTAGCACATCAGGGAGAGTTTTTTGAGCAGCCCTTAAACCACTTCTTGTCTCCAGATCCTTCGCAGATGGATGCGACGGCAACTTTTCTGCGACCAAGGCAGCATATCGCATGAATAAAAGGTAGGCTTGTTGATCATTGCCCTCTGCTTGGTAGATATACGCCTACCAAAGTCAGCATTCCAAAACACTCCGAAGTAAGTGAGTTTTCTACGAACCTCTCTTAAAAGTGTATCGGCTGTTCTTAACCAGTATTTTAATGCAATAGTAGGATTGAATTCAAAGTCTGAGGCTTTGGAGGAGATTTCTTTGATGCTCATGGGCTTCGAGATCTGTAACGCTGACCCCGCCATGATATGTGGAATGTATGAATGAAAAGCAGCAGTACAATTGAATGGAGAGAGTATTAAGTAAAGATAAAGGCAAATCTATTCAACAAAGTCATGAGTATTGGTATTCGTAGATAGATGAATGTAACAGAGAGGAGATATAGGTAAGGAATTCATTTATGTTGGCTGCCTTGTCTTGGGGTTGTTTAATGTTTTATGTCTTATGATGGTTATCCGCGTCACTCTTTGTTGAAGGTTAGATCTCAGGGTGTTCAAGGTGGAGAGATCAAAGCGGTGAAGGAGGATGTATGTATTCATAGGCAGAATTATTTTTGTATGACAGCCTTGCAGCCTTGCAGCCTTGCAGCCTAGCAGCCTAGCAGCCTAGCAGCAGCAAATACAAGCCACACATCAGCCACAGCAAAGTGTTATAACCAAAAAATAGCATCGCAGCCACTCAGAATTACCTAGGTAGCCTTATATTCTCAGCCTTGTTTTAGTCTTCGCGAATTTTTTTTTTCTACTCTCTTGAATTCGAAAGGCTAACAAGTAACGAATCAAGAAATCCAAAATTCAGTTCTTCATTGTGCAATTCGACGGCATCTCTCACCCCGGACTTTTCTCAGCAGCCATTATCGTCAAGCATCCTCGAACGAACCATAGTCATTAATGTTTCGCAGTTACTTGTGTTCGAGTAGAACCAATCTACTTAGATGTCCGGTAATTCTACAACATTCGTGCCTTCGACAAATTCATTGCTCGTTGAGTTATCATATACCTAAAAGTTCCTCCTCAAAACTTTCAACTCCTACAAATGAGGATCCTCCAGCCAGGCGAACGCGCCGGAAGACTGCTAGCTCTAAAGCCGTTGAAGAACTAGACGAACCACTGTTGAAAGTAAAGAAAGCGAGAGGTAGTAAATCTGTGACCTCGAAAAGTCTCGAAGCACAAGATGAATTGCCAGTGAAACTCAAGCGTGGGAGTCTTGCTGGTGCCAAAAAGCATGTGGAGAACCAGGACGAATCGGTAACACAAACAGAAACATCTCCGAATACCTCGGACTCCCTAATTCTTCCAGTAGAACCTGTGAAACCAGAAGCACCAGTGAAGAGGAAGCGGAAAGTAGGTTGGCCCAAACCACGGGAAGAATTGGAAGAAGAACCAGAACCGAAAAAGAGGAGCCGATCCAGAAAGGCAGACACGCCGAATCCTGAACTAGAAAATACGGATCTAAACCTACAAAAGACACAGGAAATAGACGAAGATGAGTTCATCAAGATTCCTTCTACCCTGAAAATGTTCTTTTCAACCTCCTATCAAAAAGCTTCAGCTGTTGGGGATAGGTCACGTATAAACATCGTTAACGAAGCACTCTGTGGTAAGAAACCTCTATTTCTCTCTATAAATTGCCACTTAACAATCTAGTGTAGATGATACCTTGAATCGTTTGAATCAATCGCTCTCAAAGCATGTTGGCTGCGACATTATCGACATTAATCCCGGTATAGGCCTTTGGTCATCTAAAATACATGATATTCTCAAACCACGAACACATCTCCTCATGGAACCTGATGCTGAGAAATATTCCCCCCACCTCCAACCTCTTCTTGATGCTAAAGATTCTACCTATAAGCTCATTCCGAAAAATGGAACAGTTTGGGAACATCTTGGACAAGTTACAAGTCCAGAATTTTTGCCTCATCAGGTAGAACTTTCAACAGAAGATCCCAAGATCAATGAGCCAAATAATACACTGCTCTTGATTGCGAATCTTGGCCATTGCCCTAGAAAGAGGTTTCGTGGTTTTGAGTCCGTGTCACAACTAGTCACGTATCAACTTCTGGCCGCAGCAAGATCGCATGCCTTATTTCACAAATATGGTCTCATACGGATGCTGATATGGATACCGGATGAAGAGAAACCAGTATGGTTAGTACGACATATCAACCAGATGCGCAAAAATGCGATAGAAGCCCAAATAACCACGGAATATATTCGGGAAATCGCAAGTTCTACTATAGACAATAGCCGATTCATCACAGACTCTGAGATGATGTTACAGAACACGATAGATGTCGTCAGGAATATGGATATTTTGGGCATAGAAACCCCAAAATACAGGCAAGGGCCAATGGAGATTGCTGCCAGACAGTCAATTGCTGCAGGTGGGCATGAAGTCAAACATGCAGATTTCGATCGCTTCAAGAGAAAATGGGCAGACGAATGGGAAGATCTCGAGATGCGAATTAAAAACGGGACTATGGTGCAATACATTGAAGGATTTCAAGAAAAGTTGACCAAGAAAAAGACTGCCGGTTACACTGCGGAATTTAAACGTTGGCTCTTTTTGAAAAATAAGCGTACAAACATAAATCTCCACGGAAAGTTGATTGATGATCTTATCAATGATTACAAAAAAATCAACGAATTCCACAGCAAACTCCCAAAAGAGGATCCCAATTCAGAGGACTTCCAAACTTCCAGAGTCGAATTAAGTGCAATGATCGAGGCGTATGATCGCAAACATGCAAATCTTTCTCTAGCTGCCCAAAGGCTCTATCATGTCAGACTCGATGGTGCGCGCATTACTACGGAATTCCAGAAGCGAGGCGTAGAGCCCCTCAAAGTATACGCAAGAGAATTCATACCCTCTGCCCAAATGTGCCTCCTGGATTTCCAGCCACAAGCCCTTTGGCCTATCCTCCGTCATAATTACCCCGAGAACTACGATGTCTTCGAATACATAATCGGCACTATGTATGCAAGTCCAATTGACACTATCCATGAAGCATTGGAAGGGCTATGGCCAGGTGCTGTGGAATACATAGCTGATCAATGTCCCTCGTTGACTGATCCTTCCAAGGGCGGAGGCTTTGACCTGAAGCATATGACGGTGAGATCTTTGACGACAGAAATGTTAAAGGAGATTATGGAGGCATGGATGAATTGGCCATTTCGCCCGAGCAGATTTGAATTAATGAGTAAGAGCGGTAGTATGGTGTATGATCCAGACAGCGCAGAGGAAGATCCGCTAGAAGGCCCGTAAGTTTATACAGTGCGAATTTAGCTCAATCAGTATATCTATATCTATGTATTGCTACTCTATTGTCTCCGTGTCAAGTTTGTGTACGGCTGGCTACCACTCACTATGAATTCAGATACTGGTATCAAAACTGAAGATGGGCTCCAAATAAGAAATTATTTATTGGGAGTTTCGTCAGCTTTCAACCGAATCATGTCTGAAACTCCCTTCTGACTCTTTAATCCTATCGGTTCACCAATACCAACGGATTTCAATTGTCTCCATGTTTCTTCGAATCTCATGCTTGACACTTGTGCCC
>NGKI01000025.1:393842-414719 GCA_002162615.1 Myriosclerotinia duriaeana
AACCAGAAAAGATCCGTTTTATCACATATATACAATATAAGAGTTCTAGGACTTACTCGTCGCATATATAACGCTTTTGCACCTAAAACCTTGATTTTATCAAGTTTTTATACCCTTGTTAACTAATCATATAATCAAATAAAATAAATAAAATTTAATTATTATACAATTTAATTAGTAAAATTATATAAAAAATAAGCTATTTTATTTTTCATGAATTTTGTTTGAAAGTTATATAAGTTTAAAGTTAAAATTTAGTTTTTTCCTAAAATTTTCGCTTATTTTGTATAGGAAAAGCGTTACAAGTTAAAAATTTTGAAAAATTTCAACTTTAAACTTTAATAACTTTTCAACAAAATTAATTAAAAATAATCTGTTTTATTTTTTATATAATATTCGATTTTATAAATAAATATATTGAATAATGATTAAAAAATATTGAATATAGCGAAAGTTATAAATTTTTTAAGTTTATATAGGAAAACGTAGTTTTTGCAGTGATTTTGTCACAAAACGTCACAGTGTGCGACGAGTAGGTTCCAGAATTCTTACAACCAATCAAACTCCAAAGTGCCCCCCAACCAGACTTCCAAAATCCCACACTAAACAACCTGCCCCTCCTTCACCCCCTCCTCCTCCCCCTCCCCCTCTCCCTCTCCTTCCTCTTTCACATCCGCATTCCCATTCCCATACACAGCCAAAACCCTCTCAAAAGCCACCCTCCTCCTACCCTCCAACGCCCTACTCTGAGCTTTCATATGTTCCGGCGCCACTCGACTCATCACCTCCGATAATTTCGCACTCGCGATGCCGAGACTTGCGGTGTCTTTTTTGACCAAGCCTGGTGGATAATTCTTTTAGTACAACGTATAATTAATGGATTGTTTCATGGATGGGTGATGTATGGTGAGATAGCGATGATAGAGGAGAAGGTGGGAAGATGGGAAGATGGGGAGATGGGAACAAAGTGGGAGAATATAAGAAGTAATGAAACGTAACGCACCAGCAACCCACAATTTATCAAACACCGGTTTCGTATCCGCCAACAGCAAAAGTTGACTCTCGGTCAACGCCACCACTTCTGTCATTGCCTCGAGCAGAATCTGAGCTTCGGATTCGCTGGGTTTAAATCCTTCCTGTTTGATTAATCCAGAGTTAATTTTGTTCATTACCGTGTATATATCGATTGCGCATTTTCGGTACTCGTGGAAAAGGGGGGAGCGTGGATGTGGGGAAGGGTGTGTATATAACATGGGTGTGTATATCAAAGGTGCGTATTCGTATAACATGGGTAGTATAACTTAAAGTGCGTATAGGCCCATACCTCATAAACAGCAACCGCCTTGTTAATTGTAGAACAAACATCGTTACTCTTCCGTCCCAAACTAATAGCACTGAAATAGGATATCGCCGTGCCCTTTATCAGAATCGCATTTATATCTTCGACTTTAGAAGGGATGGATGTGATGAGGGGTTGAATTTTTTCCATTTTTATTCTTCTCGCGGGGATAGGCGGGCGGAGGTTGGTGGTTCGTTGGTTAATGAGATAGGTAGTGCAAGTAGGATCTCAAGGTATTTTTGATATTCGTGAGATTCTCTATGAAAAAAGGATTGATATCGAGATGAGATTGATTTATTCAAATCAATTTTTACAACAGTGCGATTGAGACGGTTTATAGATTTTCTGACGCACGTGTCGACACGCACGTTTTCATAGGGGTAACCTTACTCGAGTAGTCCACGGTATCTCAGGTGCCAAGCTTTTAAGCACGGAGGTCTTCCATCGCATCGCATGGAGAAAATGAAGTTGAACTTGGATTTGATTGGCTACCACTAAGCCACACACCCCTGGGCGAGTGGGATCAGACTATCCCATGATATATACCCGAACCAGACTAGTACCACAAGTAGTGAATCCATTTGGTGTCTGGCGTTTGGCGTTTGGACCAAATACGGAGTAGATGCTTTGGCGGAGACAAGATAGCCGGTCTGGAGGAGTGGCATTGAAATTAGTTGATGTGAATATTTTATTTGGTTTTGGGTAAAAGATAACTAATCAGATAACTCAAGGGTTTATTCTCTCTGGGTCCAACAAAACATTGGCCTATGTAGGTTATATAGAATACTGTCAAGGCTTATATATCGATCTTCTCAAAGTAGAATTCGAATTCCTTCTCCTCGCATCTGACTTGAAACTCTTCCTTAACCCCTGGTCCGCAGGCAGCAGATCCAACGCCAGCAGCCTCGGCATCTAATCTCCACAACACCTCTTTTTCTTTCACCAAGTCTCTTGGATGCCTAGCTTTCTGCAACGTGCTGGGAGAATATCTGGTAGCTGCCCATTGGAAAGTTTTAGGGTTTCCAGATGAACTTGCTCGAATTCCTACTCCCGATGAATCGGTCATTTTCACCCACCTGGTATTCATTCGGTTTCCGTTTTCTTGAGGAACATCGTACGGAGTATGTAAATGTTCTAGATCAGCCGAGTATATACCAAGCTTTTGTGAAGATCTTTTATCCACATATGACTCTCCAGGTCCAATACCGAACCATTCGGCATTATCGAAATCATCACGAAGTTTGATGTCTAAGCCAACTCTAGGTAGATTTTTAGGCATGGACCCGGTAGGTTTGAGGTGTACTTTGATTTTCAGCGAGCCTGTCGATGAAATTTGATATGTTGTCGTAGCCTCGAAACCCCAATTCAATATTGGCGGGGAAATGAATGTGACAGAGGTGATGATAACTGAATCGTCGCTCGTCTTCACATCTAAAGACCGAAGCTGTGATGTCATAGCATCCAAGCCAAATCGTTTATAATAGGGGAAATCAAAAGGAACATCATTATCCGTCGGTGCACGCCAGAACCCGGGGCTTATTGAGGATAGCAGTACTTTGTTTGACTTTAAGGTAGCTGGACTGGTGAAATTCCACTGGGACAAGGTACCCCGAGCTGCATCAAATGAAAATAAGAAATTTGAGCCCGTAATCCTGTACTCTGTCCTAGATGCAACAACATCGAGATGTGATGTGTTCATAGAAAGAATGTGAGGAATTGATCCTTCACTGGGGCTTGAGAGCTGATGTTGCATCCACGCAAGTTCATGCCCAGTATCAGCCCAAGCCGTTGAGAATTTCTGTTGGAAGGTGACTGTAATCCATTGCTCGTCGGTCTTTTCTTTTTGCGCAAGAGCAGAGGGCAATGTTATCGATGATGTTTTTCCTGGAGGAATGCTTGGAAGCTCCAAGTTTCCTGATTTCAAGAGTTTCCGTCTTCAAAAGTTAGCAAAGAAAAGTTCCGAAGTGCAATAGATATAAACTAACCTATTTCCAAACGTTTCAATTTTGTAAGATGCAAGAACATGTTCTAGCCCTATGAAATCATAACCATTGGCGATTACGATTTTTCCATCCTCAACCCAAGCACGAATTGGAGCAATGACCTTTTTCAACTCTGTCAGGCCAGGTGTAGGTGTATGATCACTGTAGCATAAACCATCCATAACAAATGTATCATCATTCGGGACATCGCCGAAATCACCACCATATGCGTAAAAGCCCTCTTTTCCCGACTCTGTTTTCCAAAGTCCGTGATTCGCCCACTCCCAAATCCATCCCCCTTGAAGCCTGTCGTATTTTCGGAATGCTGCTTGGTAATCTTCTAAGCCCCCAGGTCCATTTCCCATGGCATGACCATATTCGCAGAGTACAATTGGCTTATCAAAAGAGCCATTGGATACACCAGTAGTCTCCGCGTGTTTGATAAGCACATCGATTGGTGGATACATGTAGGAGAACATGTCTGCGGATAACGCTTCAGGATCACCTTCGTAATGAATTAATCTACTAGGATCAACATCTTTCGCGTAGTCGTACATTGCTTTGTGGTTCTTTCCATAAAATGCCTCGTTGCCGAGGGACCACAAGATGATCGAGGGATGATTTTTGTCTCGATGCACAAGCTGAGTCATGCGATCTATATATGCATCACGCCAGGTTTCGTTGTCGGAAGTGAACTTGGCGGCTTGAGGAAAGGTCAACTTCTTACGTTCTTCGTAGGGTATGGATTCTGGAATATCGGCCGGGTAGGCTACGGCATCATAGAATCCATGACACTCCAAGTCTGCCTCATCCATGACCCAAAGACCGAGCTCATCACAAAGATCATATATTCCTGGGTGCGATGGATAATGCGAACAGCGAAGAGCATTAATATTGTGCTGCTTCATTAACAATAAATCCTGTTTGATGAAGGATAGTGGTACTGCACGTCCAAAATGTGGGTGGTGATCATGACGATTTGCGCCGTTAAATAGAATGGCTTTTCCATTTACTGTGATAAGGCCATTCTTAAGTTCAACTGAACGGAAACCTACATTATGGTAAATTGTATGTGTATTCTCGTCATTGATGTGGATTGAGATTTCGATTTGATATAGATATGGCGTCTCGGCGGTCCACTTCTTAGGATTTGAGACCGATAAATTCAATGCAAGTTTCTTGACATCAGAATCAAAGGATTTGAAACCACTTGATATGACTTCATCGTCCTTGAAACTGTCGCGAAGTGTAAGTTTAACTTCACCAGAAGATGGCACACTCAAATCTAGTGCAACTTCTAGAGTGGCATCAATATAATTCTGATCCAGCTTTGGTGTAACAAAAAAATCGTCTATTCGCCCCGTTGTGGGAAATGATAAGAGATTCACATCTCTGAATATACCTGGCATAACAATATGTTAATCTTCATGTAATACGATCTTAATTCCCTTCCCACAAGGAACAAACATACCTGAAAGCCACCACTGATCTTGATCCTCAATATATGATCCATCACACCATTGGTACACGCGGACCCAGACTTCATTCGAGCTTCCTCGGTTCACAAATGCCGAAACATCAAACTCTGCCGCATTTCTAGATCCTTGTGAATATCCAACAAATTGACCATTGACCCAGACATGGAAAGCACTATCTACACCATCGAATCTCAAACGCAATTGTGAGGATTTATCCCACGACTTTGGAACGTGGAACAATCTACGGTACGTTCCTGTGGGATTCTCGGTTGGGACATGTGGAGGGCAAACGGGAAATGGAAAGATTGTATTTGTGTATTGAGGTCGTCCATGCCCTTGAAGTTGCCAATGCCCTGGAACTTTAATACTTCCCCATTCTACTTCATCCTCTGGTAGAATCTCGATTTGTTTATTTGCAATCGGTGGCACCTTCACATATCCTTCCTTGGTACCCAATTCCGATGTTGGTGTATTTGGTTCAGTGGGAAGTGGTGCATGTTTCGGCGTGGGAGCAAAATGGAAGTCCCATGTGCCATTCAACAGTAGAGAAGAAGGCGGGATATAGTATGACCTCGCTGGGAGCCGATTTCGTTGGAAGATCTTCTCGTTGCAGATGTCCGAATCAGATGCCATGATGATTAAGTTGGAGCTGTGAAGGATGCTCTGAGTCTTGAAAGGGAGAAAGATATATATAGCAAAGAAAGTATTGGGCCTGCCCCCGGCATATGTTTTACAGCAACAGCATTGGCACCATAGCTATTTTCGCCTATTTTCGCCCAGATTGAGCTTTTGCACCACTTTTGTGCATACCAAGTAAACCATCATTTCCGATTGAGAACATAGATGCGTAATTTGATAGGTGACAGATGACGGATTCGGGGATACATGTTCCGAAAGCTTTAATCCCCAAAATTAAGAATATATATCGTGTGAAGGGGCAGAAGTTGTATTGGTTCGGTTGGCGAAATGAGGGGTAGGTACAGTAGATAGCGGGAAACTTTGGCTCGGCCCCGCGTCCCCCGAAACCCCTGTCGATTCAAATCTCAACAAAACAATGGTTTTGATGATTGAGATGCTTTTTGCGCATCAACCCACTCTCACCGCGATTTTGACCTTGAGTTTTCAATCGGAAGTGTTAATTCTATTTCAATCGCTGTTGGCTATTTGATAACTCGCCGCAAGGTCCCCCCCCTGTCTTCCCCAAGTTGTAAGTAAGTCTGGGATATCTGAGCGGGTTTCAAGCCACAGTTAGCTGAAGATACCGGGAGATACCCAACTTGTAATCATCTCACGATTGATGATTTAAGAGATCGGGTAGGAAGCTAAGACTCATCATGGAATGGCACCAATGATGATGCGCCTGGAAGAGAAAGATGCCAGGCCTGGGGGGAGTATATATTGCTCTCTCGTGCTGCTAATGAGACTAAGAAGAAATTAATTAGAAAGCCATCTGGGGCCCTTTCGTCTGAATACTATTCATACCTTCAATATCTAACATCGCCCACTGGCTTCCATTCGCAATGGCCGAATAGACCTTGGACGATGTTGACCTGCACGAAACAAAATCTGAGGCTGGTGTCCGTGATGCGATGCATTCCAATATTCCCACGATATTGAAGAAGTGAAACCCAATCCATTCACCACCATGAGCATGTTCCGTCTATATGGCTGTCTGATGGTCGCATATCTGTGTGGATGTTTGAATGGATTTGATCGGTCCTTGGTGGGTGTGGGATCCTTTCTGAGCAAAGGTAACTTTTGATGAACGGGATTCACTCTCCTATATGCTTCGTTGGGCAAATTAATGGAGCTCGATATACGTCGCCAACTACTCTTACACTACTCCATCTTGTTTTGCTCAGTTTGTTGTTCAATAATCACTGGAACCTCCAAATTGGCTACCCAAACACAAACAATGTAGCGACAGTAAACACGGTTATTGCATTCATTTACATCTTTAGATTTGTTTATTCCTCTGACGTGGTTGACAATCTATTGAAACGCTTGTATAACATGAGGAATCAGGAGAATCACTGAGTCAAAAGAATGTTCCTGGTGCGATTCTGTTAGTTAGAGCAATCTAATCGGTAGATCAACCTCATCTGCGACGATGTTGATCATGAACTGAATTCAAGAGTGATCAGTGCAATAGTGATGACGTTGATCATATAATGGATTCAAGAGTACTAGGTAATTAGTTGTATATCTACTCCGTCGACGTCTCCGTACACTACCTGCCTAAGTACGAAGTACTAGCGACCTAGGTAAATTGTGCTGACTCAGCACAACCTAAATCCCTGCCTTCATGCTAAAAATGTCCTCCACCACCACCGCCACACCCCACATGACTTCCCCCACAGACCCTTTTCACGCTGCTCAGCCATTCTCTTTCTAGATGAAGAGACCTGGACCAATCATGAAAATATGGAAGGTTGCAATTCGAACCCTTCTGCCGACTCCCCCGATTGTTTGTTGAACTACGAAGCTACGAGAAAGCATCTAACCATCGGACCGGGCCCTTGAGTGTTGTGATGTCGGCTGTAGATCCTTCTCCAAATGCTGCACCGCGAACAAGAAGACGGGCAGCTCATGCAGTAAGAGCCTCGGTCAACTTCACATGATAGATCATTAACCCGTTGCACAGTGTGATGTCTGCAGATTGCGAAAGATCAGGTGATAAATATCTGTTTGAGAGTTATCCACATACTAAGAATCGCATCGCAGATGTGACGGGCACAATCCATGTGCTACGTGTATAGCTACAGACCAGGATTGTTCGTATGGAATTGACGTGAATCCGTCAGTTGCTACCCCGTCTTCGAAGATATATCCTTTTTAACATGCCAACGATGCTAGTCGAGGAAAAAATGACTCCATCTTGGAGGGCGTCCTCCGCATTGAAAGATATCTGCAGGACATGAATGCAATGATTGTATATTACACATCTCTATTCATAT
The DNA here is from genome assembly GCA_002162615.1 of Myriosclerotinia duriaeana. Lineage (NCBI taxonomy): Eukaryota > Fungi > Ascomycota > Leotiomycetes > Helotiales > Sclerotiniaceae > Myriosclerotinia > Myriosclerotinia duriaeana. The sequence continues at coordinate 401,599 of NGKI01000025.1, forward strand.
TAACATGCGGTGACAATATTGCTTACACTAAGTGTAGTCCTCATCGCCCGCTTTTACAAATCATCACATACCCAACAACCACAATTCGGTTTCACCCCAGACAGTATATTCGGGGAGGGCTACCATTGCGTCACCGCCGCCACAACAAATTTCCAGAGCTCGTCGATTGTCTTTTCATGACGAAAAAAGTGTTCATAATGCTGTTCTATCTTCCTTTCATACCTCGGCCACTGAGTCCATCTTATCATGGCAGTTGTTTGATGTCTTTCCCTCCATTAGACAAAACTACACCTCTATCTTTCACTTAGAACAGGCTATTATGCCAATTTCCAGCAGATCATCCACCATGCATCCATACGTTGGAAGTCCAGAGTTGGATCATACAATCGAGTCATTTCAAGCAAACGTGAACTTTTGGTACCCTACCATGTCAAGTAATATGAGAAATCATTTACGAGAACACGTTCTGCTACGAAAGTTAGATCAACCGACAACAGTATCTGTATTGGCTCTCCTAATGATGTCCTTAGGCTGTGCAAGTCAATCCATCGTAAACATTGCCGTTCCGAGGGAACTCACTGCAGACGAACATGAGTATCACAAGGGACGAAAACTTATGGCAGATATTTCTTTTGATGAAGTGCTGAAAAAATTGTATATTCCGCATACTGAGATGAGTTCCACAGCTGCTCAATGTCTCTTTTATACCGCGTGCGTATTCCATCTATCTCAGCTTGACAGTAATTGACCGAGAAGTTCAGAGTATACTTCGCTTTTTCTCAGCGACCACTTCAAGCGTGGGAATATATTAATGCAACCGCTGCAAAGTGCAGGCTGCTTTTATCTTATCACTCACCTGGTGAATCAGCTGAGGATGTTGAATGCTTGAGACGTATCTTTTGGTCATGCTATATTCTTGAAAGGTGAGTGCTGAAGTATGGTACATAATTCCTCAATTAACGAATCTAGTGATTATCTTGCCGAGCTATCTGGCCTTCCGGAATCTGGTCTTGCATCAATCGAATCAACCATACCTCTACCGGGGGCCTACAACACACATGAATCACAAGTGGATGAAGAACACTCATCGCTTTACTTCTTAGCTTGTATATCAATGCGTCGACTTCTCAACCGCGTCCACAATCTCCTATATGCGAAAGAAACAGGCGCAAGTCTTGATGATGCACGATTTCCTTTTATTGTAGAGGAATTGGACCATCAACTCGAGGAATGGCGAGATTTCCTACCCCCAGCTTTGCAATTCGTTGTTGATACACAACCTGCTCAAGGCCAACACGCAGGATTCTTAAGGCAGAGATATTTAACATGTAGAAGTGTGATTTATCGGCCTTACTTAACATGGGTTCTCACGAATCACTCTCAAGATATTAACGTAGCACCAAACGTGCTGGAAAAGTGTCGAAATTGTCTCGATGCTTGTCTACTTCATATTGTTAATCTACGAGGATTTGCGCATACTGTTATGATGGACACTTGGATATGTTCTTTATCGTACGCAATCTCTGTTCCCAAATTCTTGTTACTCAGTTGCTAACCGTGTCACACAGAATGACCGGAGCCATGCTCGTTCTTCTCGCCGCTTCTCGTCTTCCATATCTCCGAAATCTCCTTGGTCGAGATGTGACAATTATAGGATCACATCTTCAGACATTAATCAGGAGATGGGTCCAGATACCGGGTGAGCATCGCTCTCCAAGTATTGAGCAAAGCTTGAGGATGATTGGGGAGATTGATGCTTTTCTCCATGATGAGTTTCGGTTGGAGAAAGGAGATTAGATGGCTGTCACACCAGCTTCTTGCGTCATATTGTGCAGCAATTTTATTTGCTATTGCACTGCAGGTACTGAAATGCAACACGACTTTCTATGTCTAGTTGGATGCAATCAATTGTTCGTCGCGAAAATGTTATGGGGTACATCATTGGCCAGATAAATTGTTTTTGGTAGAAAATGCATAAACGAGAAATATTATATAGTCATCACAATGATTCAAGCTTTAGCAGTAAGGATTCACAAATGTCTTCGAAGATATACACGAAAGGTCTCAAGATCTCCCCTTCATCAGCTCATCATCAGCTCAGCAGGTCATAATTTATGAAACCCGTAATTCACCCGAGATCTTCCGACATGCCGACATCACAATGTCACAAGTATGTATCCTCGTTCAAAAACTTCACTTTTTTAAGTATACTATTGCGACGAACTTTCTACTAAGGGCAGGGCTAAGTATGATATGTTGAATAGCTTGTTCAACGCTGTCTTATGCCCAACCCAACACGACAGGCGATTTTGGTTGAGAGTGGAGTGTAAGGGTATCGATCGCGACAGCAAATAGCCAGTCAAGATGTCAACAGAAAACACCCCGTTACTGTGTGTATAAGATCCAATTCTCCATGATATCAACTCATGCTCCCATTCACTGTTCGAAATGATCACTGATATTGTTGACAGCGAAGATGGGTCATCTCCAGATCCCATCAAATTCACCAAACAAAATGAAGATGCCAACCCATCTCATGCTTATCCCGATAACTCGGTGTTCACGAAACGTCTCCTGAGGAAGATTGATTTGCGACTCATGCCTCTCATGTTCATCACCTTCAACTTCAATTTCATTGATAAATCTATTCGTAGCAGTGCGGCTGTATTCGGTTTAGCCGGAGATACTGTATTTTCCCCTTCACCGTCTTCCCATTCACCCCTTTTACCTCCTTCCATCGCTAACGCCTATTCCAAGCATCTCGTGGGTAATCAGTTTAGCTCCATATCCAGTATGTTCTACTTTGGCTATCTCTTCTGGGAATACCCCGGTGTCTTCTTGATCCAAAAACTCCCAGTAGCGAAATATATCGCGGCGGATATAGTATTATGGGGGGTTATTGTAGCTAGTACAGCGGCTTGTACATCTTTTGAGGGTTTGATGACTGCGAGATTTTTTACCGGTGCAGTAGAGGCCAGTATTAGTCCGGCATTTTTGTATGTTACTTCAATGTGGTATACTAGGGATGAGATACCTAGTCGGATGGGATTGTGGTGAGTTTCTAGATCTTGTGAGTGAGGATGAAACCTTGGGAAGGTGCTAATGTCGATATAGGTACGCAGGAAATGCTTTTGGTGGTGCGGTTGCTAGTTTACTTTCTTTTGCCATCGGTCAGATTCATTCTTCTCTGAAACCTTGGAAGTGGCTATATATCGTAGGTATTCTATGAAGTTTGCAAATGCGTACTAATATTTTGGAAGATTTTTGGAACGGCGACCACAATATGGGGGTTCATTGTTCTTCTACTTCTTCCAGACACTATATCTGGTGCAAAATTTCTCTCCCCTGAAGAGAAGAAGTGTGCCGAGAAACGAGTACTGACCGCGGGAACTGGGATTACTATGTCCATCAAAAACGAGTGGAAAGGGGAACAAGTCATTGAATGTCTACTTGATCCCAAAACCTGGTTTTGTTTCTTCATCTCTCTTTTTACCATGGTTTGTAGAAAATCCTCATTGTATTCAAGCCCATCTCTAAAAAAATCCCAGATCCCCAACGGCGGAACAAGCAGTTTTGCCAACATATTAATAACGAGCTTCGGATTCACCGCTCTCGAATCCACCCTCGTCAGCCTCCCCTCTTCCCTAATCTCCTTCCTCACAATCACCATAACCGGCTATTTCGCCTCCACCCACCGCAACACCACTACTCTTCTAATCCCCACCCTCCTCCTCTTCCCCATCATCGGCTCCGCCCTCATGAACTGGGCTCCATTTGATTCCCTCAAACTCCTCGGTTTCTACAGCATTGGTTTCTCTCACGGGACCATTCCATTGACGATGAGTCTCATTGGCGCGAATACGAAAGGAACGACTAAGAAAATGACATTGAGTGCTTGTATGTTTGTGGCGTATTGTGTGGGGAATATGGCGGGGCCGCAGTTTTTTAGAAAGAGCGAGGCGCCGCATTATCCGACGGCTTTTGTGGCGATTTTGGGGTTTTATTGTGCGGCGGCTTGTGCGGCCGTGGGATTGAGGGGTTATTTGGTGGGGGTTAATGGGAGGAGGGATAGGGAGGAGGGGGGTGTTGCGGGTGTTGGGGATGCGAGTGTAGAGGGAGAGGGGGTGGAGGTGGGAGAGGATGTTACGGATTTTAATACCAAGGGCTTTAAATATAGGTTCTAGGATTGAAAGTCGAGATACTTCAGAGCCTTTAGATGATGATTAATGGATACTTCTCGATGCCCTAGATAGTTTTGTAGATTGATATTTTCGGTATCTTCAATATGTCACGCATACACTCACATATCACACCGTACTCCTTTTTCTACTCAACCCAATGCCACATATATAGATAATAAACTCTAACAGTCTCAAATAATATTGCAGTCGTATGCTAATTCTAAATTAGAGATATTACCAACAAACGTAAAACTAAAGGTTGAAAGCTACTTTCATTGCACAATATACTGTTTTGAGCCACACTGATACTATAGCTAAATTAAGCAAAAGAATGACGATAAGTCGCTAACATCCATCTTCCCTCCATGACTAAAGGTGCGTTCGGATCGATTTTTTATATATTAGGCAAATAATTAAAACGGCAAGGGTATTTGGGCTAATATACATTTGGGTATATTTGAGTGAGGCTAATATATTTGAGGAAGTAGCAAGGGTATTGGAAAAAGTAGCAGGGTTGTTGAAAATGAACGTTCGTTTAAAATATTTGCCAAAAGCTAATCAAAACTGCTGTTAGCCATTGTATAGGAAAATATTGAAACATTTGCTAATTTAATATATTAAGTACAATATTTTATAATATTTTATTGAGCTTAATATCACGTTCGGATCGAAATATTTTAGTTACATATTAAAGCTAATATATATTAAATCTAATATTGCGTTCGGTAAATATCATATTAGGCCTAATATCTCTAATATATTAAACGTAATATAATGTTTACCAAATACAATATTAGATTTAATATATATTAAGTCTAATATCTGCGTTTGCCGAACGTAATATTAAGCTTAATAAAATATTAAGCCAAATATATTAAAGTAGCAAATATTTGAACTTTTCCTATACAGTAGCCAATAGCAATTTTGATTAGCTTTTGGCAAATATTTTTGAACACCCCTGCCATTTTAATATATTATCTCTAATATATAAGCTTTAATTTAAATATATACAAATATACACAAATATATATTAGAGTTAATATTTTCAATATCCTTGCTATTTGAAATATTTGTTAAATATATAAAAAATCGATCCGAACGCACCCTAACGCAATGTAATAAACTACAAAACACCATCTCTCCCTCATCTCCTAATTATCTCACAATACTTACTATTCAATTTCCCAATCGCAAATGCAATAGGGATATAATTTCTATATTATATTTCTATATAACTTTAAACTTAAATCTTTATTATACTTTTTTTTTCAATTTACCATTTGGAAGAAATCTAATTATTAGAATTATAGTTTTAAATATAACATATTATAACAAATTAAATCAAATGAATTATAATCTTAAATTAAATATTGAAATTAACTTCAATTTCAAGATGCGCGGCTACCGGCTGCATTCCTTATAAAAGCAAAATAATAGAAAAATCCTACTATAATTATTTTACTAATTTAACAAGATTATTTTGTTATTAGAGTAGAAAAGCGAATATATTTTGCTAATGTATTGTATATTGAAATTGAGAATGTAATAAGATTGTAATTGAGATTGTATTAAAATAATAATAAAGTTTAAAATCAAATTAGAATATTTTTTGTTTTATATGTTTTTTTTGTTTTTATTTAAAGTTTTTAAGCTTTTTAGTTCTTTTAATTAACTTTATATATATATTATTATATTACTATTCTTCAAGTTGAAGATATATTAATAGAATAGAAAATAAAAAGTGAAAATAAAAAAGTAACAAAACTTACCTAGTATAAAACTTTTAAAACTACTTACTTTTCAAACTATTTACCTTCAAAACTATTCATCTTTAAAATCCTTTATTTTTAAATTATATATTATTTATTTTTAAAAAGTTAAAGAGTTAAAAAGTTGAAGATGGAAAAGAAAAAAAAACTTTTTAATTATTTCAAAAAGGGCTAATTATTAGTTTTTGGTTTAATTATTAGGTTTTTTTAGTATGTTGTTACTTCGATATTAACAAAATCTCAAATCTTAATCTCATTCCTGGATTTAGTATATTTTAGTATATTTCAGTGCTTAGAGCAGGATAATCCTGTTATTCTGCCTCCGTAGGGTAGCTGTCTTCACAGGCGTTTTTGAGCTCGAAAAGCGATATACCACAAACTACTTGGTGCCATCAAATCACACATACCTGCTTCAAAATCCAATTCGGGGGCAGTGAAATCATTCTGCGATCTTCGCGGTGGGTTGGTTGAACAATTTTATGTACAGTATTGGTTTTCTCAACAGGTTGGATAGATTATATAGTTTCAATTGCTTTTTGATCAACCTTATTTAGACAAGAGGTAGAAGATGATGCTATTGCATATTGGGGATGAATGAAAATGCAATTAGAGTGCATATTTCAAATTCCATTACCTTAGTTTTGGCTGATGGAAATAACACGGCGTGACAGAGCGTGACAAAGCGTGACCAAAGCCTGAGTTTGAGACGTCTGTCGCATGCCAAAGCATAATAAGATTAATAACTTTGTTATGAAGAACCCTAACAGATCGTACAGTAGTAACATTTCAATTTTGGAATATGGCTTGGTTTTGGGACGGGGAAAATTATATTTTACCTAGGTATTCTTTATGGGATTAAATTACTTGGTGATGAGTAAAGCGAACCCCTGACCTAACTTAAGGAACTTTAATTCATCGACCTAAGGTTTTCCCTTCAACACCATCATCTATTCCCATCGTCCTCCAGCCTTGTCCATCTTCTCCTTCTCCTTCTTTTGAAAAAAACATCAGTTAACAACTACACGGTATGAACCTTATCCAACGACTCCCTTGTTGTAAAGTGACGGAGTAGTGTTTTTGGTGCTCGAACTTAACCTTATCAATATCACTTTTATGCAGCATTCCAGGCCGTGATGACGAGCAACTCGATTATGAACTTACTTGCTATTATTCATATGCTTACTACTAACAATCAAGATGCAGCCTGGTGGAACATTACAATTCATCAAAGTTGCTTTTCCTTGAACATGCGTTCCGTCCAAATGTGTACGGTATATCATATCGAATAAGTATAGGGGCACTCTCCTAGATACATACGAGAAGAACCTTACCCGGCCTCACAATACTGTCTCTACCTTTTGATGGTGCCGTGCTCTCTGGACACTCGAATTTATATTTATGATATCCTGTGCTCATTGGTGTATGCCGACGTTCAATTCTTGTTGGTCACTCTGCGTTACCTTCTTGATAAGGATACCTAGTTACGATAAACACCCCCTCTCCCCCCACTTCTCCTCATATAAATACTATGCGCGATGGACCAAATAAATTTCATACCAAAATCCGAAATTCTATTACCTGAGGTTTGGAGCTTTCTTTCAATATTCTCGTTCGGGTTCAACAATTAAGTAGTGTTCGATCTATTTCGTACATTGTGTGTCAACTTCCATCATTTCAACATTTCCGACAATTTCAGATCCAGAGACTATGGCAGCATTATCATCTATCGCCCAATCGGCAGATATGACTACAGAAAATTCACGAATTGCTGCGCAGGAAGTCCAAGGTTGGTTACAATCTCGCCTTGCAGATACTTCTGGCCCTTCTTCATTTAGATCACTTCCTGTCATTGATTTAACCCCTTCATTCTCATCATCTTTATCCGATCGTCAAGAGGTTGCGAAGAAGATCAATGAGGCATGCACGACAGTGGGTTTCTTTTTCATTACGGGCCATGGAATTCCAAAGAGTGTATGCGATGAAGTATTCAAGCTTTGCGAACGCTTCTTCACGGAATTACCTCAATCCTCGAAAGATGCCATTCACATCAAGAATTCGGACCAATTTAGAGGATACGAGCCAGCCAGCTACTCAACCGCAAACGACTTTACAACAAAAGAAACAAAAGAAGCTTTCAATTGGGGTTATGAGTATGGTCTGGATCCCACCGGTGGAGATGGAAAATATGTGGAGCTTGATGGTACATCTGCCGGTGGTAAAAACCAGTGGCCCAATGAATCTGAAATCCCTGGATTTTACCAGGGAATTGCGGACTATTATGGTCGGGTATGCCTCTACACGTCGAATTTCATTTCCTCTCTGATGGTTTCCCACAGATCTTGCAATTATGCAAACATTTGTTTCGCCTCTTCGCTCTTTCTCTATCTCTTCCCGAGGATTACTTTGATCCGCTTGTTACACACCCGGGAGGGATTGCACGATTAATCAAGTATCGACCCAATCCCAATCCAAAGCCTCTCTCGTCCCTGGACGACGACGAAGAAGTAGGTCTCGGTGCACATTCAGATTACGAGTGCTTTACCTTGCTCCTCCAAGATGAAACCCCTGGACTAGAAGTTCTCAGCCCGGATGGAAAATGGGTAAGCGCGGAACCGGTTGAGGGTGGGATTGTTGTCAACGTTGCGGATTTTTTGATGCGATGGACAAATGGACTCTATAAGAGTACGATTCACCGAGTTGTCAACCGGACTTCGAAAACTCGCTACTCGGTACCCCTATTTTTCTCCATCAATTATGATGAGACGGTGGAAACATTGCCGTCATGTGTGACAGAAGACAACCCTTCCAAATATCCTCCAATTACCGCGGGAAGATATGTGCTGGATCGTCTTTCCATGACCGTTCCTGGGAAATATTGAAACTAATAGGGCACAGCGTTGTTCCTTAATTCAAAATAATACCAGCTGCATCTCAATTTGCTCCCCAGTTCCGATGTACGTGAAAAAGATGCTCAAAACTGGGTATGTTGGAATTGTTGCTCTAATTGCTTTTGATAATCGACTTATCGTACAACGCATTGGCTGTTCTTAAAACAAAGTCTTTTTGTAATGATGTAACAATCTCAAGCACTATTTACTGTTTGCGGGTTCATGAAAACCGAATTAGAACCCACCGCGGCCTTACGTGACAACCCTTAATAGTTAAACAACCAAAGATTTTCATGAGCAGCAGCAGCAGTCAAAGATGGATCTGCATAGTTGTAATACATACCAAACGTGATATTACTCCCAGCAGTCTCAATATCGGCAATGATTAAATTCGGGAAATCACAGCTTTATTTATTTGGATATGTTCTCGTGGTACACCGGCTACTAGTTGCAATTTAAATATCTTGTTACAGTAGGCATTTGGATTTTCTTGGGCAGGGATTTGAAACATGAGTAAATTTGGTAGTGGGTATGGTTAGAGGTTACTGTGAAAAGCAGAACGATATATGCAGAGTTTCCTTTGTTGGATTATTTATTAGAGTATTATTCAAATAGAGTACTATTATAGAGACGATTGATTTAAGCCGTCGGATTTGCGTTTATCACGTTATTAGTTGTTAGGATTTTTGCGAATTATATACGGTTCGTATTAGTTTAATTAATTAATTATTTATTTATTATTAAAAAAACTTGTATATAGAATTTTGTATATCATTTATAAATGTCATTAAGTAAAGTCTAATACTACCAAAAGAGTATTTATTATTAAATAATTAAATACTATATTAAATATTTAGTTATCGTTTCAATTAGAATAAAGAGTAAAAGGGCATAGTTATTAGAATTTGGAATTTGATATAAAGCAAAGAGTCTGTTTAGTCTAATCACCTTATAGAAGCAAAATAATAGGAAAATCCTATTATACCTATTCTACTATAGTAGCAGAATAATACTATTATTTTAGTAAAAAAGCAGATACGTTTTGCTAACGTATTATATATTAAAATTAAAAATGTACTAAAATTGTAATTAAAATTATACTAAAATAATAATAAAATTTAAAATCAAATTAAAATAATCTTGGCTTTATATATTTTCAATCTTTTTTTTTAAATTTTTAAATCTTTTAATCTTTTTAATTAACTTTATATATATATTACTATTACTATATTACTATTACTATATTACTATTACTATATTACTATTACTATATTACTATTACTATATTACTATTACTATATTACTATTACTATATTACTATTACTATATTACTATTACTATATTACTATTACTATATTACTATTACTATATTACTATTACTATATTACTATTACTATATTACTATTACTATATTACTATTACTATATTACTATTACTATATTACTATTACTATATTACTATTATCAAAGTTAAAAATATATTATTAAAACAAAAACGAAAAAGTATTAATAGAATAAAAAAGAAAAATAAATAGAAAAAACAAAGAAACTTACTAATATACTATTTAAAATTATTTACGTTCAAAATTACTTAAAATTATTTACTTTTAAAAGTTAAAAAGTTAAAAAGTAAATAGAAAAAAAAGAAAAAAAAAAACTTTTTGTTTATTTTAAAAAAAGCCAATTTTGAGTTTAATTACTAGGTTTTTTAATATATTGCTACTTTGATATTAACAAAACCTTAAACTTTAATTTTAATTTTTGATTTAGTATATTTTAGTGCTTAAAGCAGGATAATCCTGTTATTCTGCCTCTGTAGAGGGAACGGGCTCCAGCATTCACGATATATGATCCACGGATTAGGTTAACAGCGGTTGGTACAGTGGTGAAGTAGAAACGTCGTCGCTCGCTGGACCCTTATGTATGGAATTACCCTTTGAAGAGAAACGTGAGAATCACTTCTTTGTGCTTTCCAGTTGCAGTCACCACGCGAATATTCATCCCAACTAGATGTTAAGGTAGAGTTTTTTATTTGGTTGTGTAATTCTTAAGAATGTAAATGATACATCCATTTATAGCTCGAATGCGATTCCATATATAGAAATAACAAGATCTTATAGCAGAATATTTTCCTCTGCAGCAGCGAGCGATATGTTGTCTAGAAATGTTACACTCGTTACAGTGTCATCAGATACTGCTTCATATTCAAAATCGCTCGGATTTCTCGCGAATGTATGTGGAATTTGGATATAAGATTTTTATTTGTAAGTAAGATATCTGCTCTTATATAATCTTATAAGGAAAAAAAGCGTAAGAATATATAAAAGATAAATACAAGGAATAGGATATCTATTGTTATAATAGATAACAAGAATATAGTACTAGACTTTTGGGCTTGGATTATTAGTAGGTAGGTATGTTTTTCGGTTTCAGTATTGGATATCTAGATATATAGATACCTGTCTTTTTCTTGGATAAAATTTAGGAGTTATAGCTTACTGTACCGTCTGGGCTGCACAAGGGTAAGGCTCAAATTCATCTCTGCTTGGGGAGCGCAGATGAGGTATTCTGTTAGCAGCTTGGATGTGTGGCAGCATGGGGAAGGGGGGTGGCGGGTGTGTGTAATTTAGATGTATAAGTCCCCCACCCTACTTCTGGCCCACCCTTTTCCACCAAAAACTACGATTTTGATTTACTTATAAAACTATTAAAATTTAATATTTTTCAATAAAACTTTAAATATAAAATCTTTATATAGTTATAAAATATAGTAACAATTTTTAAACTTTTAGCAATTTTATATAAAAAGTTATAATATATTGAATATTAGATTTTCAAATTTATATATAAATCCTATACAAATTTGAAAATATTGTAAAATATTGATAACTTTTTGAATAAAATAATTAAAAGTAAACTAGTTAGTTTTATTCTTTTATTTTAGTATTAAATATATATATTCCAATTTTAGGCTTAAAATAATTGGTAGATTTTGTATAATTGATTGTTGAAAATTCCTCATATAAATTTTTGTATGAGTTAAATTTTGATTAGTAATATTACAATATATATCAATTGTAAAAATTTAAAATTTTGTTCTTTTTATATTTTATATTATAATAATATAATAAGAATTTAGAGTTTATTTTTAGCTATTTTATTTAAAAGGTTATTAGCATTTTACAATATTTTCAAATTTGTATAGGATTTACATACAAATTTGAAAACTAGATTTTTAATATCTTATAACTTTTTATATAAAACTATGAAAAATTTAAGATTTAATTATAATTATTCTAATTATATAAAGATTCTATAAAAAAAATTTGTATTAAAATATTAAGTTTTGGTAGTTTTATAAGTAGGCCAAAATCACTGTTTTTAATGGGAAAGAGTGGCCCAAATGGGGGGGTGGCTCAAAAGTAGAGTAGTTGACTTACCTAGGTAGTATTAATATTGTAGATATAAGATTTTTGGGGAAAAAAGAAACGAGGAGGGGCTTTTAAAGAAGGGAGGATATATATATATTAAGGTTTAAAGAAAAGAATGAAAGGAGAGAAAGATAAAAGTTTATTAAAAGTTTTAATAAAAATAATAGAAATTTTAGAATCTGAAAAATATAATAAAAAGGAGTTAGTATTGGAATAACTAATATTATCAATCTTATAGTATGCCGATAATATAAAAAAAAAATTGATATTGATTTAAATTGCTATATTAATAGTACTTTATTAAAAAGTATATCAAGACTTTTATTAACTTTTTATTTTGAATAATAGTTTCAAAATTATTCTTTTCAGATAATAAATTCTATTAATACATTGCTACAAGTTGGCTATAATGTTATACAATTTATATAAAATTATAAATTTATAAATATTTTATAATCTATTATATTTTATCTAAGGTTAAACAATATTCTAGAAAAATAGAGTTTTAGGCTTGAACTTTGTAACAGGCTTATAATCTCGATTATCGTAATCGCGACTTTCGTATATTCTATAGAATTAAATATACTATACTATTTATATAAAAATTCTAAAACCTACTTGTTGTACATTATAACATTTTATAATAAAAACATTAAAAAAACTATATTTTCCTATATAAACTTTAAAGAATTTATAAATTTTTTAATATTTAATTTATTTTTATTATTTAATAAATCTTAATACTATATAAAAAAGAAAACTAATTATTTTTAATCAATTTTATTAAAAAAAAATTTAATTTTTTAATTTTTTAATTTTTTAATTTTTTAATTTTTTAATTTTTTAATTTTTT
>NGKI01000026.1:15383-78923 GCA_002162615.1 Myriosclerotinia duriaeana
TTAATATTTAAAAAATTATAAATTAAAATAATTTTATTAATTAATTTATTTTTTTTATTGGAATTAAATTTATTAAAATAATTAATTAAAAAATAATTTTTTAAATTTTGTACACAAATTTTACAAATATTATAAAAAATAAATTGAAATACTAAATAATAAAAAAAAAATGAAATTTTATTAATTTCAGAAAAAGCAACTTTATTTTCAAAATCCTTTGTTTTTTAATATATATTAAATAAATTATTAATATCAATTTCAATAAAATTAAAAAAATTAAAAAAGTTTTGATAATTAGTTATAATGATTTATAATAAATTTTAAATATAAATTTAAAAAAATATTTAAAAAATTTTAAAGTAAATTTTAAAGTTGATTTTAAAATAAGTTTTAAAATTGATTTTAAAATTGATTTTAAAATAGATTTTAAAGTAAGTTTTAAAGTAAAAATAAATTCTAAAAAATGAAATATTGAAGAAATAAAAGGAGATTATATATTAATATTATTAAAAGAATGTTATTATAATAATAAGAATTTTAAATTGCTATAATAATTTTTAATATTATTTTAAATAATTAAAAGAAAATATAAATTAAATACTATAAAAAGCATTAATACTACATTAATATTATTTAATAAAGTATTTATAAAATAAATCCAATTAATACTAAATAGAATTACTTTTATTAGCCATTTTACCAGATTTTAAAACTTAAACTACACATATTAATATAAAGCATTACTAATCATATACTAATCAATAATTACCCTAAATAATTAACTGAATAATGATTAAAACAACCCTATTCCTAATTAAATTAAATTCCACTTATAACCCCAAAAAACATCAATATAAATATAAAATATAGTTTATCTAATTTGTATAAAATAATATAAACTTTTTAATATATATATATAATATTAAAAAATAAATTATATAATANTATATAATATTATATATTATTGAAATCCATTTAAAAAGAGGATTTAAATAATATAATTTTTATAATTTTAAAAATTATATTAATAAAGTTATTAATATTTTAATATATTAAAATAAAAAGTAATTTTTTTTGAATAAATTATTAAACAAAAACTAATTCCATAATAAAAAAATCAAAGCTTTTTATATACAACCATTAAAACTACCCTACATATTTAATAATTTAAGCATACCCTTTCAATTTTATTATTATATTTTAAACTAATACAAATCTATTAATATTAAAGATAATTTAAATCTATTTTGATATTTAAAATCTTTAATAAAATCTCTATTAAAAGCTATATCAAATTTTAAAATTAAGTTAATATTTAAAAAGTTAATAGTAATAACCAAATTTGCTTTTTTTGTATAATCACCACCTCCCTATTTAAAATGATCACCACCAGTGCTAACCATTAAAAAAGTCGGTAGAATAATAGTTAGGGCAAATTTAGATTTGTAGCTTTTAAAGTTTTAATTTTGCTAATTATTAAGATATTAATTGTTGAAGTTGAAATTTTTGAATTAGTTGAGAGAAAATAAATCAAATGATTAATTAAAGTTTTTTTTATATAATTAGATTAATTACTTTGTAATATTTTTTGTATAATATGTTTTATATGATATATTTTATATGTTATTAATATTATTGTATATTATTTATTTAATAGTTTTTAAAAATCAGAAGTTTTAAGTATTATATAAAAGTAGAAAGGGTAGTTATATAAAGAGGTTAAAATTGAAGGAAAAGGCAAAAATTTGTAGGTTAGAAAGTGTAATTCGTTTAAGTTTTAGTTGGATTATTTTATTAGCGAAACTTTTAAAAGAGTAGAATTTATAGTTGAAGGGAGTAGCATTTAATTTATTATGGAATTTATAGTTGAGGCGGTAGAATTTAGTTTATTATAGAATTTATAATTGAAGGGTAGATTCTAGTTTATTATAGAATCTATAGTTGAAGGGTAGAATTTATAATTGAGCAGGTAGAATTTAGTCTATTATGAAATCTATAGTTGAAGGGTAGAATTTATAGTTAAGGGAGTAGAATTTAGCTTTAAAGGGTAGATTCTAGTTTATTATGGAATTTATGATTGAAGGGTAGAATCTATGGTTGAGGGGGTAGAATTTAGCTTTAAAGGGTAGAATCTATAGTGAAGGGGTAGAATTTAGTTTATTTAGATTTTATAATAAGAGTATCGGTATAGTAGTCATGTAAGGACCGTAGCGGAAGATAAGCTATACTAATTAGCAAGGCGCTAATAGTTTTGAGCATATATTTATAAAACTTGTTTTTAATATATTTAGAAATACAACGATTTTTATATACATAAATTTAAATATTTACACTTTACAATTATAAAATCACCAAATTGATATTAATATTAATTAGTAATATCACAAATTAAAGGCTTTAAACTTTATTGAAAAGCAATATGTCTTTTTATAGTATTTGAAATTAATAGCTATTTGAAAAAATTATAAACTTTAAACAATATATATATTAATAGCAATATAACTAAAATATACTTGTTAAAATATCAAACAATATATTTTGCTCTATTTATAAGGATATTTTGCTAAAGAATATTATACAAATAATATACCTAGTAAAGATATTTAAAAAGTTTAACTTTTAGTATAAGTATTGAATTCTACATTAACTATATATCTTTTATATAAAATAGTATACAAAAACCTTATTCTTTTGTTTTTTATAATCTATTTTAAAAATTTATTCATTTAAAAACTTTTACTATAAAAACTCTATTCGACTTATATTTATTTCTGCAAAATACTACAAAATTCATCAAATTTTTGTTTATTTTAATAAACTTCTATAACTACTATAATATAACCTATTTACTGTAGGGTTTTTATTAACAATACCTTTTTTTTTTGTTAGTTTAAAAACATTTTTCAAACGCTTTTGCGGAATTTTAAACAAAAACAAAAATGCTTTTATCAAAATAAATATCCATTTAAATAAAAGTTGATAAATACAAGGCGGATAGAAACAAGATTTATAATTGGATTTAGCTATTTAAGAAGTTTAAACTTGAAGAGCTCAACAGCAATATTGATTTAAAAAATCTTAATAAATATATTAAATTCAAAAGAATTTAATATAATTACGAAAATATTAATAATAAAAACCTTTTAAAAATATTCAATAACAACTTCAAATTATTTAAACCCTATTACTTTAAAAAATTGATTAAGACAAACTTTCAAAAACTTTGTGCTTTGTTAAAAGCTAAAAAGATTTTTATTAATATAAATAAAGGATTAGATTTTGCTATAACTTTTTATAAAACGGTATAAAAGAATAAATACAAATTATAAACTAAAAAACAAATAAAATAGTATTTGAAAAATAAAAACAAATCTTTTTTTATAATACGATTAATTTTATATTAAATCGCTATAAATTATAATCACTAAGAAAAAAGCGAAAAGAGTAATGATTAAGAAGATAAAAAAAACAATAGAAACAAAAACTATAAGGAAGTTAAGTATAAGGAAAAAGCTAAAAAAAATGGAAAAGATAAAGAAAAAAAAGACAATAACAACGACGATTTAAACAAAAAAACAAAAAAAAGGGATAAAAAGAATAATAAAAAAAAACAAAGAACTATAAGATAAGAATAATAATTAAAAGCAATAAAACATTTAAGTATTAATAAATCTTATTAAGTTTTATATATAAAATAAAAAGTATAAAAGTAATAATAACAATTTCTTTTACAAACTTTTAATTTTCGATAAAATTGATTAAAGAATAGAATTTTTTGATAATATATAATATAAAATATTCTTTATAATGTTAAAAAAAAAACATTTAATTATTATTATTTGAATTATAAAAACCTACCCATTATATTTAAAGGATTATATAAGAATATAAAAAAGAACTTTGAAAGAAATAAATATTGTTAGAATATACTAAACAATTAGAACAATATAATTTTTAAATTGATTTAAAAAAAGTATAAAAACAAACCAATAAAAGAATGCTTTAACTTTTTGATTAAAGATTTATACTAATTATAATATCAATTCGAATTTAATATACAAAACCTAAGTTTTTTTAGAAATAAGATTATACAAGTATATAAAAATATGCTAATATACAATTATACAATAATTGATTTAAAGGATACAGTTTTTAACTTGATTAATTAATTGAAGTAATCTATAAATATATAAAAAAAACAACACCCCTTAAATAATATATACTTTATAGATTGAATGTTTTATAACTTTTAAAACAATTTTTGAAATAATCTTTAAAACAACTTTTGAAATGATTTTTGAAATTACAATTTTTAAAAAGATTTTCAAAGTTGTTTATAAAAATGATTTGGTTTCCAAAAGAATAAAAAATATTAGATTTGTAAAAAAAAAAGATATAAATTAACAAAATATACAAAAAAGAAGCAAAAAAAACAAAAACACAAATACAAAAAAAGATTTAAAAATAAAAGCAATAACTTTTTTAAAAAGCAATATATTTAATAACTAGTTAAATACAAAACAAAAATTAGCAATGTAAACTTAAACTTAAATATAAAAATAAATAACTATTTTGCAAACCTTAAATTCGAAAATAATATTAAGAATAGTTTTTTTATTAGCGTAGGATCTATAAATAGCAAGAAGATTTTTAATTAACTTATTAAATGTTTAATTCTTTATACTATTACTAACCAAACCAAAAAAGTAAAAAAAGTTGATAAAATACTTTTTATAAAACTAATTTATATAAATAGAAAGTTTTTTAACATATATATCGATACCGGTTATTCCTAAAAATTTATAATTAAAATTGGATAATATAAAATATAAAAATAAATTACTAATACTACTTACAACCCGAATATAGCAAACATAACAAATATTAAATTTAAAAAAAACATTACAATATTTATTAGTTTATTTATTATCAAAATGTTATTCGGAATTGTTGAATTTTATATTTTAAAAACTAATATATTTTTTTTGTTGTACTTAAAAAATATAAATAAGTTTAAGATTTTCTATAATAATTTAATTAATAAACTAATATTACTTTACCAAAACTACCCAATTATACAAAAAATAAGCCATATATTTTTAGCTTAGAAAATCAATATTAATAATACTATTTAAAAATCTATTAAAACTAACAACTACTATTTAATATCTATAAAACTTAAACAATTATATTAATGTTTTAGCTATCCTTCTACAAAAAAATTTAATAAGATTTTGCAGCAAATAGAATATAACAAGAATAATAATACTATTAAATATTTTACAAAATATTGTAATTATTATTAAATATACAGAAAGTTACCAAAAAGATTCAAGTTTTTACTACCAAAGAATATTAAGTTTAATTATACTATTTTTATCAATATTATATACATTAACAATAAGCCAATTTTGCATATTGTAAACAAAACAATCCAATACCAAACAACTAAATAGCTTGATAATATTTTTACAAAATATATATAAAATAAAATTAAAGAATATTAAATAAATATGTATATTAAACTATTAAAATATATTATCCACAATACAAACAAAAACTTTATTAGCAAAAAGTTTATGTAATATACTATTTTAATAAAAATCATTACAAAATGTATATTTATTAAAACATACAATTTAATTAATATTATTAAACAATATTATTATTTGATTTAATAAATATATAAAATAATTAGCAACAAATTTATAAATAATAGATTTATAAAAAAAATGATTTTGCAAATAGTTATAAAAGTTATAAATAATACAATAAATCCTGATAAACTAATCCTAACCCTATTAGTCTACAATACATATCCTAAAATGAATAAAATCGATCCTCTATTAACTACGATTATTTAAAAAGTTATAATTATTAAAAAAGCTATAAACAAAGTATAATAAATTTGTGTAAAACGATAAGTAATAAAAATTTTGAAAGTATAAAATAAGCTTTTAATTACAATTATCTATTTTTTACTATTTAATTTTAAAATATTAGTATAAAAAAAAAGCAAAAGTATTAATAAATTAAAAGAATAGATTAAACTATATATTTTATTAGTAATAAAAAAAAAGATATATAAAATTGAACTTCTAAATAAACTAACAAAGTTTAGATTTATAATAATATAATTATTTTATACAAAACCAAAACCAAACAAATTGAAAAAAGAAGAAGAAGAAATTAAAAATAAAAGAAAAGCAAATAAGAAAGATAAAAATACTATTTAGGTAAATGTACTACCAATAAGTATATTATCCTAATTAAAAGATTTACTATTATAACCCCCAATATTATTAGTAATGAAACAACTTTATATATAATTTAGAAATTGTATAAAAAGCAATTTAACTAGTATAATCAATATAACCGATTTAATCAAATTCATTAAATTTATTTAAAAACTATTTTAATTGTTGATATTTTTAGAAAACAATAAGGATAATAATATTAAGTTTTTTAATGTTTTTGCTATTGATTATAATAATCTATTAAGATATATTATATTAAGATATAAAGAAATCGATAATTTAATAAAAAATAATGTATTTCGGATTGTATAAAAAACAAATATCCTAAAAAGCATTCAACTTTTTAAATTGAAATTCGTTAATAAGATAAAAAACGAGAATATTGATAAAATATACTCAAAATTACAATTAGTTATTCAAGTATATTAAAACAAAAACAAAATTAATATATTAACCTAATTATTTATAATTCAAAAAATAAATCAATATATTATTATTGTATTTACAGCAATTATAAAATATAGTAAAAAAAGCATTACTATATACCTATATAATATCATACAAGTATATATTTAAATAATTATAACTCTAAATAGAGTTTTCTATATTCGAGTATTACTCGAATTCGGATTTGAAAAAGGTTATATTTTGTATATTATTAAATTACTTTATAGTATTTCAAAAACAGGAAACTATTAATTTAATATATATTATAGTTATTATAAAAAGAAACTAAGAATAAAGCTATTTATATATGATTTGTGTTTAATGTATATAAACAAAAAAAGTTTTGATATTATAAAATTACAGATTAATAATACTTTTATTGTTATTGATAAGATATTTGTTTATATCGAACAAAATAAATTAGAAAAAGTAAATTTTTTGATTAAAGATTGAAAGCAATTTACTAAATCTATTTTATTCAAATTCAATAGAAAGTTAATTACTTTTAAAAACAATAAAATTTATTTTATACAAAAAAAGCAATACAACAATATAAAACTAATTAAACAAAAAAATATTAATATTTACAATATATAAAAAAAAATTAAAAAAAACATAACCTTGAAAAACTAATATATTATTTAACAAGCCCGAAAAGTATATATTACAACTGTTTACTAATTTAAAGCTTTTTATCAACTTTCTATTATTACTTAAATAATTAATTTAAAAAAAAGAAATACAAAAAAGCTCAATAAAATTATTAAGTAATAAATAAACAACCTATCTAAAGGGATTACTTTTATACTATTCGATTAAAACTCTATTCAATTAGTCATTTTCACAAATACATCTTTTACTAATAATGCAAATATATCCTTTCAAATTAAATATATTATTTGCCTAATTGATAAAAACAACAAAACTAATATTATCCACTAATTATTTATTAAATATAAAAAAATTACAAAAAGTATTTTGGTATTAAAACTATACAATTTAGTTTTAGAATTTAATATAAAAGTAGTAATCAAAAATACAATTAATACAATATTACAATTAAAAAAACAAATACTATTAATAGTTTGTACTGATTTGAAATTGTTATATAACCTACTTATCAAACTCAATTCTACAACAAAAAAAAGGCTTATAATCAATATTATATCACTTAAGCAATTATACAAACAAAAAAAGATTACAAAAATTAAATAAATTGATAAAAACTCAAACCCAGCAAACGCTATAACTAAAAATAAACCCTATCAAGCATTTAAAAACTTTATTAATATTAATAAAATTATCATCAAGAAAATACAATAAATAAAAAAAGAACAAAAAAGAAAAAGCATATAACCTATTGATTTTTAAATAATTGTTAATATTAGTATAATAATTATGTAAAAACTATAACGAAGGATAAGCTATACTAACTAGCAAAGCGCTAATAGTTTTAAATATGTATTTATAGAACTTGCTTTTAATATATTTAAAAATATAACGATTTTTATATGTATAAATTTAAGTACTTACATTTTACAACCACAAAACCACCAAGTTGATACTAACAAAAAGATTAGAATCAAGTTTTTTAAACTAGATTCTAGCCTTTTGGAGTATAGAATCTAAGTGGTATAAGAGTAAAATGAATAGATTTTTTATTAATTTTAATAGTATAAGAGTAATTTACCGTATTTATAATAAATTTAAAAATTTTGATTTAATAGAATTTTAAGTTTAATTTAAAGAATAAACCATTGAAATAAAATTTTATTTTAGTATTATTATAATAATTATCAAATGTAAATTTATAATTAATATAATATAAAATTTTATTTATATTTTTATTATATGTTTTTAACAATTTATTTTAAATTCAATATTAATAATTTTTTTATTAATAATATATATAAATACTGTTTCAGTTATAAATTTTGTTATTAGAAGTAGTAATAATATTAATAAAAAAATGTTAAAATATATTAATATATTTGTTATATCAATAAATTACTCTTATACTATTAAATGTCAATTTCATTACTCTTATACTACAAAAATTAATAATAAATACTATCATTTTACTTTTATACTATTTAGATTCTAACTGTAAGCCGACAATGAATTGACGAATGCTGATTTTGAACATATGCGGAAGAGGCGTAAAATGAAGATATATTACACAATCGGGAAACTTTCCTTGAATCGTAGCCATGGCTGACCAACAACATGGGTGTCTGTCAGCGCGGAAATTAAATGCAGATATTTAGCTTGGAGACCCGCCCATATGGGCCATATCCTACTACATCCATATATCTGATGCAACACTCCATCTCCATTTTCATCAACTGACGTCAAATTGAGTCTCATGTGATGTTCACGGATGCGGGGGTTGGTCTTATCTTGTACTAGGATATAACTAGGGATACAACTAGGCGGTGCTACCCCACGGGAATACCTCACCAACTGGGCTGTAGATCGTTACCCCGCACTCAAGTGGACATGCACCAGCGATTCCGTTCGTGTTTTACTCTCCCCCCCCCTGAATAAAGGTTAAATTTTTTGCCCTACTCCAAGCCCAGAATTTAACCTTTATTTAGGGGGGGGGAGAGTAGCCTTGCTTTGGTATTGAGATAGTGTTATTCCAAAGGATCGTTTGAAGTCTAATTCTCCACTTGGGTCCATTTAAGATATACCCATGCCTTTAAGCTCCATTTCCAAACCTTCAATCACCTCAATGCATAAGGGGTTGTAGTCTGATAATCCATCTGTCCAATACGAAACTAGTCCTCAGATGTCCAGAAAGATGATTTGGAATAGTATACCTGGTAAAAGCGTATGAGGTGTACTACTGGGGAAGTGATACAACTCTCCTCTATTTTCGTGTCCTAAATCAGAAGTATAAATGACCCCTATCTTTCACATTTTCAGCTTGTACTTCTCGAGGTTGTAGTACAACAGCCAGCCACTTCAAAATACCGTTTCAGATTCTCACATATAAGGACCGAGAACATTTTTATTCTCATATTTATTTCTACTCGTAGTCTCATTTTCAAAGCAAGTGACCAAGCAAGTAACTATGTCTTCGGTACAGACGGAAGAAGTGGATGTGCTACTGGTAGGAGCTGGATTTGCCTCCTTTACCATGTTGAATAAGTAGGTTAAATTACCACGTCTAACGGTTGACTACTAATACTACAATCAGACTACGCAAGCAAGGATTGAAATGCAGGGTTTATGAGAAAGGTTCAAAGAGCGGAGGAACCTGGTATTGGAACTGCTATGTAAGTTTTACTGCATATACCTTACGCCAGAGACCCTGGGATTGACTTACATTAGCCCGGTGCACGAGTCGATTCTGATACACCAATCTACCAATTATTCGATAAAGAACTATGGGAAGATTTCACATTCAAAGAGAAGTTCGCAGGACGCAAAGAACTTCGTCGATATTTTGAGCATGTTGAGAAGAAATGGGATGTCAGAAAAGATATCGAGTTCGACAAACACGTTGATGGAGCTATGTTTGATAAGGAGCGCAATCAATGGCTTGTTGAATGTTCAGATGGCTCAGAGATTTATTGTAGATGGTTCATTCCTTGTATAGGATTTGCATCTCGTCGTTTTACGCCCCCATTCAATGGTCTCAGTAACTTCAAAGGTGATATTTATCATACAGCAATTTGGCCGCAACATGATGTTAACCTCAAGAATAAACGAGTTGGCCAAGTGGGAACTGGAGCAAGTGGTATTCAGGTGATTCAGACCATCGGACCTGTCGTCAAACACCTCACGGTTTACCAACGGACACCTAATTTTGCTTTGCCTATGAACCAAGCACTTCTCGATCCAGAAGAAGAGGCAAAAAAGAAGGCCCAAGGAAGATATGAAGAAGAATTCGCAAAGACAAGGAATACTTTTGCCGCGTTTCCATACACTTTCCAAGATAAAAATACTTTCGACGATACACCGGAAGAACGAGAGGCCCTTTTTCATAAGCTTTTGATCGAACAAGGTGGTTTCCGTTTCTGGCTCAACAATTATAAGGACATTCTCTTCGATCAAAAGGCCAATGACGAAGCATACAAATTTTGGCGCAAAGAAGTATGCAAACGAATCACAGACATTCACAAGCAAAAGCTTCTAGCACCAGAAATCCCACCTCATCCATGGGGAACCAAACGTCCCTCTCTCGAACAAAACATCTGGGAAGTTTTCTCTCTCCCACATATTGACATCATCGATGTAAACAAATCACCTATCATAGAAGTTACCGAAAAGGGAATCAGAACCAAAGAAGGGGAAGTAGAATTCGACGTCCTAATCCTTGCTACCGGTTTCGATTCCATGACCGGATCACTCGCCCAACTCAACATTCGTGGAATAGACGGCAACACAATCGCTCAAAAGTGGAAAGATGGAACGCGAACATCTATAGGTATTGCGATGAATAACTATCCCAACATGTTTTTCATCTATGGACCTCAATCACCTGTTGCGTTTGCAAATGGACCAAGCTGTACACAATTCCAAGCGGAATATGTTTCGGAAACGATAAAGGAGTTAACCGAAAAGAATATTACATACTTTGAGGCAAAGAGTGAGTCGGAGGAGGATTGGTATAGGAGGTTGAGTGAAGTTTGGAATGCGTCTTTATTCCCTTTGGCGAGGAGTTGGTACCAAGGTGCAAATATTCCGGGGAAAAAGGTTGAACCGCTCAATTGGTAAGTTTCTGCCATGAATTTCCTTCCCCAGACGTACTTTCAGCTGTCAAGAATAATCGAGACATTGATACTAAATACTGGCATCTTCATAGGGCCGGTGGTATGCCAGAATATAGAGCGACTTTGGCTAGAAGTAATGAGAATAATTATCAGGGATGGATTATAGGATAAGCATTGGTGCATGCTATTGGACGTCGATCGAAGGTACAGGCTCTTATCCAGGAAGCCGAATCAACTCGTTCATAGCGGAGTATTCATATTTTATATTACATATAGGAATTAGCCCTCGGACTTTCGTTTGAAATGATATTACTTAGCTGGTTCATTTGTACACTTGCTCATTATATAATCATTCGTGGTGCATAATGCTCGCAACACTGAGTACTGAGCACTCGATGTGCCTCTCCAGAGGTCCGCTTCAACTCCCTATCTGATAAAGCCAACTGTTGTAGCATTTTTGAACTTTCTCGTCTCATTCCGCCGCATTTCTCGAATTAGATTCCGACGGGCATAACTATGTTGCATCAAGCCTACTACGACCAATCTAGAGTATGGGAAATATTGAAATATTGCGTCTTGAATGTGCGGTGTAGATTGCACGAAAGAATCACCATGAGAGACACGAATTGAACGGTAATGAGGAATTATGTTCTTCTCGCAAATGCGGTTTGTGATTGTTGGATGAAATTCATAGTGGGAAAGTGTGGGATAGAAAGCATTTAAATATGAAGCGCACGCAATGGCTCGGAAGAGTGTAATAATCAAAGTTTTGCAGTAGATGATTGCTGATTTTAATCCTGGGAGAATTAGGAAGTATTCTATCTACCTCCTAGTCTTTTATTCCCAGCAAGACTTCTTCTATGCAGAGATGCTTTTATCTTTGTATTCCTCAAGCACATCGCCAAATAAGCCGGTATAGTTGCTAGTACAGACTGTAAAGTAGTTGGATACGATGCGCATGATTCTAAATCGAGAAAACTCGATAATAAGGGTCTTGTGCTGTGATTTGGATGAGTGCGGAGATCAATTAGCAATGGGTGAGCTTTGCAGTTACGTGTTCATCCTGCTGTTGAATGAATTATTGAATATTATCTGGGCGCAACTTCGCACCTTTCTACGTTAGACCTACGGTACTATCTTTCTGGAACGTCTCTAGGGACGGAGCGAGCCACGCAGATGGGTATTATCTACCGAGGCAATGCTACACTCCATCCCCTGGAAGAAATACAAGGAAATGGTAGCTATTCACCGCGGTTGTATTCGTAGAGGTTGGTGCCAGTATCGTCGTTTCTCTGGCGCTCGGTACCATCATGGAGACCGGGGGGGAATCCGTGCTGGACGTCTGGAAAACTCAATTTTGGAAATAGTCGAAGTTCTTGTATATGGGAGTTCAGGATCGCTGCCACCGAAGGAGTGCCTGGAAGAATAATAAATCATCATCGTATTTCTTCGGCATAATCTCTCCACTATAATCTTTCCAGTCTCTATGCTTTGTAACGACTTCGAAAAACTTCACGTACTCCCAATACTCCGGGAAAAAGCCCGCATCTTCCTAATCAAGAAGTCCTGTGATTTTACCATCTTGTACCATGATATTTCTGGGCGATAAACCACACTGAGTGAGAACAGTACGATAGCTAGTAGGTATTTGACTTCTGATCTTATGCTCTACAGCAACTGGTGGTCGGGCTCCGAAGCCCAAAATGAACTCATTGAACTCAGCCTCATTTTTGAATGGCCCGCCTTGATAGTCGGATATATTGCGACCGTCCTTGATGCTGCTGTTGCCCTTGGTTGGTGGTTCAATTGTTCTCATCTTGATCAAGATGTCTCGGAGCTGATGACAAATATCCAAATTTTCTTGGCTGTCCAAATCCACCCACAAGTCCTCCAGAGTTTTACCTTCGACAAAGTCCATTTTGATCCAACCAAGTCGTCGGCCATTCTCTTTATCAGGCTCGCAAACACTGTGGGTTCTCGGTACTGGAAGGCCATTTTTGACCGCCAAATCCATAGCAGCGGCTTCGGCGAGGCGGATTGATGGACCAGACTTGATCACTATACCGTCCGGAAGGTGTTTGATGGATCGATCTTCAATTTGATAGAGAATGACAGTGTCCTCGGGATCAATTTCTTTTTCTATCAGGTCATCTTTTTTATAATAAGAACCCCTGGGAATGATAGACTTGTTTGACCCACGTGTCACCTCTCAGGTAGACAAAGCACTGATTAAGTCCACTCCTAGTAATTGCAGTAGTCAGCGCAAACTCGGAATGAATGAAAATCGGGAGGTAACTTTTGAGTTCTTTGACTAGCTTTAATGAACCTTTTACATAAACCATAGCATCATCAGGAAATGTTGAGCTGCCTGTATCCATGTTCCGCGTTAGGGTAGCAATCTCGAAACGCAGTTCCGGATATGCTGGAAGAACGAAGAGTTGAAGGGCTTCTAAGCTCAGTTGAACTGAAGATATCCACTAAGATGGGAACAACTTTAGCATCTAGTCTACCCTTGAAATCGTATATTCTAAGGCTAATTGTTGCAGTGATCAGTTCTATTTGACTTTATTTTGTTTGGATCGCTAAATTAACTAGCCACCAGTCTAATCTTAAGCTACTTATTAGTACGATAACGGCAATATGCATCTAATGAACATGGGAATCACCCGCGTTCAACGAATGGATTCAAAATCTCAATTGGATTCACCGAGGGATCACGTGTATTATATCTTGGTTACCCGTGGACATGCCAAGAAATTGGTCTCAGCCTGTCACCTAGTATATATTGAAGGCCTCCTCGCGCCCTCGCGACCTTTTTCCTTCCCTTTCCTCACCACACCATTCGGGTCGACCACCAACATTCAAGAATCTCAATACTGTCATTTAGTACAATTTTGAGATTTCTTCCGAGACCCTGTCAATCTTTCCTTTTGTGTGTCAATTTCTACCACCTTTCCCTCCCTCCCCTCCTACATCCAACACTCATTTCGTCACTCGTTGAATGACCCCTCCAAATCCTTATATCGATCGTTTTTCAATACATACAACGTAAACATGTTCAAGCGCTCTCATAGATCGAATGATCGTGTGGAAAAGAACATCAAATTGAAGAAGTCATATAAGGATCCCGCGAAGTTGTCGAAATTGCAAAAGTCGTTCGATCAAGACTCGCCCATTGCGAGGTAAGGCTAGCTAATCTCGTTGCCTAATATAGCCCTGAGAGTTGAATTGCAACTGAGTGTGTACTGATAGTTTCTTTCAATAGTAACTTGACCTCCCCAATTGTAACGTTTACAGTTGGTAAGGAAGGACGACTTTTTGCGGCGCACGAAGATGTACTCTCCTTATCGCCGTACTTTGCGACGGCAATGAGAGGACAATTCTTGGAGGCGCAGAGTAAGAGGATCTCTTTACCCGACGAAGAACCCGAGATCTTTTCTTGTGTTCTCGAATATCTTTACGTACGTTCACCATTGATCTCAAATAACACCATGATTGTCTCAGTAGTACTGATATATTTACTACAGAAGGGTGACTATTATCCACGTTTGATTCATAACAAACGCCGAAACTCTTGGGAACTCGAGGATGCAGATCGATCTCCCAACCCCGAAAATATTGGTGGTCGCGGGTCAGTAGAGGCCACAAGCTATATATCCAGCGTGGGAGATTACCTTTTAAAGGACACAGTCATATACTGCGCTGCGGAGAAGTACGGTCTCGAGGAACTCAAGCGTGTTGCTCTTCGGAAGCAAGGCTTACAGAGTGGAATCGAGGTCTCTACAATTCTCCGTAGTGCTCGGTATGCTTATGACAACACGCCAGACACGGACTCTAGGCTACGCGCTCATTATCTTGCCTTGATCATCAGATGTCGTAAGACATTTAAGAGGAGCGGAACCATGCAGACAGAAATGGAGAGTGGCGGTAAACTTTTCTTTGACCTTTTCGTGGCATTATGCAATCATGTGGATGACATTGTGGATATTGGGTTAGCCCCTTTCTCCTTTCCCGTGAATTACTGACCTACTCTCTCCCAGGTTAACTGACTTCCAAGCTAGAAATTCCAAGTCCCCAAAAACTATCTAAAGGATTGCATGAACCACTTAGGTATTTCGGCACGGCGTCAATTGCTTTTCAGGATGATTTTACCTCTCCATCAATCAAATTGGGAACCATTTAGGAGATCTTTGCGATGCGTGCACCACATTTACTCCTCTTCGACATATGATGTTGGCTACCTTTTTGATGATCTATGAGATTAATTTTTTATCCTCCACTCCATTCACACCCCTTGCTATCTCGCTTCCCTATTGCTCTTTTTAGCGGAAGGAAACTCACGTTTTTGCTTTTTCTTGCTTTCTGTACTATTTCGCTATCAACCCTCACAAATTTCTTAACTTAATTCTGTGGGTATGTTACTTGTTGCGTTTGGAATTGAAAAGGAAATGGTATGGATGGATCCACTGGTCGGGGCGACCTCTTCGCACCACTCTTTACTTATTTCTGTTGGGATGCATGGAGATGCTGTAGCTTTAGTTGTGTGTTCATGATCTTGATGATTGTGAATGGGTGATCCCTAGTGGATGCGCCAGCCTAGGCCCTCGTTAAGGCAAGATAATGAGAGATTTGGCCACCTCAATCCTGCGTTCCATGTGTATGTGTTTGCTTGTGCATCTTGTGTTTGACTAAGAGCCGCTAGACCAAAACTCACCATGAATAATGCCTATAGCGATGATAGGAATGTTTGGATTCTTAATAATTGAATTAAAAACTACAAACTAAGACTTGAATATAATGTTTAAACGAAGATATAAACTATATTGAAAAGAGGAAATTTAAAGAAAGTGCAAGTATGTATTTTATATATTACACTTAAAAATATTCCTTGCTTGCAACTATTTTACCAAGTCCTTTGGGATATATCATCTCATCCAATCTTATCGTTCTCCCATATCAAATCTTGCAATCCTCTCATATAGATGACACCACGGTGATCATTAACTCTTCATAGTTCCTTTTAAACTTCATTACTTGGGTACTCAACACCCCCGATTGCAACAAACTCTTCTTTCAATGCTCTCACACTAACGAATCTGCCCAAAAGATTCATACTTCCCGCCTTGTCATTTGTACCACTTGCCCTCGCACCACCGAAAGGTTGTTGTCCAACCACCGCACCTGTACTCTTGCAGTTAACGTAGAAATTACCCGCCGAGTTCCTCAATGCTTCTTCCGCATATCTAATCGCTGCTCTGTCGGTAGCAAAAACAGCACCGGTGAGACCATACTCCGAAGTGGTATCCACAAGCTTGCAAACTGATTCGAAAGCATCGGCTGGAGCGGTAGAGTCATCGTAGACGTAGACGGTAAGAACTGGACCGAATAGCTCGGTAGAAAGGAGAGCGTGCCTGGGGTTGGTGGTTTGATAGATGGTGGGATGAATGTAATAACCGGTCGAGTTGTCATGTTTGCCTCCTACAAGGAGTTCGAGTTCAGAATCGGATTTGGCATTTTCAATGACTCCTGAGAGTTTCTTGAATGATGGTTCGTGAATAACAGGGCCGATGAAGTTCTTTGGATCCTTTGGAGATCCGACTGAGAGTTTTGATGTTTCTTCAACCAACTTATCTTTGAATTGAGGCCAGATCGACTTAGGGACGTAGGCTCGCGATGTAGCACTGCACTTTTGACCTTGATACTCGAAAGCACCACGAACAGTGTTGAGAACAGCATTCTCCACATCGGCTGAGGAATGAATAAGATGGAAGTTCTTTCCTCCAGTCTCTCCTACAATTCTTGGATATCCTTGATACCTACCCTCTGCAACCCCGCTTGCAATCGACCCATAAAGCTTTCGGAAAACGGCGGTGCTTCCAGTATAGTGAAGAGCAGCCAATTGCTTATGCTCCAAGACAACCTTTGTAACTTCAACAGGATTACCTGGTACGAATTGAATCACATTCCTGGGTAGACCAGCCTCGAGTAAAATATTATACAACAACCAATTGGAAGCAATGGCCGAATCGGATGGTTTCCAAACTACAACATTTCCCATCAAAGCTGGTGCGCCCGGTAAGTTACCAGCAATTGCTGTGAAATTGAATGGAGTAACAGCGTATACGAATCCTTCCAAAGGTCTGTACTCAAGTCTGTTCCAGACACCAGGTGAATGATGTTCAGGTTGTTGCGCATATAATTCCTCGGCATATTGAACATTGAATCTGAGGAAATCTGCCAACTCCGCAGCAGAATCAATCTCAGCCTGCCAAGCATTCTTTCCTTGTCCCAACATTGTAGCAGCCATAATTTCATATCGATATTTGCCGGAGATAAGATCTGCGGCCTTGAGGAAGATAGCGGCTCGATCTGCGAATGGAAGAGATTCCCATTCTGGTTTTGCAGCGAGAGCGGCATCAATTGCGGAAGAGACATCAGATGGGGAGGCGTTAGAGTAGGATGCGACTTTCGAGGAGTGGTCGGCGGGATTGAGCTGGTGAGAGACGGAGGAAGTTTTGATCTGAATATATGATTAGCTCTAATTACTGAATAGTAACAACTGAAGGTTTGCTGACTTCTTTCCCTCCAATTACGAGAGGAACTTCCAAAGGGGTATTGCTTTCTAATCTCTCCAATGCCTTATAAAGTCCATCGCGTTGTGCGGATCCCTTAGCATAATGATGCTATTCAATTCATTAGCATTCCAGATCCCAGAAGCAAAGCTACATCCCTCATTTTCTGAATGATACTCACATTTGGCTCATTGACCACCTTTGGGATCTTAAAGCTTGCAATAGTCGCCATATTGCATCGAGTTCCTGTACTTGTGGTGATTGTACTGCCCACTGCGCTGGTGCGGGGTATGCGTAATGAAGCTTCACATTTGTAAGATGCGATCAATGAACAACGATTAATTGTTTGAAAGCTTCTAGAGCTTTTCATATTTCTCGCGAGCATGATTGATGAATAGAAACTCCAAACCAAAGAAACAAAGAAAGTAGAATAATGAGAGGGTATGCCTACCTCGAAAAGAACAATCGTCAATATGTTTATTTTTAATATTTTATGATGGATTGTTGATGCCGAAGAACGGACAATTAAGGTTATTAATATGTTCGAAGCTTTAGAGATCTAGCTCGGTTTGCTACGGCTTTAGCTTGAGGGGAACGCTAAAAATATAAAAATATAGAGGGGTGGAGTACCTCCAGCCCTGGTCAGCATAGATCGTAGCGGATAAGTCAGGAACAGATAACATAATGATTGAGATTTTCTTTCCACAATCGGAGTTAGCCCGGAGAGCCTCATTAATCGGCTAAACAATCATCAGACGAGAATCAATTTGATGTTTACAAGTGTAAACGCTGATTGCATAACTTTGTTAGTTGAAGATTGCCTTTGAAGGAAAAACTTCAATGGTAGTTGGCCTGATTTATAGTTCGAGACTGGCACAAAGTCCTCGGGTAAGATGAAGGGGTAAAATTGCGAGGGAGAGGGGTAAGGTTGAGGAATGAAAAAGTCATCATGGGAGGTCCAGTTTGAGGAAAGCTAGTCTTCTTCCACTGATTCGATCAAATGGCTCTACCCGTGGACTCTATAAGTAGTTTCAAAAAGGTACTTCGTAAGACTTTCCGGTGGAAATAAAAGGTAAATCCACAATCAAATGGGGGAAATTAATTCCAAAATCCTCAAGTGAAGTGACCCTCTAGTTTGGTTGCATTGTTGTTCGTTTAGTGTAATGTTTCGATGGCTATAATCAGAAACCCTTCCACTGTTACCTGTATCTTTTCGTGTTCCTAATGAGAATCTATTACTACCCCCCGAACGTCATCTACTACCCACTGAAGTCCTCCGACTGCGGTTAGAGATTCTTTTTCCACGATTTAAAGATCTACAACCAACGTGCGGAAGTACAAGAGCTGAGTGCGTCGTTCGAGGGTCTTCGATTATCATTTGATCAAGGACGAAGACATTCCAGTTCTCATCGCCTAATACTTCTTGATTGCGTTCGGGAATCATTTTCACATCACACCTCCATCCACAGGATTGATAACTTCAACGGGATCGTAACATCTCAGTAACATCCAAAGCCTCTTCGTATTGTCATGGAGCCATCAGATGTCAATGAATACTAGCAAAAAAAAATAGGTTTGACTTGCCTTATCACTAACACGAATACTTTACATCGTTTGAGATTGAAGTATCTTGGTGGCTTGTATACATATAGTTCTCAATTTCTCCCATTCCAATACACACAATTGTGCTCTGCCAGCTTATTAACTCCCTATGTTCCCTGTATACCGCAATTTTTCGGCTCTCTCGTCCAGTCGTTTTGCCTTGTCCTCCCAAGCCCTGTCGGCGGCCTCCCTGTCTCTTCGTTTCTCTTCCTTTTTCTTTTGTGCCTGCTCCTCCTCCCCCCTTTTCTTTTCCGCCTTCTTGTGATATTTATCACCCTTAGTCTTATCCTTCTGTTCTTGTTTCAATACCTCTATTTTGTAAGGATGGTTATCTTGCATCTGTTTTAGAATAGCGTTTTGTTCTTCAACTATTTGCTCATCGCGGTCAAGTGCCTTATAATAAGCCTTCTTGGCGACTTTAAGATTCTCATCTGAGGATTTTCTTGCGGCTTCCTCTAGCCGGATGTGTTCTTTGATTTCCTCTAATTTCTTCTGTAGGTGGTCAAGATTTTCATTGTGCTTCTTAGATGTGTTCTCACGCAGCTTGAACGCTTGATATACTTTCACCCAGGCGAATGTATCCAGTCGATCTGCCTGTAGCTTTTGATGTTCGCGTTGAAGTTGGTTATCATGCTCGGTGACATCGTTGTTGCCTCGTAGACCTGAGAGGAGATTGCTGGTAGATGAGCGTTTAGTTCTTGGTTTCTCAGCCGTTTTTGATTTCTCCGCCTTTTTGGTGAGATTTTGAGACGATGAGCTGTTGGGTTCATGGCTGTGATGATTTTTGTGTTCAGAAGCTGTGTCGCTCCTGTTCGCGGCTGTTGAGTCAGTTACTTTTGTGCGAGACGAAGTATGTGATGGCACGCCACTGTCCACATTCTTTGACGAACTGGCCGGGGCATTGATACCGGAAGTTGGTGTTTTTTTCTGCTGGTTCTTGAATGGGGAAGTCATGTTTATTTTCTGTCGATTCCAATAAGCTCGACGATATCTATGCAAATTTGTATGTTTTAAAATCCTTTCTTAGTTGTGTGATATACAACTGTATTTATACATGCCTATATGACTACTAGGCAGCTGTTTTGGAAAGTCCAACATAAGATGTGGGCGTTTAAAACTTATTTCGGAAGTTAGCGCCGACATTAGGTTTAGGCCGGGTCGATGTAGTAATACCCAGGCCGGTAGACTCTCAAAGGCTGGAATTCTCGGCCTGTTGATCAACCGCGTGTGAATCCCCATTTCTGGATCTAGATTCGACAACTGAATTGTTTTTCAGGCTTGCTCTTCAATGTGAAAAATTCACCCACTTGGCAGAAAAGATATATGATAGAATGACCAAGTACCTTTCGGAGAGACTGATAGGAAGTTCTGGAATCTGGCTTGTGAATAGAAGTTTTAATATCAATGTTGGATAAAGTTCTGGAGTAGAATCTTTGACCTAAAACATACGTAATGTGTTGGGGTCGTTGAGTCAAGAGGCGGTCGCAAACCTAATTCCTGTCTGTATTTATTTCATGTGTAGAATTGTATGTAAAATACATCCGCTATCCACATAACATGGCCGTACTGGTCAGATCTTTGACAAATATCACTAGGCATTAATTCGACATAGGCCAGCACGTTCCAATCTTTCCGCCTTCCATGCTAAATACAACACTTGCTCCCAATTGTAGAGGATCTCCCTCCCAAACCACAAAATCTCTAGTTTCTTCCAGGACATTCAAATCTAGAATTTTCTCAACATTACGAGAGACCAGATCTACAGCTTCGCGCTTTCCAATACTGGAATATTTAGCTGCCCAGCCCGCTTCTATCGCGAGGTTATGGATGTGTGATTCACCTATGAGTTTGGTTAGATTCTCTACGATAGATGAAAGGAAGTCAGAAGATGGGTTTGGATAACTTACTGCCCTCACCTGTGATTGCTAATGCGAAAAGTACACCTGCATCCGTAAGAACTGCAGCAGGAGAGCGCGTCAGTGGAGGACCCGAGAGTGCGTTACGTTTCTCATATGTATCTGGTGCACCGCGATTTCGGGTGAGAATAAGTGGTGTGTTAGATTTTGCAATCTCATCAGCTACGAGATGAGCACCTGCTCCGCCTAGGAGAATTAATTTGAGGGGTAACGGATGGTCGTTCTTCAGTTTGATGAGCTGAAGAATGTCATACTGTAGTTTATATATCAGCTTCAAGAAACGTAAGTAAGAAGAGGAGACCAGCTAACTTCGTTATCAACATGTACTACCAAGGGAAATGTTCCATTTGCAGCGGTGCCATAAACGTTATCCTTGCCAATATTGTTGAGTAGGATGTGTTGCAGTTTTGCAATGGCAGAAGATACTGTTGGTGTAGTCTCAAATTCTATGCATATGTTTTAGTACGCCTCTGAAAGCTTTGTTCGAATTCGGACTCACTTTTGGCTGATTGACCAACTGAAAAATGTAAAGCAACATCATCCTGGAAAATACCGCCATCGAGGATATTGTGTTTACCACTAGTTTTGATGCCTGTACTTACACCACCGGAAAATGAGCCCAAAATTGGCGCTGTAACTACCTGGGTCACACCACCAAGTCTTGCCCTGGAAAACCCACGTCCATCTAGATGGATTCCATACTTGGCATGGACGATATTTTCAGGCTCCAGTAGACTCAAGGCCTTGCCAAGAGGGCCATCTGAGGTTTCAGAGGCTCCGGGGATTTCTGCCAAGCCTAGAATGGGCGAATATGCAGTGAGACCTGGCGTTACGGTGCCTTCATTGAGCTTGATAATAGTAGCATATTCACTAAGCAGGGTTCTGCATTGTTGCTCCGTGTCTAGACAGACAACTTTGCCATTTTTAAGAACCATCGTGAGGTTAGTCGAAACCGGCGGTATCTCTGGGTAAGGCATTAAATAACTTCTCTGGATACCAGTAACAATGATATCCTTGCCTGATTTGTCCAAACTGCTACAAGTAGTCTCTTTCCATATGTTGGTGTGAGATATCCGTTTTGGGGGTTTTAACACTTGTTCTGCTTCAGTAGAATTTCCAGCTGTATTTTTCGCAACCTTAACGGGGTCTAGAGTAGATATCCCATCAATGTAAACTTGCAAAGGTGTAGCCCCAGCAAGGAGAGGATGGGAATCCCACACTACAAGGTCCGCATCATAACCAGGACGAGTATATCCAACCCGATAATCGATTCCCAACGATCTTGCAGGCACACTAGTCACAGATTGTAAAGCAAGAGCTTCCGAAAGGTTAAAGGCATGTGCGCTAGCTGCTTGAAACCTGGTCGTCTGTTAGTTACTAATAGCTTTGGATACTGAAAAATCAAGGAAGCTTACATCAAGTATTGTGCATTAGTTATTTCCAAGACGTGATCCTGTGAAATGTTAGCTTTAGTGCAGTTCATATGAAAAGCGAATCAAACAGATTTGTATGCAACTGGAACACCATGCTCAGCCAAGATACTGCCAGCCCATAAATTGGCATCGTAAGCTTCCTTTTTATAGAATCCAAATTCAGAAAAGGTGGCAATAGTGATGTTTCTAGTATATCATAAGAATCGAAACTTCCAACATTGCTATCATAACTTACTCTCCGCTACTTTTGATTAATTCGGGTACTTTCCAAGCTGCAAGGGCGTGATGAAAGGCTTGAATTCGAAACCCGAATTCCTTACTATGATGAAGCATATCTTCAAGGTCCTCGGTTTCGTAGCAATGCACGTTGATTCCAACTTTACCTCGCAACATTGCTACCGTAGATTCCAATTCCAGATCTTCCGGTAAACCTCCATCTTTCATGAAGTTTGATATGGTTGCGGAATCTCCACTTTCCCGCGCCACAGTAGCTCGTAAACACCATGAGTCTTGCTTTTCGATAAGTTCCTTCCCTCGTGCCATCTGTTTTCGAAACAACCAAGCATTGCCCATTCGAGTGTGTTCGTATGTATGTGTAGGATTTTCTCCACATGCCATCTTTATGTATCTCCTCCTCTCCTTGGTAGGGAGACCACGTTCAAACAAAACATCCTCAACAACATCTTCACCGACTTCACCCCCATGCACAAAGTTTTTGACAAGAAT
Source organism: Myriosclerotinia duriaeana (assembly GCA_002162615.1). Classification (NCBI taxonomy): domain Eukaryota; kingdom Fungi; phylum Ascomycota; class Leotiomycetes; order Helotiales; family Sclerotiniaceae; genus Myriosclerotinia; species Myriosclerotinia duriaeana. The sequence continues at coordinate 39,058 of NGKI01000026.1, forward strand.
CCCTTCACCACCAATGATATTTGCCGAGCCAGGAATAAGGAGAGATGTTGTAACACCTCCCGATGCAATAATTGCAGTTGCTTTGTCGTCCGTTTTCATGGAGTCGATTGCGCGAACAAAAGGAGTCAGAGGGCCCATGTGAAACTCATTCTCGTCAGATGTAATAGCAAGTTGAGGCCAAGAGTGCAAAAAGTGGTGAGAATGCATGTCGACCAGTCCTGGAGTAACATATTTACCTTCGAGGTAGATCGTTTGAACATTGGGATCATGATTCGTAGATTTGGTTGTCGCTGAAACAGATTTGATAAGTCCTTTCTCAAAGGTAATATCCACCCTATTATCAAGTATAGTTTTGCCGTCGAATAGAGTCGCATTTTTCAAGATTATGGTCTGATTTTGACCACGAATTGAGTTCCATCGAGGATTCTTACGTGATGGGGTTTCCGAAAGTGAGTATTCTCTAGGCAGCGTGTGAAGATCTCGACATTTATTGAGTCCCAAATCAATCTGTGATATATAATGATCTGAAAGCTTTACAGCTGCGGGAGATGTCTGATAGACGTATCGAGGGAGAATGATAAGCTGCAAACCGAGAATAACTACGATAAGGAGGAGAATTGATAATGGAAATCTAATTCGTGTTACTCTATGAGTAAGATTTGAGTCGGTGTTGCCTGTCATAGATTTGTACATCTTGACGGTCATGGTGTAGGTAACTAAAGGAGGATTAACATAATGTAGCTGCTGTCTACCAGTGTTGCCAGCTATATGCGATGGTTATAAACTTGTAGCTACCTTATCTCTCCTTATTACAGGGTATGGTGACGCAATGAAATAGAGTGGGATACCTAAACTTTTATCGTAGTTATCACGAGGAGTGGCTTGTCTCGAGGCTGTAGGGCATTATGGAGATGAAGGTACTCGAGTATCTCTATTATAATACAATGAATGATGTACCTAGTAAGCACTTAAGCCCTGCCACACGATGTAACCTACGAAAGATCAAACTCGAGATAACCTCCTATCTACGAAGGTAACGGTCATTTTGGTCGAGATTATAGGCTCTTTCAAGGTATACACGCTGGAAGGCCCTATAACCAGTCCACATTTGGCTGTGATTTTCAACTACCCTATAAACTAACGCTTTGATAGGCTATTAGAGCCTATACTATAAAGGCCTATAGGCTCGCTAAGCCTATATGGGTCCCTGCACAGTGCACAGGCCAGCTATATATACCCTGTAGACCAATGATAGCCTATAGATAATGCTTAAATAAGCTATCAAAGCCTAAAGCTTATGCCTAATTAGGATTAATCTACAGGGCTATTGAAAATCATACCATTTATAGGGCCTTTCAGTGATATACCCTGAAAAGAGCCTATAATCTCGACCAAAATGACCGTTACCTTCGTAGGTAGGTGTCGGTCGGTACTTCATATCGATATCATGCTTCAACATCTCCTTACTGGGTATTAGGTAAGTAGAATGGGTTTCGACAGTATTAATCAGATAGCCCGGCTCTTGATTTTTCAAGTTTTCTTATAACACTTTTCAGTGTTAATTGAAGTTTAATAACCAAATAGTTTACTATATATTCACTTGATAAAAGTGTAAGGTTAGGTAGGTATCACTTGTCTTCGTGCATCTTAACCTTATGCCGATGATCACACTATAAATTATAAGGTTGGACCTCTCGGAAAATGGTTTTTCCATTTAATTACGAAGCTCATGAATTTGTATTGCTTTGGCCAATATATACTCAGGAACACATTTCCCAGACTTCCTTCCTCCTCATTTTAATACCGTACATACCGTATCCAAAAGATACCAAATTTCATCTTACAAACGCGACTTTGCCCCAGAAAGTTATCTTCCTCACACAAACGAAGGCTCAATAAACAAAAGTCCACAAGATTTGTCGCATTATACCGAGTTACCAAACAATCGCGCGAAACGGGATATACACGATTCTATTCAAACTTCTGGCCAATTTACTACTCTGAACTCGTGGGTGCTTGAATCTGCCAAAATATGGCGACGCGCATGCAATAAATATCGAACCCTCGTTACTTTTACACGTTTAACGCATTGCAGCCTCCAGCTCCCAATTCTCTCGTCAAGATGGCATCGTTTACCGCATTAAATATCGAACCCGACGATCAAAGCTATGATGAGATTGATAATACCAGAGAGATTCAGATAGAAGATGCTCTCAAGCTCTACACAGCTGCGATTAAGCTACATGCTCAAGGTCTTCCTTATTATCCAGAAGCTGCCGAGGCATATAAGAACTTATTTCAATCGGAGATTTTTAGTTACCCAGAAGCCGTCACTGAATTTACGAGACTCGAAGAACACCCTGAACTGGAATATGTCGACTCTGGCATATCTAACGAGCTGAATATTGGCCCGGCTGCTGTAGATGGTACTCCCAGCACATTACCTCAAATCTTATATCTTGCATACAAAAACCATGGTCAATTCATTTTGGACTGTGTGAAAGCCCGCCTGCGGAACTCGCACGGCTTAATGGATGATGCTGAAACCCGCGCAACACTCGAATTACAGACTAAAGTTGCAATGGATGATTTCGGGCGTGCTCTAGTCAGTGACGAATCAGATACCGAGCTATGGAGACGAGCAGCTCGTATTGGAGCCATGCTTGGGAGTCGACGGATTTCTAGATATTGTCTTGAGGCTGCTGTCGAGGTTGATGATGACCCAACCTTTGCTGAAGTTGAGCCTCAGTCATTAGAAGAGGGTTTTGCAGGAGAACAATTGAAAAGTGTGCTCGAAGTTTTGTCCGACGAATTATCTCTGTCTCATCCAATAATGGGACCTTTCAACAAAAAATCCATGCCACAGTTTTTGAAGAAGCACATTGATCCATATCCGTTTCTCCCGGATCCCACCAGTACCTTGAGTAGAAGCAGGGGCGTTGATGAACCATTGCATACTCTCCAGGGACGTGCAATCATCAATGTTCCAGAAAGGTCGTGGACTTCTATTGGCCACGAGATATGTGGAGCTGCCCAGACCCTTCCGATTGTTGGAGTTATACTTGCTTTGCCACCAGGAGAAGACCAAGACTTTTCACCCGAGCCGGTTTTGGACGGAAATGGTGAAAATCAGCCCACGAATGATACTGTAATGACAATCTCCCCTGTAACTGAAAGTCTTGGTAATGGTACACCTACTACTAATAATTCCGATGAGAGGGCAGGTGAAGCTGCTTCAACAGCTACTGTACAACTCTCTGATGCCACGTTGCCTACAAGGAAAAGATCTCAATCTGCTGCTGGACTTCGGGATACCCCAGAAGAAGATAATAGCACCCACAAGCGTAGCAGGCGTATAAGAAATCGCGAAAGTACTGCTGAGACTCCTGTGGACCCCGCAACACAATATGCCGAACAACTAAAGGCGTTTTCCCGTGCCGACAATGATGTTTTCACATTTGTCGGCAATATGCTTAAGAAGTTAGGTGTCGATGATTTAGGTACTCGCGAAGACCTCCAAGTAGCTTTGGCGGTTGATAAAGCTACCGAGCCTCATGATATTCGAACCAATACAGCAGTTAGGGATCTACGTGATATCATGAGATCTTGGGACGAAGTCAAGGCCACTGTTTTTGAAAACGCCAACGTCGCAGATGTTCTGGGAATTTCTGGAGGTAGTGCTAATGCTGGTCTGTCTGCTTTCCTCGAGCAGTCGAATTCGGTAGCACAAAACGTCGCCAGTGGACCACCTCCATTCCCCGAGTTTGGTGGGATATCAAGGTTCGCACAAAAGATCGAAAATGACTGGATGCCACTGCAAGATGTTGTTTTTGAGTGGTTGCGCATTGTAACGGCCACTTACATACAACGACAATGGAGTCCTGAACTGAAAGTTGCCGCTGTTAGAATGATTAGTTTTCTCGATGCAGATATTTATGATCGAGTTCAGTCTGATTTGGAATTGAGTCGGTCATCTGGCGAAAGTCCCGCCAAGATAGCACAGCTGGAGGAAATGACGGAAACAATATTCGAACTTCACCTGGACGTCTATACACGCATCACTAGCGCCGGTAGTAGGGTTGGAATGGATATCAGGATCATGACGAGGGATCGACTCGATCGTTGGGCAAATTTCACAGCCTATGTGATGCGTAGTCGGAAGTCCGAGCAGGATGATGAACTCTCTTTAAGATATTTGTGGGCTTCAGTTTTGTATGCCACAGGCTCCGAAGATGTCTCACGCGAGCATAAAGTTTTTCTCTGGACCAGTCTTCGAGAAGTTCTCAGCAAAGCGGGAAAACCATCAATTCAGCTCACAAACAATGCCGTCATACCCGAAATTTCTACATCTGCTGCAGATCGAGAGGTTTCCAGCTTGACAACGATGGAGTTCTTTCAAAATCTTTTTCAAGCTGATAAATCCGACCCGCTAGCAATTATCGAAACACTCGAGCCAGTTCTAGATCCGGAATCCACATCTCAGTCTGCAGAAATGGAGATTGCAGACTCACAAGACAGCAGTTTCTCTCAAAATGGAGATAACATTCCAGCCATGCTACGTGATATGTGGAAGTTCTTAGACAATGGAAGCACATCACTTCGTCTTTTTCTCTGGCAACGGTTGAGCGAAGCGTATACTATCATCGGATACAAGACCAAAGTATTCTCTTGCAGTTTAAAATGCATTGAGATTCTTATAGCGGAGTTCAGAAGTGAAGAGTACCTGAGCTGCGAGGATGAGACTCGTCGCCATAAGATGCTGGTATCTCTCAAGGCTCTTGACCAGTTATTGGTTCCAGCATTGACAACTGCCCTCAACGAGGCTACGACCTGTTTTGAAATCATTGACGACCGTCATATCAAATCAACGTGTGCTGCATTGGCGCAATTAAGTCGTATTCTTCACGCTGCTGCAGTGTTCGATGATGAGGTCAGAGTAGGGAGCATTTCACTTCCGCAGAACGGGTTTTACTCTGTACATGGATCTTTCAATACCTTTTCCAATAAGATCAAGGAAATGCAAGTACGGACATGGGCATTGCAATATGCTATGGTCAAAGAAGCTACAACTCAGAATCGTGATCTATTTCCGACTCCAGATAATGATCTTGCGGATTTTCTTGCCCTGGTGCACTATTCCTTGGGCTTGAGGAAGTGCTGCAAGGCTTCAAACAAGATATTTCTAAAGATGATGAAGCAAGAAATGTCACGTCTTAAGCATATAGATAAATGGGAAGACTATCTGGGTCAGGTATTGTTTGACCTATATGGAATTAAATTGGGTGTCGGTACTTTCCTCCTCGAGGATCACGGCTGTCCTATAGAAACTTTGGATCGACGGACTGTCATGAACATTGCAGAACAAGTCATCTCACTTGCGAACAACATGCCGATGAAAGACCTCATGAAACACGAACTCAAGCCCACGATTGAAAAAATGCAAACTGCTGTCGGCCAGCCCAAAGAATCGCCTACGATGCTACATAATTCAAGGAATATCACGGAGTATTTGAAGAGTCCTATTCGTCCTCTTGATATGTATCTAGCCCTTAAAGGCGAGACACAGATTGACTCAATTGCTGTACATACACCAGAGACCTCTCTTGCCGACAAAGGTTGGTACTATCTTTTGGGTATGCTTGCTCTGACAAAATACCGTGGGACGAAGCGAGTCAGTGCTGGCTCCCAAACAGATGATTTGAAAATCGCGGCATGTTTCATGAGACTTCAGTTGCAATATACTGTAGATCATTGGGAAGCTTGGTACAGACTTGCACAATGTTATGATCTAGAGCTCGAGGAAGAGGTCTTGTGGAGCGCAGAAAAAATGAACAATGATAGGCCAGGTTTGGTTCGGTTGCAGAAGTGTTCTATTCATTGTTATGTCATGGCGCTCTCTACAGCGATGCGATGTGCGGATGGTTCATTTGGAACGGCTGAAAAACTGTCCGATATGTATCACGACTTTGGAATGCGTCTGTATGCATCATCTCGAGAACCATTTTGCATGGAAGTGTTCTGGGTAGGTGAAGAAAAGCATATGAGTGGGTCCGAGGGGATGTATAAGAGGATGCCTTTCGAGGAAATGAGTGAATATAACTTGTGGAGGTATGCATCGGAACTATTCAAGCGCTCTCTGATGGATCGGCCAGATTTCTGGATGTGAGTCTATATTTGTATCCGTGTGAAATCTGATGCTAATATTTCTAGGAACCATTTCATGCTGGGAAAATGCCAGTGGAAGATGATGTGGAGCGCCCGAGAGGATTGGTCTGCCAAGCCTCCAACTAAAGTTCCTACTATGGATATGATTCTGAGTACTTTTGTGCGCGCCATAGAAACATGCCCGAAACCAAGTAAAAGCAGCCAAGAGCCTATTCTGGAACCTCATTACAAGCTTGTCTCCATTGTGCACAAGCTCGTAGTGCGGAGAGAGATGGAATTTCAGGATGCTGCCAAACTTCTACAGGCCCAACCTTACGGTCCACGAAAAGGAGATCCGTTTGTGATCGAAAACGATGAAGATTGGGAAATTTTCATTCTTGCGTGCTTCCGCCAATTACGCAATGCAGACAAACCACATTGGCATCATCGCATGATTGCTCGTGTGGCTAACATTCTTTACGACGAGGCAAATCCGGATTATGTCCAAGCTTGTGCTGCTCGCGTTGAATTTCGAGAGTCCATATTTACCAAGGCCATGTCTATGCAAGTTTGGAAACCGGAAGCTGAACGACCAGGAAGGCATTTTGTTTACATGAGACGTTATGCTCTATTCATGGCCAGGTTGTTGACCCTTATCAGCGACAAAGCAAACATGGAATTGTTGGCTAAACGAGTTAGAAAGCGAGCGGTTGACTACTTCAAATTTACCGAGGTCTGGAACGATTGTTGTACAATTTATCTTAGGCTTATTCGTAAAGCAGCTGATATACCTGCTAATGTCGATGAAGTGTTCAGGGGGATTTCTCAGGAAGTGTTTGAAGCCTACTCAGAACGCCTCGACGATGCTGTCAAGGATGGTACTCTTTCGCACCCAGCTCTTGATGCTTTGAAAGAGACTATTGAATTAAAGAAACTCAACAATAACCTTGCGAAGGTAACTCCGATCGACGATATGATTAATGATATCTGGGCAGTTCTATATATTCAGATTGTGAGAGATACTCCCGCTATTGATATAGCAACCTTACAACAATCCCAGATAGACGGAGAAGCTGCAGCAAGAGCGTCAGGTCCGATGAGTCTTAACCATGTTCTTATGAACACAGACTCGAATAACCCCGTTCCACTTCCTAATTTTGAGCCCCCCAGACCTCGCAAACTTGGTATTAACCGCAAAGCAGTTATTCAAAAGGCTGAGCAATGTATCAACCGTGCAACAGAAGCGGCTCGGCCTGTTGTCGCTTCGCGTCCCAGAAACGTCGCGTCATCTTCAGTTGTACCTTCAAATGCGTCGCCCCTTATATCATCTGCGCCCAGAATCGAAATCGCTGTTTCAGGACCCCAGCAAAATACAAGACGGGAGGATAGCTCGGCTCCAGGCAGTGTTCACGATAGTGCAGATGACGAGAGTGATTTGAGCGATGTTCCTGATATGGAAGATATGGATATGTTTCCGAACCTAATGAAAAGAGTTGAGAATGGTAGCGGTGGGAATACTCCGGCAAGTGCAAACAATGGATAATGGTTTCATATCAGTGAGTGCAATTATATCTCCTTTTCGCTAGGAGTTTGGAAAGGAAAATGCCCATGGCTTAGCATCTGTCCTCTAGCCTTGTACTATGTCAAAGTGTATCATATAAAATTAAACAACGAATTAATGAGCTCCTTTAGTCTCTTGCTTTCTTTTCTTGCTTTTGATACCCCTAATTTGATACGCAAGAGGGGGGTGCAATGAATGTTGTCTTAATCCCGCAATAGATTATACTTGATACCGAAACGAAGCAACACAAAATCAATGAAAGCATAGAAAAATTTTAGATTAGGAAAATTCAATATTATCAAAGTTCGTTTCCTGGGCAATTCTGTGTGGTCTCCGCATACCTAATTCTGTCAATTCCAACTCAAAACCAGAGGTCTGTGATAAAGGCAGCTTCTCTTAGGAGTGATTCACGAATCTATAAAAAGATGAATCTAAGATTCCGATCCCGACTTTCCAAAACCAAGCTACATCTGTATACGCATTTCCGCAAATGCGTTGATGATGCATAAAATTTTCCGGCTCTACGCGGGCACAAATCATTCTACTGTTTCAATACCTTCCATTCTATTCTATTACATTTCAATTTCATTCCACTACATTTCCTTTCCTAACCCCAATTTCGGCCCTTCGGAAGAACAACAGTACCTGTACCACCTCCCACAAACTGCGTACATACCAACAGTTTGCAAACCTACAGCGTACTGAGTTAGTAACATCATGCAACGCAACGTGACAAATGACAAACCTAAATGCAAGAAGCCGCAGCACGAGAAGACCATGCCATGTGACCTTCCCTTTAAAAATTTCCATCCGTAGACCGCCTGTGCTTGACGGAATGGATAGATGATTGGGGACACAAATTTGGGAGTACCAGATTATGGTCCGGTGGGGAAGATGGATGATGGCGGGAGGTTGCAGAAAAAGGGGTGTGAATTTTGAATGGTATCACGAAAACGGGATGGGCTGGTGGAATGGAAGGTATTGGAATGTGATGTGATGAGTAATATGAAACACGAACTTGGTTGTAGATAACTTTTATGTGCAGATGATGTTTTAGGATATGACGTTCTGCGTTGGGAAGGAGGGGTGTTTTGGCGTTAGATAATGGGGTTGGGTGAGGGGTACCAAGAGTCCAAAGGGTAATGTTCTTATGTACCTAAACATGCTGCCAAGACCCCGGAGTACTTAGGTATGATGGAGCTTGCTATAAAAACTGGAAGTAGGCAAACATTCCTTATTGCAAGGAATATGTCTAAGCAAATTTATAAATCAATTGCCCAATTAGGAATGAGAGTTGTATAGGTAGGTATGTAACAGCTATCCAAGTCTTGGTTTACCTGCCAGTGATCTTGCGCTCGTACCATCGCATTGGGAAGTAAGTCACAATAGTGAAGACGCCACTAAGGAAAATTCCAACATCACCTCCATAGGGTCCGAATTCTTTCGCGATCGGACCTGATTCTGGTGTTAGTATATAAATTGAGGTTGGAGCTAGAGTGTTTACTTACCGACATACCAAACCTGGGCCATACCAGGTAGACCACCACCTAAATAGCCGATCAAAAGAGCCATGATAGCAGCTAAACCCCAGGGTAGTTTCCCAGGTCTATCCCAAAAGTTCAATTCGTAACCTTCTATACGACGGAACCATTTGTCTTCTATGAGGAGAATAAATGTGAAAGAAACTGTCCAGTATCCAAGGAGGGAGACAAAATCGCTGACGATGCTAGATAAGTGTGCTCGACCGGCAATTGCAAGAACAGCAACGACAAGGGCATTGGCAAATGACCAGATAAATCTTGGGATTGCATGGAAGTAATGGCCAAGTAGTTGAAGGGATAGACCACTAGAGTAGTTTACCGCGACGTTGTTGCCGATAACGGAGAAAACCAGAAGGACAAGGCAGAATTTGGCGAAACGGAAAGGATGGTAAGACTCTAAAAGAAGACCTCCAAGTCCATGATCCTCATATGCCGTAGTAAATGCTGGGTTTACTTGAGAAGCCAATGCAGCATTTCCCAGACATGCACCGATGACGGTCACAAAGATCGTAGGGAGGGAAATACCCATGATGGTAAGGAAGAAGATCTTCCAGCCTTTGGTATTGGCGGGGTAGTTGCAGTAGTAATCCGAGGCAATTGAGCACCATCCCGAGGCAGATGAAAAGCATACAGCGAAGAAACTTAGCCAAGAGCCAGAGAAAGCTAGACCAGATACAGCAGATGGAATACTTGGCTCCATCTTGGGAGCAATTTGGCCAATCAAGATACACATGAGAATGAATGTCATGATCCACGAGTATTTCTCCCATGTATGAATGATTTTGAAGCCGAAAATCGATACCACGTAACTGATGACAGCAATAATGATAATTCCAACCGCAATTGTCATTGTATAATCGGAGACGGCGGCAAGAATTTGGCCCACAACCACAATATTGACCACAGAAAACCCTCCACCAATAACAACATTGAGAATCGAGCAGAGCTTTGCGCCGTAGAAACCGAAAGAGTATCTAGAACATGCAATTGCACGGAGACCGAGCTTAAGCCTCGTTAGCATTAACCAACTAGCACCCATTCAGAACACTTACCTTTGGACCCAGAGTACCACAATACGCAGTGCAAGCGGCTCCCAGAATAGTTGCAACAATAATGGCGCCAACAGACTGACTCAAAGAGAGACCATAGACTTCGGGGTCGGTACCAAGAATGCCAATTGGTAGGGTACCGACATGACATGTGAGAGACCACCAGAGGAAAAAGACATTGAGGATCGATGGAGGTTGCTTGTCTTCTTCATGTATCCTATCAATGCCCTGCGTTTCGATTCCCATTTTCTCATCAAGCCATTCTTCACCACGTCGCAATGTGCGCAAGAAGCCTTTTTGTTCTCGAAGTTGTCTAGCCAGAATTACCTCCTCGGATTCGCCCTCGGATTCATGAGTTCCATCGACCACAGCAGAACCAGCATCTTTCTCGAGGGGTCCGCTCTCCAGATCATGCGAATGTTTAACATCGTGAGCATGTTTTAGATCGGCCTGATCACCATGAACGAAGTCGGCCATTGCTCCAATGTTGTCAATATCCCAAGGCAAGATGAAAAGATAAAAACTTTTAGGGACGGGTAGGACAATCGGAGGGGGAACACGACCAAGTTACATATGTATGCAATGGAAAGCTAAGGCTTGACATTCTAGAAAATTTAATTTAATTCATGGAAGGTGGCTCAAATATCATGGGACGAATCAATTGAACGGAAAAACAATAGGTGAGCTGTACCAACCCTGATAAGAAATCACGAAGATGGAAGTTTTTAGCAAACCTATGGTGATCTTCACTGGTTCGTGGTGGTAGATAAGCGTCCTGGTTGATTCCTTCTTGGCGGTTCTCTATCAGGAAGGTATTTTGTGGTTAGTGGAGCAAGGTACGGGATGTGAAAATATAGCGGGCGCTCCGTTTCCCATATCTTTCAATTGGCCGAGGAGGCACAAAATAACAGAACCATGGTAGAGATGTATGAAGAACCAAAAGGTACCAAGGTACCCCAGGTTGGGGTAATTATTGGATATATTTGGAATGGATTTCCATCGGCGCACGCCGTCCACCACGTTTTGGAAGAACCACCTCACCACTAATGGGATATAATTCCAGCCTTGTAAGACAGAAATGACTTTAGATCCTAACTTAGAGGGCAGGGTTCGGGAGATGGTGATGATACGAAGTGTAAGCCACATCCAATTTTATGATGTGAGATTCGTAAGAACCTTGGAAGACAAGCCCATATCATTTTGTTATTACTCGGTAGATGCTGAAATGAAGGGGGACGAGAGGGACGAGAGAGACGAGAGAGATACTGTTATGAGTGGTATCTGAAGTACAATGCAATAGTTGGAAAGAGCAATAGTTGGAAAGAAGAACCACGAAAAGGCATCATGCGGATGGCCGGAGTAACTGCTTACGTTGTGAAGAGGAAACGAGGGAACGTTCTTGTGTAACGAGACACTGTTGGCATATCATGTTTGTCAATGCAGTGACTGAAAAATTGACGCGCATAGATAGATGTAAGTTGTACCTTCCAGGTAATCAGTAGCCTAACCGTGCGACTTGATAAGGCTAAGGAAAGAAGTGGCGCGGGAATCACGTGGCCTTGGTCGATTATTACTGTATTTGGGTTCGTGGGTTATGTTATCTGTGGAGATATGGTGTACATACAAAATCATGTCTAGATAATAATGTGTTAGAACCAAGATTGCCAATACAAATCATACTCCCAAGTGGCGTGTGGTATTTTAGCTTGAGCTAATCCCCCCTCCCCTAGTCTATTCCTAAAATCGGCCGAGGTAGTTGTAAAGGAAGGATCAATCACAATATCTCTTGGTAGGCTGAATACTTTCTTCTTGGTCAACAACAGCTCCATGAAGACTCAAATTCCACCTCTGCCTAGATGCCTAGGTTTGGCACGGAAGATCATTTGCGCCAAGGAACCTTGTCTTAATCATATGCGTGAACGGTGAACCAACTATGAAATCAAATTCAACGACATCATATATTCTAAGGAGCGCCATGGGATTCCTCACTTGAAGATACTCTTCCAGATAGCAAGTTGCTTATTAGACACCTTTGCAGGCCCAATCATGAATCCCTTCAATCTCTAGTTGAGAATCTCAAATGAAACCCCCTCCAGCTTACAGACTTATTAACTCATCTAGCAGATGAGTTGCTGTCCATACGTGCGACTAATTTGATTTTGGCACCAGCAAATAAGGATCCACAAACTGAGCTGAAACTCAGGCCTTTCTACATAGACATAGAATACTTGAATTCTTTAGACTCCCTAGTGGAATCTTTTGATTGGATCCTAAACATCTATGGCAAATTCCTCCGCAATGCCCGCGTTGTCTTTGATGTTCAAGCCACTTGGTTTCACAGTCAACAGCCAATTCCTACTTGAAAATGGGCTACATATATGTATGTCTTTGGGGCTAATTAAGTAATGCCAGTATATCCAGTAAGTCCGGACTGCAGTCCGACAATAATAATACTCTTCATTATTCTATTCGTTTGAAACAGGTAACCAATTTTGAGAAACATTGATAGCTTTTTGAAAGTTGAGATTTTTCATATTTAGTCTTCCAGTCCGGACTATTGGAATCACTGAGTAATGCGCAACAAACATTTCCTGACTCGTGAAATTTTTTTGGCTGCTTATCTCAATTTTTAATACGAAGTTGACTGGTTTTTGTTGTCTCAAATTCGAAAATAGTCTGGTATCGAAGAATCGAGAAGAAAGGAGGTGAGTCAGGGAGGGAAATTCTAAAAGAATCGTGCGAAGCCGAAGAATAAAATCAATACAATCGACAACCATTATAGGTATTGTGCCTGTTGTGTGGTATATTTAAGCTAGTTTCTACAGTACTGTATTGATTCGAGTTGGTTGGTTGATACGGTAGAAAGGTGAAGAACCGACAGAATCAGTGAATCTCCGAGTCATCTCTCTCTGACTCTTCTTCTATAAGTAGCAACAGCAGGGAATTCACAGCTCGTTCAACAACGTCAGGTCAATAAATAGCATTTCACAACACCCACGAGTGTAATGAAACAACATCAAAGAGACACAATGTATCTTCAACTCCCTCCAAGAAAACGTACATGCTTGAATTTAAAGCGCTATTCTACACCAGGCTCCGCTCCATTTAAAACAAACCCGAATATCTCATCTTTGAATCCGAGAGTCACTGCCAAATGTCATTGTCCAACAACCCCCGATGCATTCTATAGTATGCTTCCCTCTTCTTACAATTAAAGCTAGGGAAATATAAGACACTAACAAATACCAGATCACACACAAACGCGAAACCTTATATGATTTCCATATCTTTCGCTGGCTTCCTAAAGAACTCCAACTTCAAATATGGAATGCTGCTGCAGCAGATATCGACCCACAGATCATCACGATATCCAGTGAGGCTCAGCACATTAAACCACAGCAGCAAATCAATCAACACCATCAGAGCAGCGCGTACACTCACAACGAACTCATTTTCCTCACAGCACAATACATCGTCCCAAATATCCTCCACGCCTGTCAAGATGCTAGAGAAGTAGCTTTGAAATACTACCGACCAGTATTTGCTCGCGAAATCGGAGGTGTGCCTATCTACATCGCCATAGAAGATCGTCGTGCTCGTGATACATTTCTCTTTAGCAATCTCACCGCTCTACAAATGTTACGCTCCCATACGCAGAACTTCGGAATCATGAGAAATGATATGGATTTCATCAAATCTGCAGTCGTATGTACGGATATTTCCCAGGACTCTCGAGAAAACCCTCAAAGTCTCCGCTGGGTTATATCGTCGCTTCGAAAAATCGATACGCTGTGGATTGCGGGCGAAGAAATTGCTAAATATCAGGGTCGCAGGACTACACCAATGATTTTGAAGCATATGCCATATATATTGGTCGAGGTTATGATCTCGCAACACGCCACTAAATTGCAGCAAAAGCAATCTTTTGCTGGTTTTAATATCTATTTCGAAGCCGTTGAATGTTCTGAGGATCCAGATTATTGTTTTGCGAAATGGGGATTTCGAGTTCCAAAACTTAAAGTCACATCGCTACATCAGTTGAAGGAGATTGCTGGACAGGTTATTGGGAGAAGGTATGATTAAATTGTGATATGTGGAGAGTATAGTGACTAACTTTTGAAGGGCACAATCTCGGGTCACTCTTGAGTATCTTCACAAGATCCTAAAAGATACTTCTATCACGTAGGATTGAGAATTTTAACCCGAGCAAGGGCTAGAGGGACGTGTTACCTCTTGGTCATTCAAGATGTACTTAAATACTGAAAGGTAGTATTGGGCATAGATCGAACCTGATTTGTATGAACGGTGTGTGGTTAACAGACAGGGGAATGAAAGGAAATGATGTAGAAGCAAGATGTCATGAGAAATTTTTAGCAGCAAACACTTTCGATCAAAGCGCTCGCTGCAAATTTATACCTTTCCGACGTCCCGTGCGAGATTTAGTCTCACACAATGTGCATGAAAAGGAGTATCAAGATGTACCTCCAATTCAGTTTCGAGTACAAACTGACTGCCGCAACCAAAATAACGTTTCAAACAGATAAAATCAGCAAATCGAAATCTTTGAACATCCATGATCTGCTGTTTTGACCTCTCAACTGGTAATTTTAAGCTATCTTCACCCTTTCCCGACTTTAAATGTGCTCTGAATGCATCCTCCCTTGCGAACTTCCGACCGCATCCCCATTCTTCACCCCAGTGCCGCATTTAGCAGGTAACTTTGTTATCACCTGTGTACAAACGCTCATGGCGACGATAGTCCCTGAGTCTAGCGAATCGTTTCTCGCATGTCCTACACTGATATGGCTTTTCATCTGTAATTATGAGTTCTAGCGTGTTCACGCAGTGTAGTCCCTCGCGTATATGTGTTGGAACAAACATCGCAACGGTGGGGATCGCCTCTTTTTCTGACTTCCTTGGCGTAAGGTACGCTTTTGGAGTGGGATGCGATGGAAGAAGACAAATCTTTGCGAGATGTCGCAGATGAAGGTTGGGTATCTGATGGAGTTCGGAGGTTGAAGGCTGGGGCCTCTGGCTCTAGTTTTCTTTCGGCATCATGCAGATCCACCAATCTTAGGCCCGTAGAGCTACTTGTATTATACACCACCGCCCGTTCTTTCAGAAATCGAAGGGTTGCGTCAGTATCTCTTAATGTCGTTGCCTCGAACTCTATGCTTAATCCTTTCCTAAAAAGGTGGGTTTGAAGATCTCGAATCGCTGGATTTAAGCATGCTATACTTGCTTGACACATGGCCTTGATTCCCGATCTCAAGTTAGTGGAGATTTCATCAATGTCTCTCCAATTTAAGATTTAGGTCGATGGGTAAGTTGAGCTCCTTAACGATGTTATAAGTACGGTCAGTAGGTTAAGTGACTCGATGAGCTTGGATGTTATGTAACAAAAGTCACATCTCTGTTGCAGTGTTACGGCATCTAATTCTGAAAGTTTCTTGGCCATGATCTTTTAACTTGGTTTGTAGAATATTCATATCGAGAAGTCTCAGTTGATTTGAACGAGCATCGTTATGCACTAAGCTCTCAAAGATGCATCGCCTTTTCTGTTCCATGGCAACAAAATTACAGTACTTATACTTGAATTTATATCGCCTTTTTTTTGTCTCACAATAAAATACCTTCAGTTATAGTAATACTTTAGTAAAATTGGAATGGCCCTGCTAAGAATCATGGCGACGCAGTGTTGCTTCGTTTTTGACAGCGCCTGGGGTGAAGGTAGTTTGAAAACTCATGACTATTGGTAGATACTCCGACCACAATTTCATTTGAATTTGAATTCTCTTTCCCTTAAGACCAATAAGGCAATCCTACCTCTACAAGACATGCCTGGGAAGCAACCAGTTTGATGCAGATCTCCTTTCACCTCCATCGAGGATTACTTGCCTATCCCAGCTGTTCGTTCCTGTTGCAATCTATATATAGTTACTATGGACCTCCGTAGTAACAAACATTTTGGACTTGCTACAGTTCCATAGATATTGGGATTCTTAACTTCAACAAGAGAAATAGTTTCAGTTAAACCACAAAAGCTTCCATCAATCAATATCCCCCCTCTCCCGAGACGTTAAACACAATCACATATCATTCGTCCAATTAGTCCAAGAATCTGTCTCCCCCAAACATGCCGCCCATACCTGCCCAGACTACGTGGACACCTGATATCATCGCAAATGTGGTTTATAGATTCATCATGGTCTTCGTAAGCCTTACGTATATCTGGAGAAAATATCGACAGCCATTCAGAACAGACGACAGCAAGTACCGCCGATCTTCCCATCATGAACTGCGCTAATATCTTTTCGTATAGTGCACCATCTTATCGAGCTACTCGCTATACGAATGTCCACAATTGAAGGAGGTTCCAAAGAAACGAGCGAACCCCCTCCGGCAAAGTCAACCTACTCGAACCATAACTCGAACGCTGTCATGCAAGCTGTGCAAGATATTGGAACGGTAGTCTCAACAGTATTGAACACGGATGGTGGTGATGACCTCGCGAATTCACTCTCAGTCAAATCTCCAGCTATGAAATGGCAAGAACCCAATCACCGGTCGGCATCAACGTGACAACATGAAATCAAACGAATAAGCATGAACGCATTTAAGGGTATGTGCCGCGGTTCATTGGTGTTTCTATTCATTGCTTAAACAGAAGTTGACTGTTAAAACTCTCTCCATGGTGGCAAGGGAATCGAGGGCATATGTATGATTAGATGCTGGGTTCTTTACTCTGGTGACCGCAAAATTTCCGGTCGTCAATCACTTCTTCCTTCTTGGGAATTCTCACAAAAATGCGGGATATTCCCATTTATGCATTATCCTTCAGATGCATCTTTCTGCTAGGTTTTAGTACATGGATGGAAAATCCTTAAGCTATCGCATACAATCAAAAGCAACAGATTGTGCTGTATCTTTTAGAGTTTAGAAATTTGTTCATCATAGGCCACCAGATGAGAACTCTCGAGTGAGCAGCGTGAATTTGAGGATTAAGACATGTATCCGACGACAGTGAAAAGCTGGAAATTGTAAAGTAGGAAAGTTTGACGATTATGTCCGAGGAAGAAAATCCCTAGGTCATGACCTACGAACCCCCATATTCTCCATCCTCTGTGCCCTGTGTGCCTTCTGTGTCCTTTATCATCATGTGAGGCTCGTGACTTACTACACCAAATTCGTAGCTGGGACTATTCTCGTTGGTAGCTGAATATCGAAATAGGGCTTGGAAATTAATCCGAACCAAGGAGGAATGATGCGATATAAGTTTTCTAAAGTATACAATTACCTATTTGTATTGTCCTCTTGACGCAACAAAAATTTCTCCTTCATGCTTTCTTACAGTTCCGATAATCTCAAAGTATAAAACAAGCACATGAACTGAACAACACAATTACGTAGGTAAATGATTCTACATTGTACAATTGCAACATTCCACGGTACGTGAAATATAAAATCATTAGACAATAAGACCGAGAACCCCTTCCCAGAATGAATAATTTGTCCAATTCAAATGAAAAATGATTCAATAGTGTTGAAATGATGCTCGCAGAGTCTTAAAAGTCGCTAGCGCGGGGGTCACAAGACAACGACATGTGCACT
Source organism: Myriosclerotinia duriaeana (assembly GCA_002162615.1). NCBI lineage: Eukaryota > Fungi > Ascomycota > Leotiomycetes > Helotiales > Sclerotiniaceae > Myriosclerotinia > Myriosclerotinia duriaeana. The sequence goes on from NGKI01000026.1 coordinate 56,964, forward strand.
TGTAAAACATCATTCATCAATAAACAAACTTTCTTACCTCAACACCTGAAATTAAATTATTTCATTTTTTTTTTGGATATATCGGATGAGAATTTGGAAGTTTTGATATTTAAATTGATCATTGCCCTCCCTTCTCTAACATGTACTTTCGTCCCGAAGCAGATTTAAGTACTCTCTCAAAGTCCTACGGCACTTGCGATATTCAAAAGGTAGTTCAACCTAAACGATCGGAAGTTTTCTGAGAAAATGCAACACTTGAAGTGTATTTTCACCCTCTTCGCAATCTTCCTCTTCCTCTCGAGCGATAATGTAGTTGGAGCTCGCCGTGTCAGTCGACGACAAGCTCGCTGTTCCATCTCCACCTCAGTCCTAGGCTCCTCTTCAGCTGCCTCTTCAGCTGCCTCTTCACCTTCCTCTTCACCCTCCTCTTCACCCTCCTCCACAACTCCCCGACCGTCTCCATCTACGTCCACGACTCCATCTACGGCCAAGACTCCAATTAGTACCTCTCCTTCTACATCTCCATCAGCCTGTCAATGTTGCAACTCCGCCTCAGTCCCAGGCTCCTCTTCACCTTCCTCCACAACTCCCGTCTCCACGCCTCCATCTACTTCCACGACTCCAATTAGTACTTCTTCTGCTACATCTTCACCATCCTCTCCCGGTCCACCAAACCCACCGAGCTGCAACATGCAATCACCCGGTATCTGCCAACTTGCCACTAAATGCGATCCTTCTGGTAATCCTCTTGTCCAAGATGCCTGGATCTTCAACTCATCCTGCAATGTTATTGGTGGTACAACAGGTCTTGCTTTATATAAAACATGGGACTTGGACTCGCAATTGCCTTACGTGATCGTGATGACGGGTAACAGCCCTACGGCGTCTCCTAGCTTTGATTATGCGGGTGGTCATTATGGAGTTGGCGGTACGGATGGTGGAAATCCGGGTTGGTGGTGTGCGATTGAGGAAGATGGTACTTATGATTGCTATGCGTACTTTAACTGTTAGGGCCTGGTGAAGGAATGATGGTATGGGGCGAGAAAGGAGCGAGTTTTTTTTGTTTTGTTTTGTTTTTTTCTTTTATTTTGGAGACGGTGATTTGCTGAGTATGATGGGATGCGATGTGCTCACATTTGAATGGTTCGAGGGTGTAAGACTGCAGTGGTTGAGGTTGCTCTTAGTTGGGGATTAATAGGTAACGGGTTTTGGGATTGAGATAGCTATTAGGCTGTAATGAATAGATACTTATAAGCATTTTCTTTTCAATACGTGCGACGACTCCGACGACGAAAGACGAAGAGTTATATAGAATGTGCTCCAAAACTGATGAGACGAAGATTTCAGCTACTATAAGCTACTAAGCTAATCGCAAAGATCCAACTCACTGGAGCATCCGTTATTGGAAAGCTAAATCGATTCAACTCCGGGCAAAACTCAACCTAGAATTTTGCCCTAAAATTTAGAAAAGAGAAACCACGACCATTGTGAAAACTTTTAGAATCTCTTTGCTCGTCCAGAACTTTCTGGAGAATTCTATAACCCCTGGATAGTTTTCGCATTTTCTCATTTTCTCATTTTCGTGAGTATAAGCTTAACATTGTTGATCAAGTGCAGTACTCCGGAGTCTGTAACTGTAAGCGTAACTTTAATAATGATATCCATCACATCCAATCATAAGGAGGAGAAGAAGGAAACAAGGGGTATTCTTAACATCGTGTAAATCTGTACAAAGTACGAAGTACGAGTGCTCGATTGCAATCAAGTTTCAAAAGGATCAACATTGAATGAATGCATTGAATACTACCTACCTAGTAGGTAGCGAATGATTTGTAACTGAAACTACTCGAGTATACTGTATGACTGTATGACTGTATTATTGCCGATGAAGGGGTGGCTCAGTGGTCTCGGGAAAAGGAAAAGGAAAAGGAAAAGGCAACAATTACTTATTACTCCCCCTCTTCATCAATCAACATCCTTCATAATCTTGGAAGTGCTTTTATAAGTATTCTCATCCAACCTTGGAATCTCCAATCTCGTCTCATTCCAGATTCATTGATTTGTCTTCTAAAATATTGGATATCATATTTTATTTTATTTTATTTCGTTGGAGAAAATCGTACGAAAGCGAACATATCAAACCAGACCTCGTCGGAATAGATACAGTAATTTGCGGTACAAGTCGTAAGGTTGTTATTGTTGTTATTATTGGAAGCTAAGAGATCGTCCAACTTGTCTTTGTCTGTCGTCATAACTCACGAGAACCCACTGTCCAAATCTTCAAACCCATTTATTTCTGTTAACCTCCCTTCTCTCTCTCTCCCAACCATGCCTCTCCCTTTCGAAATTCAACGGCGGCGCTTCATGCGTACAGTAAATAGCAAGTATATTTACGGTAGAGTTGTGAGTTTTTTTTAGTACTTTCCGTTTGATCTGACCTCCGTTGGTAGCGGATAACCTAGGAAGTTTAGGGCGAGAACCATTTTTCAATTTCCAGATACCTACCTAGCTAATACTTTTTTTGCACACAGCCTATCATTCATACAATCATTTTCTTCATCGAACTCATAATGGTCGGACGACTTACCGCAAAGTTTAATAGCTATTATGCTGCCCGCCCAGTACTCACCATGATGGTTACGAACGCAGTATTGGGTGGCATCGCGGATACAGTTGCACAATCCATTACAGCCATAAGACAAGCCGCTGTTCGAAAACAAGGAGGAATTAGAAAAGACGATTCATTGGCAATAGAAATTCACGAACTCGATAGGAAGAATCCATTCCACGATCGTGATCTTATTCCAGACTCCAAGATTCTGCCACCACCATTTGATTTCGAACGATTGTCGAGATTTATGGCGTATGGTTTTGCGATGGCGCCTATACAGTTCAAATGGTTCCAATTCCTATCGAGAGCATTTCCCATCACAAAATCAAGTGCTTTCGGACCTGCAATCAAGATGGTTGCAATGGATCAACTCGTCTTTGCACCAGTTGGTATGGGATTTACTTGATAGCGTTGAGATCAAGTCGACTAACAAATGAATAGGAATTGCCAATTTTTTCACCGTCATGACCATTGCAGAGGGTGGCGGAAAGAGAGCAGTTGCACAAAAATTGCGAGATATGTATTTGCCAACACTCAAGGCCAACTTTATGGTCTGGCCTTTGGTACAAATCATTAATTTCCGCCTTATGCCAATTCAGTTCCAATTAGTAGGATTTTCCCCAGAGTCTAGTTCTCCCACTTCCCTCAATTGCTAACCATATTTATAGCCATTCGTTTCAACCGTTGGTATCGCATGGACTGCATATCTCTCCTTGTCGAATGCCGCAGAAGATGCCATGGATGTTCGATCAGCTCCGGTATCACCCAATATCAGATTACTATAACTCTAGACCCGAGTATGGGAATGGGAATGGGAATGGGAAGGATGTAGGAACGAACCGGAGCATTGGATATGGGTGGAGTTCTAGGTCTATGTAACTATTTCGGTCTGGATAGGTCATACTGGACAATATATCCACGAGTTTCTTTTTATGATTTATCATACTTGGTTGGGGGATATTGAGATGGTGTTTGGCGTTGAATCTTCAAGAGAGATATCATGATATATATTTCTTTATCTAGATCACAGACGGACATAACGAATCAATCCAGATCGAACTAAAGGATAACTCCATTAGCAAGAATGAAGTGGTCTGATTTCATGTCCCGGATTCTTGGATGGTGTTTGATCTTTCCTGCACAGTGCATACAGAGGTAACCACCCCACTTGCCTCCCCTCTCCTCTCTTTAAAGAACAGACTGGTATAGGTAGATAGATGTTACATACATAGACCACCTTGGTTGAGATCATAAACAAGTTATAAATCATACCTAGTAGAAATATTAAACTCTCAAAGGCTCAGCTCAACTTGAAGTCTTGAGCCCCTTTGAATGTTCAACCCCAACCCCAACCCCAACCTTGGAAGCGAATGATGCCGACAAGGTTGATGATACATTGATACAAAAGATCACGGACACTCCCGACAAGCTGCCGAGGGGAGCTCCCACTCGGACCATCCACTACTCCCAAGGACAAAAAAGCACCCCACTTCAAGCCCACCCATGATAGAGGGGCATTTATCAAATCTCAACTCACGTCCCCTTTGCTTTCACTTCTCATTTCTTCTCAAACAATTCAACCTTCCAAACCTTCTAAAACCAACAACAAGAAGTCTATTGACAATATTTCAGATCTACTTCCCTTCACATATTTTCCCAGACCACCTTTGAATCAATCAGTTTGAAAAGATGTCTCTTTCAAACAAGCTTTCTATTACCGATGTGGATTTGAAGGATAAGAGAGTTTTGATCAGAGTATGTTTAGGCCTTGCTCATTAAATCTTCTTTTCTTCATGCTACTATATCATATATTGAGTATCGGTACTTTCTATGCTCAATATCTACTGGCACATTCAAATGTCGTTTCAGACATACTAAACACGGCATCTAAATCTAAAACTAAAACAAGGCGAACCTTACTAACTCATCATCCGTTTCCACTAGGTTGATTTCAACGTTCCCTTAGACTCCGATAAGAACATCACCAACAACCAACGTATTGCCGGAGCAATCCCAACCATCAAATACGCCATCGACAATGGCGCAAAGGCCGTTATCCTCATGTCTCATTTGGGACGTCCAGATGGAAAGGTTAACGCTAAATACTCGTTAAAGCCAGTACTTCCGGAGCTTGAGAAGCTTTTGGGAGGCAAGAAGGTCGAGATGGCTCCAGATTGTGTAGGAAAGGAGGTTGAGGAGATTGTTAATAAGGCAACTGGGGGACAGGTCGTCTTGCTTGAGAATTTGAGATTCCATGCTGAGGAGGAGGGAAGCTCGAAGGATGCGGAGGGTAAGAAGGTTAAGGCTGATAAGGAGAAGGTTGAGGAGTTTAGAAAGGGGTTGACTGCTTTAGGGGATATTTATATCAGTGAGTTCTTTTTTTCTTTCCGGGATGGAATGCAGATTTCTATGGCCCGGCTTATTTGGACATTAAGGGAGGTGCCGGTTTTTATTGTCCAGCTTTCATCTCGAACATTCAAAAGCTCGGATGGACAGGTGGACTATAGAGCTCCTTTTTGTTTTTCATACATGACGCAATGTGGATTTACACTGTCCAGCTTAAATTTAAACATTAAAAAAGACAAGAAGCTAATGCTTACAAGACGATGCATTCGGAACTGCACACAGAGCCCACAGCTCTATGGTAGGTGTTGATCTCCCACAAAAGGCATCTGGATTCCTCATGAAGAAGGAACTTGAGTACTTTGCCAAGGCATTGGAGAACCCTCAACGACCATTCTTGGCCATCCTCGGAGGAGCCAAGGTTTCTGATAAGATCCAATTGATCGACAACCTTCTCGGTAAAGTCGACAAACTCATTGTATGTGGTGGTATGGCATTCACATTCAAGAAGACCTTGGAAGGTGTCAAGATCGGAAACTCTCTCTTCGATGAGGCTGGAAGCAAGACCGTCAAGGATCTTGTCGAGAAGGCCAAGAAAAACAACGTCGAGCTTGTACTTCCAGTTGATTATATCACCGCAGATAACTTTGCCAAGGATGCTAAGACTGGCACTGCTACTGACGAGGAGGGTATTCCAGACGGATGGATGGGACTCGACTGTGGAGCTAAGAGTATCGAGCTCTACAAGAAGGCCATCGATGAGTCCAAGACTATCCTCTGGAACGGTCCCCCAGGAGTTTTCGAGTTTGACGCTTTTGCCAAGGGTACCAAGGCTACTCTTGATGCCGCTGTCGATGCTGCACAGAGTGGAAAGATTGTTATTATTGGTGGTGGTGATACCGCTACTGTGGCTGCCAAGTATGGTGTTGAGAGCAAGCTTAGCCACGTGTCAACTGGTGGTGGAGCTTCTTTGGAATTGCTCGAGGGCAAGGACCTCCCAGGTGTTTCTGCTTTGTCGAGTAAGTAATTTTGGAGGTCACGTCAATGAATTGGTCCGGTTCTGATAGGAAGTCAGACCGTCCAAATAAGTCCAGCCTGTAAAGGGAATCGTTGGGTGCATTGATAGTATATGATATATCAAATCACCAAGGGACTTTCGGGATGACAATGAAATGAAGAACAAAAAGAACTATTATAAAAATGCAAATCATGATCATCTCCATTGAATGCCTATCATCTTCTAGTAATTTGTACCGCGATGTGCTGTATGTGATATGATTTGATGCCCATAAACTCCTGGTTGAATAAATGTCTCACCACGAACAACATATTTCCCGCTCATCTCTTCTTGTTTGCTTCGACCTTTTTTAATTCTTCCCTAGAAATGAGATGCCATTAGCTTTAGATCGAACAGGTGGGGCGCAATCGACGGGAGGAATAAGATTGTATGTTGGAAGTGGTATGGAAACATACTTCAACTGCGCGGAGAAATCCTCCGAGGTATCATCGTCATCCCAACTCTCTTCCCACAAATGTGTGTTATCGCCAGGTACTTCGGTATCTTCTTGGCTCCAGTCTAGAAGGTGGGTATGTTAGCTTTGGATCTTAGTTTTTGTAGCTCTTTTTCTTGTTCGGAATCCCCCTTTGGTGTATAGAGATGGCGGGGGAGATGAGGAGCTGGAGAATGTAAATCCACATCTATCTCCTCCGCCCTCCAACCCATAAAGTTTTCCTCTCTTCCGATCATCCATGATCCATGATCCATATGCCAAATATCCTGCCAAATATCCCAAACTTCATCAGACTAACGTATTGGTGGTCATCAATTAATGAACCGCTTTTTACACGGCTCACTTCAGTGCTTGACTCTATGTTGTAATCATCACTTGAACCGCTTCCGAATCGTAGCAGAGTCCACCTCGTTCACCTCGTCATTTCGTTCGCCGCCAACTAACACCAACACCAATATGAAATATAAATGTAAACATACTCTCAACAGGGAAGTCCTCAAACTCATCATCCTCTTCTAAAGTAGTAGTGGGCTTTTGATCTTTCGTCGCATCGGCGGATGATTTATCGGTGCTGGTGGCCTTTGCTGTTGGGACGGCCCCAGAAGCTGGTGCTGCGGACATGGTGGTTTGATGGAGGGGTTCGAGTTTGGGTTTGCGATAGGGAGTAGTAGGTGAAGGTTGTGTAGAATTGTAGATGTGGTATCGTATTCGAATCGTGTGGTGGCTTTAGCTATGTGAATGGAGTTGTGATTGATGGGAAGCTTTGAGTGCTGCGCTGGTGGTGGTGGTGGTGGTGCCCGGTGATTGATTACCTACCTAGGTACCTAGTAGGTGTTGATTGAAATCGCAATACCCAAGGTACCGTGATGAAATCCTTGTAGATAAGCTAGACACGAATAAAGCTTAGCACTCACGTGGCACTTAATACTCCCGTCGTTACCGTAATCGTAACTTGCAGGTGCAGCAACCTGAGCTCAAAAAAAGGACCCTTGCCGCTTTGCTCCGCCTCTTCTAGACCCCGAGCTTTAAATTCATCACTCACTCTCACTCGCCAACAGCACTCACTAACAAAATAGATGACGGTTGGCTTGAGTTCACCAAAAGATGTTATAATACAAAGGTTTGGAAAAAAGTAAAACTAAAGCTTCCAGGTTGTTGTTATTCCTATCTTGTTTATTTTCTAGAGATTTTAGTCATGTATTGTGAATGATATTCATTTAACTTTGATCTGTTTGTTATAAAGAGCATCTTCCTCTCTTCTCTTTCTCGAGTTTCTTCCAAATTTCCTACCTTTACTATACGTAATACATCATCACCACCATCATCATCATCATCAAAAAGTGCTCGATTCACTGCCCCATTCTCCGAGCGCCAGGCTTTCGATTTCATCATCGTTTCACCAACAAAACAGACCATATCTGAGGCCCTAGGGTATTGACCACTTCTTGAAGTTTATCTCCCTCGGGGTCTGATTGTCCCTCACAAATTGCACATTCAAGAGCATCACATATCTCCTACTACGCGAATTCAAAGCTCATGGTCCACTGGCCAGAGTTACCTAACAAGGTCGCGAAACCTTGTCAAATCACATACGACGACAGAATTATACATACACACATACAATAACCTGGAAAGATGAGCAGGTGGTTTAGATCTGCCACAAAGGCAGCACCTGCTATGGTGGGGGAGGATGAGGAACAACATTTGAGGGACGTCGAGGCTGCGATGTTGAAGTTGTTGAATGACGATATTGAGGAAGCCGACAAGTTGTTGAAGAAACAGGACTCTTCGTATCATCATTTGGGGAGAGGTATTTCAGGATTCTTATCTGCGATGATGGGAGTAGAGAAAGATTTGCTGAAAGAGGCTGCGATTATTTTACAAGAGGCTGAGAACAAAAGTTGGGAGGATATGAAGAAGGCTCAAAAGGAATCATCGGCTTTTCAGTCAAGTATATATCCGCAGGGTACGGAGTATCTGCTATGTTATTCTGTGTAGGTTTTGTTTCCTGAAAAGTAAAGCATTGGAGCTAATAGGTGTTTGGTAGGGCTCAATTGACGAGTGCGATCACTGCAGTTCTCAGCGGAAGTATCACAGAAGCAGTGAAGGGGTTTTATAAATTGAGAAAGGCGTACCTCACACTAGATGGAATACTGGAGCTAGAGAACAAATATCTGGAAAAGATGGCCAGCTCCAGTACGAGTTCACTTGCTTCGAGACCTCCGAGCCGAAAAAGTACAATAGCAGCAGTTACTGTTGATGATATTGCACACCAAGCGGCTGATCTCACGGTAGGAGACCTTGATGGAGAGATGGATGATCCTAATATCGCATTTCCGAATGTCTCCAGACCGCCTTCACCTCCTTCGGTAACGAACCCCTACGATATCAATCCGGAGCTTGCGGCAAAAGTGTTTACCAATCGAACGGATGTTTTCATACATTCTGGAGTTCGATTGTGTTGCGGCCTTTTACTTCTCGTCTTCTCTATGATCGAAAATCCGGTTTTCAACAAGATATTGTACATTGTCGGATTTAAAGGGGACCGAGAACGTGGGACGAGATTATTGTGGCAAGCGACAAGGTATCCAAATTTCAACAGTGCCATCGCTGGTCTTGCTCTACTCGGATTTTACAATGGATTAGTTGGATTCTGCGATATTCTACCCACGGATGACGCAGCTGATGATAATCTTACGGGATACCCGAAAAGGAAATGTGAGGCGTTACTAGCTGACATGAAATCTCGACATCCCGATTCTAGACTATGGAAATTGGAGGAAGCTCGCATCTTATCCTATAACCAAGATTTGAAAGGTGCCCTTGAAATCCTAGAAGATAATTCTATGAGCAAGATGAAGCAAATTGCTATGATCAATACATTTGAGATGGCTCTTACTACATTATTCTCTCATGAGTATCAAAAGTCGGCCACGACATGGATCAAATGTAGCGAACAGAGTGCTTGGAGTCCAACGTTGTACTTTTATATGGCTGGTATTTCATACGTTGAACTTTACCGTAACACACGACTCAATGATCCTAAAGCAGCTGAAGTCCATAAGGAAAAGGCCATCGAGTTTCTCCTGAAAGGACCACCTCTAGCCGGTAAACAGAAAGTCATGGCCAAGCAACTCCCTTTTGATATTTATATTGTCAGTAAAGTTGGGAAGTGGGAACAAAGAGCCAAGGCATGGGGTGTGGATCTCGTGGATGCAATTGGGCCCAGTCCATACGTTGAAATGATATATTTCTGGAATGGGGTGAAGAAGAGTGGCACAATAGAATTGGAGAAATGCTTGGATCTACTCAAAGAGGAAAGAATGTCGTGTCCTGAGAAATGCTATGAAGATGAAGATGATGCAGCTATTCATCTAGTGCTTCGAGGCTGTGTGTTGAGGAATTTGGGAAGGTATGAGGAGGCGAGAAGAATTTTGACGGAGGAGATTGTTGATTCTGAAAGGTACTTACTCTTCGTTCACATTCACATATTTTTACTAGACCCCGGAACTAACAATAACTAAGACACGCTCGTGGCGCTCTCCGAGATGACTGGACTCTTCCATCAGCCTACTACGAACTAGCATGTTGTTCCTGGTATGAAAAGGATATCTCGCCAGCTGGAGATTCAGCAGAGGGCAAAGTATCAGAGAAAAAAGTACTAGATCATCAAAGAGAAAAAGTATTGGATTGCGAAGAGAAATTGTTGAAGTTGCATAGTTGGCCTCAAACGTATGTTTTTGAGGCCAGGATGAGCTTTAAGATTAGTACGAGTTTGCTTACGGTTAGGAGGCATAAGGGGTTAATGGGATTTTAAAGGGGTCTGAGAAGAGTCTGGGGAAGATAGAGCATGAGGGATATATGATGACACGGGATGGTACATAAAAAGGGACAGGACCCAGGACATACATTACATGGAGACAGAATACATCTGCTTGCGTTGCATTCGTGCTTATAGATAGATGAGCGGACAAGCTTGGGTTTTGGAGTTTGGTGGGTGGCTGGTTGGCTGGTTGGGTTGGATGCATGCATGCATAGACGAGGGAATAGATTTGCGCGGGAATGTAGCACTTCGATAAATGGGTGAAGATGGATGTTCATAAGATAAGAGATGTATAAAAGTACGCATCAATAATACCGTACAATGAAATGCAATGATTCATGAAGTATTAAATATGGATGTTTCAAATTACTTTCGGGATGTCTACTTTGCCATGTCCTCGAGGTTCATGGTAGATCGCTCTAGTCAAGCTATGGGCATGTGGCTGGCACATTGAAGATGACAGAATAGTATTTGCTTTGTAAAAATTATAGTTTATGGGGTGAGGTATTATATAGGTTGCACCCAAATAGTTATATTATACTACGCTTAGTGAATACAAGTACTCCCTAATACCTTTTCTGTCAAACGTCCTTTCCCTCTACTATCTTTTCCATCCATTAAACTTTTCGAAACTCCCATCCTTATTATCCTTATCTCTAACCTTAACCCAAACAATCCCAAGTCCTTACTAGCAATAACCAATGAATTCAATCTTATAAAAATCCTCCTATTTCATTCTATCCCATCCCATCCTATGCAATACCACACCAAACCAAGCAAACACCCAGCCCCAATTATCCAGAAATACTCCGCCAAATATTCGATAACAGCGAAAGAGATACCACACAATTTCCAGATTTCTTTGCATCCATTTTCCTGCTGTATTTATTTCTGAATGCTGAGGTTCTTTGATAGACATAGATGGTCTAATTCGTACCATTCTAGCTCTGGTTGTGCAGGATCGTATAGGCTTGGTGGGCTTGAGGGTGGGCTTGTGCATGTGCATGTGCGTGAGCGTGAGCGTGTGCGTAGACGTGGGGGTGTACTTGAAGGTGTGAGTGTGGTTGATGATTCTAGTGATGATTCTGATTCTTGGATGCCTTCAACCATGTAGGCCATAGGGAGTTGAGGCGAGGTAGGGTGTAATGGGTTTGGTTGCGATGCGGTTGGTATATCAACGACCGGTCGTGGTCTGTTTTCATGTATCGTAGAGGAAGTTGAATATATCCTGGTGCTAGTCCCAAATAAAAGGGGTGGCGTCATATCCAGAGGCGTGAGACAGGCAATAGCAGCTGACATGGTGATACTCGTACATCTCGTCGCAGTCCCAACCCTGATTGACATTACTGGATCCGAAACCCTAGGATTAATGCTTGGAGCCTCATATACGACACCTCGGTACGTCATTTGTCTTCTTGGTTGTCGTGTCATGCCTGTGAATGGATGTGGAACCCGACTTTTGTTCAATGGGTATCTTTCATTGCCGTTTAGATGTGACATATCTGTTATCACTGAAGGTTGAGAGATGACATCAGCTGTCAAAATAGTTGGCTCTGCTTTCATATCGCTTTGTTTCGTTCTTCGTACAGGATATGGAGGGAGTTCATCCTTGTAGATACGCATTATGATGGGATAGATGGAAATGAAGTTTGATGAAAGTTATTTTTGGAGAAGAAAGAAATTCGAGGGTAGATTTCTGTAGGCCAATCATGGTTAATTTACTAGTTAAACTAGCTTCCACCGGCGCCAAAATTCAGGTTTTGGGAAATAACACGGTAAGTTGAATTTGGTTGGTAATTGCAAAAGCTTTTGTTAAATTTTCAATAGCTCTGGCCAATGGGAACTCGAAGATGCATCCTATTTTGGAAAGGGTCAATTATTGATTTTACATCGCCTGTAAAACCTGAAGTCTTGCCTTCTCAGGAAGTTTTGAGACCCGATGTGATAACATGACTCTTAGACTCGGGCTAAAGCTAGGGCTAGTGCTCGATGATGGAGCCGGTTCAGATCTGTACTTGCAACGTTTCCTAATCTTACTTAGGGGGCGAATGAATACACATAGGTATTGGGCAACGTTCCCGGCATTAATAACACCGACAAACTCCTGAATCGAACTCTTCCCCATACCTAGGACTTCAACAACCCGAACTGCCAACCAACAAAGAGAGGTTCTTATATCCGCTTGAAAATAAAGCATTTCTAAACTACTGTGCTCACTAGGACCACTTGAACATGTTCAACATTTGCACCTTTTCCAATATTGAAATCTTCAAACTTGAGTAAAACTATTGGGCACATCGCCCCATATCTGGGTATGCGTAGCTAAAGCCATAAAGGGTCATAATAAGACGGTGATCAGAGGGAGGTTTAGAATAGGATCTTTATGTGAATAGGAGGGCGGGTAAAAGCAAGAAGGTAGTATTTTGCGCGAGAGACGGCGATAGTAGATATTGTGGTGGTAGACCGTAGAGGAAGGTCGCGGGAGTGAGTACAAGAAAGATTCCACGAGTAAAACGAAGGTCACAACTCATAAGCTAAGCCATCATCGTAGTTGTTTGGCTGCTTTTAATCACCATCGATACTTTCAAGAAGCTTTCATGGTGGTGAAATACCAGCCGCTGTGACTATTGACTTTGCTATATATCTGTGGCTAGGACACTTCGCCATTTATGAGCAGATTCAGGAGAGTTAATTGATTGGAAATGGTAATGCGTTGTACCTAAGTTCTAGACATCGTATCAAACCTCTGTCCGGATTAAAATGATAAATGTAAACCCTCAAGCCAACTGTTGGTAAAATGTCCGATGAATCCTCAAATTCTTTCCTACCACCCACCACCCCTCATCATATAGAATGGGATACGATATGCAATACACTTAATTAGATAAAAGCAATAACACTCTCTTGTCCTGCCACTAAACTTGGTAAGCAAGGCTCTAGTGATACCAACTAGGATCGTCAAGAAAGAAGCTTCATGTTACTTATGTTTGAAAGAATGGCCTTAATAATAATGTTTTTGGTACATCTTAAAAGGTATACGCACTGGCAAGTATAAACTTCGAGCAGTGACCAAACATACCCATGGTATCTCGTGGCCATATAAGAAGTAGATATTATCTATCAATTACTCTACCTCAAAGCAATTATAGTATGCTATACATGATCTGTGCCAAGACGAACTTTTGTTCCTATCAAGTTTTGCATATCAGACCCATCTTAGCCCGCTAAGTTCTAAAAGATGAAACTTCGACTTTCCACTTTCCACTTCACGCCTTTAATCCCTCAACGTCTGCCTTCTCACTCTACTCCACAGCCCCATCTATCCTTCAGTTCCACTACTTCTAAATGCCGCACAAAGCGCTGCATAGTGGTGTGTCAAGTCCAAGACGTTTTGTGGTAAGCTTGTTGCTTGAATGATACTCCTAACTTTCACGGCACCTTCATCTTCTATCAATGTGCGTATCGTGTGCAACAACTCTGGCGAGAATTCAGAGTACCATCTATATTGCCAAGTGACAAGTCTAATGACACTAGCAACTGTATCTCGAGTATTTTTAGCTGTCTCAAATTCAGCGAGAATGCCCGCCAGTGCCTTAGGAGAGAATCGTATTTGAAGACAGCTGCGATAAGCTTCTGCAGCTTCGGGTTGATGATGAAGTCTATCGGCTAACGAACCAAGAATTTCCCATTCTTCGGCCGACTTCTTGTATTGCATTTGTTGTGCACGATACTGGGCCATTTCGGTTCTCCATATGGTATAGATACGAAGATCCTCGTAGAGCACCATGAAAAGACTGTCCAGCCAACGCTCGCAAAGGCGTTTATTATTAAACCGGGATAACTGTTCTTCGGTGATCTCGCTCTGCTCATGTTAGCGCATTCATGTGAGGATTTCAAGCGTCACTCACATCTTCGTTGCCGCTCTTGACTTCCTCTGCCGTAACTGTATGTGAGGGCTTCTCTACAGAATCATCGGCCCCGTTACCACCCTCAGCATTCGTTTTGGGGCCTGCCGAATCGCCATTCGTACTATTATCGTCGTCGGAATGGTCATCGCCATTTGTACGAGGACCTGGACTTCCTCTCAGTACATCGGTGCTTGCACTGCGCTTAGTGGGTTCACCTTGTTGACCAACCGGTGGTTGTTTCTCGCTTCTATATTCCTCTTCCATGACAAATACATTACTCCTGATCTTAAGAAGTTGATCCCAACCAATCTTTGCTGTCATTTCCGTCAATATACTATAAGCATGCTTGAAAGTACCTTTATACATCGCGGCACGCAAATTTAAAAGACTTGGATGAACTTGTTCCGATAACCTTGACTCCGGTTCACTATCAATCTCATCCAGCCTAGTCTCAGGGAGGGTCGGGAGGTGGATCTCCTTGGGCTCTGGCATGTTAGGAGCATCCTTATCTTGATATGTGAACATGGGGCATGAATTTAAGGTTGTAAGAGCATTCTCCCAATCTTCCATCGCAACATATACCTCAGCTAAGCGTGCCCATGTCCCAAATTCGCTCGGCGCAGCAATAGTACTTCGATCGGCACAACCGAGGGCCATCTGCAATCTTTCAGTCTTGAATTCTGGCTTATTCGGGTCCAATGCCTTCTTTTTCAAAAACTCTGCTTGGGTATCAAGCATAACATAATCCATTGGTGATTGCTTCACAGATTCATGTAACACTCTGACTGCTTGTACCTCCTCGTTGCCCATAAACAGTACTTTAGCCAAGAGGGACGAAACCTCGATATTTCGGGTTCGTAGTTTTTCGAAAAGATTAATCCCAGAAGCATATCGTCCAGTAGTTTGAAAGTATTTTAAAAGACCAGTTGTTAGATGATTCGAGACATTGTTTGGAACTTGAACGATGGAATCGGATCCGAGTTGCCAACCTACTGAAGTTAGCAATTGCTTGTTCCCACCAGAAAAATTGCATGCATACCTCGAAAAAATAATTGTTCCGCTGCCTGGAGGAATCTGTGCTCTGTCTCCGTTGTTGTAACCGGGTTGAATCTCCGGACTCCCATGATCTTTCGAATTGTATCCCCACTCCCATCATCAGCATATGAATATGCTCGAAGAACACTACACAAGTATGTTTCTAGCCATAACTCATCCGTGGTCATCCTCTTATCGCCTCGTTCATCGATGCAATAGCTCTCGACGCTTCCTGGGATTGTAACATGAACGCGCATATCAAGTCGAGAGAATGCATTGTAACAACTAATAGAAATTAGTGAGACTCCCGAATGACAGGTCTCTGAACCGACCAATATACACCCTCCACTATCTTTGTCATGGACTGGTGATTTTCTCTATAGGTAAGGGTATTAATATACGCAGCTAAACTCGCAGATGACGAAGCATCAACGCCGGTAACATGATGATAAACACCAATCTACCAGACCAATCAATTAATTTGAAAAGTACAAATTTTGGGGGTATATCATACCTGCTTCCCAGGGTTTCTTGGAGCTTGCTTTATCAATTGGACAAGATCTGGTGGGCCCAATTCTCGTAGGGCTGCTAGAACTTCAGAGCGCGCCTCGATGGATTCGTGGAGGATCTCTTCGGTGAGTCTGCCATGCTACATTAGTGAGTTACTTGAGAGAAGGTAAAAGGCGATCCGCATAAGCCCATCTGGAAACAAGGAGATATCATATACATACTCAGGAACAGCTGGCGCAACCATCTTCTCCTCTCACAGGGCAAACCTGTCTACTTGGGTATTAAAAAGTGTCGCTGATGCGAAGTGTAATGATTCGTAAATCCTGAGAAAAGGTCAATTCTTGGAAATGTCTTGAAACTGCCAGAGAGATCTGTAGTAGTTAATGATGAGTGGTGGGGGTTTATTGCGTTCAATTACTTTATACTTCACTTCACTGACAATGTAAACACCTCATCGGCAGGGGAGCTCAAGCCACACTTCAGCCTCGTCGGTTCATGATGCAGAGCTGTGATTAGTCATCATCCATTAGTTGGGATTTGTACTTCTTCTTCTTCTTCGAGTTCCAAACACCATGATTAATAATCCAATCTTCGATTACTCCTTTTGTCATGTAAAAGATCATTTTTATCTCATATTGAACGGCAAAGTACGTACGCATACTATTGCTGTCATGATATATACACGATGGATTCAAAGTGCATGATTTTAAAAGCTACTGTTTGTGCCTTGCAAAGTTGCAAATATCTACTGATCATGGTCAATTCTTGCAATAGTCAGATAGCACCTGGATTGTTCGTCATCTCCGAAATCTCTGATTTCTGATCAGTTGCCTGTAATATACCCAGTCAGATATCGTGCTTGAGGGTGCTTGAGGCATTCAGTTTCACAAATTAGCTCCACGGCTTGCTCAATCTCACCCTTCACTTATATCACTATTACATGACAATGATGACATGCTTTCTTCTGGTAATTGTCTCTGCGATCATGCCTCGACATTCTCTCGGGTTCATTCAACCGGTTGAGTTATGCAGCTTAAGACAGTAGTATCTTCGCGTTAGAAGATACTTTGTTGTTTATATGTAAAATTCATACAGTACCTAGTGGGGAATCACGTCATTAATGGGGAAAGAAGCGAGGGGTGAAAGGGATATTTTGATTGATATTGGGAGTAGGGATTCGGGAGGAATATATCAAGAATGTGTTAAAATTACTAACAATATTTTGAAAATAAAATTGTTTTAGCTTTTATGTATCCCTTTACTTTGGTCATCACTGAAGTTTAGATCAACATATCATTCACAGTGATCAAAGATGTTGTTTGAAAAGGATTATAATCCATTGAGGACTATGGTCTTGATACAGCCCCAAATGACCCGTCCGTTGATTGTGTAATGCCAATAGCTCACCAGAGTAAGAGCTCCTAAACTACTAGCTATGCCATAACCAAATTTCCATCTCCCAATTTGATCATTACTTTTAGTAATTTATTTGTCCCCTAATCTAATGAATGCCCTCTCCACTGCTTCATATTCGAGGTAGTGGAATGTGGGATCTAGTCCTGCAACGGCATCCCCACCATCAATTGTATCCTCGATGAAGAAACTTCCAACATTCTCCATTTTCTTCCCAATATTTTTGTATCTATTTGAGTGTAATCCCTCCTCTCTGCTAAATCTTCGCGTCAGAATCAATGCACCGTCCATGATTCCTCTTGCAATCAAGGCCCTCTGCTCTGATGACCATTCATCAAAGGATGAACACCAAGCGATGTAATTCTCGAATAGTTTCTGGACTTTATTGTCTTTCTTGACTATAGTCCCATCGGTCCCTAATGCAACTCCAATGGCATCGATAAGTTCGCCGAAGTAACAGTGCGGAGTGATTCGGAGAAGAAGTCGACGATACATAAGATCCATTGCAATATTTTGCACATGGGGTATTATAAGATAGTCGGCAAGAAACCAAATTCGAGAGAGTGTGCCAAGATCGATTGATTCTTCGCCGTATATAATCGTAGTCATTTTTTCATGCTCCTTTGCATGACTGATACTGGCAGTGTCAGGTAGCTTCAATATAGTTTTGAAGGCAGGGGATGATTGTATAATTGAGGCTTGTGAGTCTGGATCTTGTGGTTGGCCGGGAATTAAGATAGATTCAGTGTTGAAATACTGGACAATGTGGCCGAATATCCTAGGGCAAACATCATCAAGATCTACAACTCTGGATAGACCTTCCTTCATGTTAGAAGCCAAACAAATCCGAACTAGACAAGTTAGTACCAATGTCCGTAATAACTACAAACCTTCGATGACTATCTCAGGAAGTACTCACAATAGGGCGAATAATAATCAAGGCGCAACTTTGAGATCTTAAACTCGGCGTTGTTCTGCTCTGTTCCTACTTTGACAATGATGAATTCATGATCTTGGCTACAATAGCTCTTTTAGTATTTGCTTTTAGAAACATCTCATCGTTATGAGAACGTTTCGGATGGACTTACGTAAAATTGAGTGAAGGTCTCTTGGGCCAGTTTTTCTTTGAAGTATTCATTTTGTTGATATCTTGAAGTCAAATATCAATTTTTGTAGAGTTGAAATTTTGATGAATTGAGTAAGATTAAATCTTTGAAAAACTGGGAGTGTCTTATTCAGGTTATGCAATCTGTTGGAGTCTATATAGACGTTTGCCTTGCGTACAGCAATGAACTACGAAGCGGCTACAGTCTCCTGTCATGCAATACGGTTTAGCTTTACGCACACATCCTTCGCGTTGCCTCATCTTCACCCGGACCACCCCAAACTCTCTTTCATACGGCTGGCAATTATTACCGTAAATCAATGAACGCATTTCACATGAAAGTTGACATTGGAACTTTCCTCGGGTGCCAGAAGTAGGTACCATCAGTATGTAGAAAGAGAAGAAACCAACTGTCTAATTCAGTACTTGACAATCTCAAACCGTTCATACCTATTCCGCAATCCTGATCCACCTTCTTTTTGGAACTAATCATGTATTCACTCCTGACTATCATACGCCCTTCTTACGGAACACTACTAAAGAAAAGGAGTATGTACAATGCTTACAAACTCGGATAAGCGACTCCTAAACTATGCCATATAAAAGTTGCATATTTTGTAGAAGTTTGTGGTAGTGGTAGGCTTGTCATCACAGCATTTTGGCGATATTCATTTGATAAACGTGTTCCAAATGTACGATACTGTTGTAGGAAGTTCTTGAAGTTCACCTCAATTTTGACTGTCAGTTTTCGCTGTGATCCTATCTGCCCAGAGCAAAAAGACCGATTAAGCATATAAATTGTCGGTACAAAAATACTTTGTTTGACACAATTCCAATTCATAAAGCCACGAAGCGCAGAGGATGAGATGAGGTTGAAAGAAGGTGCGCGAAAGATGTGGCGTCAAAGTGGAGTGAGGCGCATGATGAGGCGCATAACGATGCACAATGTCGGCACTACTCTTTTTCATATCACTCCGACCTCAATGTCTCGCAAATTGCTCTGTGGTCGGCCATTCCTTGCAGGATTGACAAATAAAAAATCACAAATCAGAAGCTGACTGCTATTTTGAGTACCCATACCTCTGTAGAAGTAGGGTAGATTGAGGTTTACAATCTACTTGGAATCTCAGGAAGGGCTTTCAGAAGGAGGTACATAATGTAGTATTTCATTCTAAACGACACAGTTCAAGGTTTTCCAGAATGAACATGTTTTATCAAGCATCCACACCTACATTTTAATGACCGGGACACGAAATGCTCATTGACTTCGACACAATCTTCCAGTCATATCCTCCACCCATCTTTCACTACCAACGCACGTTGGACAATAGAAGACATCATGACCATCATAAATCCTCTTCACCTCCTCCAACTTCGGCAAACTCTCACCATAGAAATCCTGCAAGTAATCTGGATCTAACCTATCTGCTTCGTTCATATAACAGCCAGTATCAGCGGCCAACTTCTTCAACGCTCCGACTTTCGTGTATGTTATATCATCCTTGATTTCTTGGATAATGGCCTCATCAGTATCTTCAGCCCAGTAGCGCGATACGACATTGTGTACATATGAAACTCGCCATGCAGGATTAAGTCCTGAACTAGGATCGGATGCGGAGACTTGGCCACCTCCCACCAGAGAAACAGATGTAGAGGTAAATTGTCCTTGTGAACCGGCAGTCATATTCAGCATCTCACTGAGATCCGTTAAAGAAGATGTCAGCGCTTTACGGTCTAAAAGACGCGAGCCAAAAGCACCTGTTCCAATACCTGCTGCCATTTTATAACCTGAAAGTGTCTGATAATATGCCGCATATGTGGGAAACGTCAAGTAAGTTGGATAGATCAAAAGGCTTGAGTTGTACTGTTCAAGTTGGGAAATGAGAGGTGCGAGTATTTCTTGGGTTTCGTTGAGAGATTTTCTGGACACAGCAAAGGCATGTTGGTAGCCCGTTGTAAAATTGCCAAAAACAGGCGCATAGCTTTGTACTGCCCAGCTTCCATATCCGGAAAGGCCAGCATCATTGAGATCCGGATATGCAGAATATAATAACTTCAATGCGTTCATGAATTCTGGGATGTGTTCTTCTGTAAGTGGTGCAATGGCTAGTGTTTGGGCGGAAATTGATGTTGTTGGGTAAGCCTTGACAATAGTTGAGACGACCACTCCGTATGATCCACCTCCTCCACCTCGAATGGCAAAGTAAAGATCCTGGTTCTGACATTTGTTTGCGGTGACAATGTATCCATTCGCAAGGACCACTTCAGCTTCGAGTATTTGATCGGCACCAAGGCCATAGTCACGAGATGCAGGGGAATGACCCCCTCCTTGGGCCCATCCTCCAATACATCCAACAGTCTATTGTACTATCAGTCTCGTAATAGTCATATATCGGTAATGGTAAATACCGGATCGCCACCTCCCACAACAATTACATTCTGCTTCGCGGCCTCTGCATGGACATCTTCCCAGACATAACCTCCCGCAATTTTAAAGGCACTTCCTTCCCAATTTGAAGCCTTACAACCATCGGAAGGCAAATAGGTACTCTGGAAGACGATACCTTGCCTAAGATACCTGATCCAAACCTCCAGGCTGCCATAGCCGGTTGATCTATATGGAGAAGGGTTAGTTCCCTCGGTATCAATCATTTTGTCGTATTCGAGTCAATTGACTTGCCTCCCTAGTAGATCATGGCCAGTATTTCTAACCACCAACCTAATATTATTCTTCCTAGCAAAATCTACTCCCGTAGCAACATCTTCAGGCGTCGTAGCATTAATAACATATCTAGGAGCATTTCCAATAGAGCAAGTTCCCGGAACACCACCTGCCGCAAAATCAACAGGTGGACAAGTATTGTTGATCGGAAAATCTAGCGCGATTGGGTCATTTGCAACAAGCTCTTCGTTTGATAATTCTTTCACAACCGTAGAGCATGCTTCCAAGTTTTGTTGTGATCCCGGATAGCAAACAATCGCTGCAGGTACGGATTTTATCAGTTTTCCAGATATCGATGCATTCAACGATTTCCACGAAGTTTGAGATGGCCAACAGCCATCATTTGGTCCCTATGATCTGTCAGAAACGATCATCGCATCAAATTGAGGTAGATGTACACATTTACAGTTTCGCGAGTATCCCCGTACCGTTCTTTCGCCAGCATCCCATGCAGAGATCAGAGGCAATAATGCCAGAACGTAAAGAAGGCATTGCAGCATTTTTGAATATAGTGACGGATGTATGAATATCACTTCGGGTGAGATCTAAAGAACCTGATTATGGGCACCTCGACTTATGTGCAGGTGTTTTAGTAGTATCTCTCATGTGACACGAGTCATGTCAGAAACTTTGTGGTGCTGGCGTTACATATGGAAGTGCATGCGGACCGTTTTTCCGGATATTATGGAAGTGCATACGGACCATTTTTCCGAAAACTGCTTTTTCATATATCTTCAAATGTTTTCCAACAACAATATTATATAAAATGAGTTCTTTCGATAGGATTGTTAATTAAAACATGCTCTTTCATTACATTAAACAAAAATTGTAAATTCCAATATACAAAGTAGGTAATGTTTTTAAGGAAAGGAGTAGTTATAAGATAAATTATATAAACTCAACTTCAAAGTTATTTATTGGGTAGTTAAGCGAAAATTTATTAAAAGATCACACTACCGATCCCTGGGCCTCTTTAGCA
>NGKI01000026.1:97030-129927 GCA_002162615.1 Myriosclerotinia duriaeana
GCTGGATTCGAGGATTTCGGGGTGTGCTGGTATGGAACTGGTAAAGGTAACCTGGTTTGGGACTCGCCCTGTATAATTTACAGTACATACAGTACAATACGAATCGGGTATTTTACAATATAAATCACAATATTAACATTGCAGTATCTCTCATCTCGTGGAACAACAAAAGAACTTTCATTCTTCCATTCTTCTAGGTATTCCTCATTTCTATTCTTCCATTTCATCTCCCGTCTATCTACCCGCTATCTACCCGTCTAAGTATCTTCTACTGTACGGTTCTATCCTAACTACGAGCTACAATAAGCTCCCTCCCTTCCGCACCTTTCCAGACTCCTCGGGAACAAATGATCAACAGTCACTTGTCTCTACTCTGTAATTAGTAGCCTGTAGCTTCCGCTCAAGCGTCATTTTTGCTCCCACCAGTGCCACCACTGACCAGGAACTACCCACCCACTGCCACCAAGCAAAAATTAGCACCCACTAGAATTTAACCTGCAATCCTCTTGCGCATCGGACCGCGCGAGACTCGAGAGAGCCAGTGATTTATTCCATATATAGGTACAGAATACAGACTATATTACAAACTACCGTCTGTGATGATAAGTAGTAAGATTACGGTAGCCTGGAAATTTTTTCTCTAGATAGTAGATACTTACTTTTACTGCCCTGCCGCGGCCCAAGGAAAACGTCTGATCTACAGCCTATCCAGGACCCGCGATCGACTACGAAATGCAGGATATGGAATCGAGAAGAATCTTCTTGTGTAAATCGATTTGGTGGTGGGTGATACGAATGGAAAGATCCTACTCGTTTCGAGGATGATATCGTCACGTCACAGCTATGTAGCTAGCTAGCTGTACGCAGTATAAGTCTTTTTACCCCTCATATGATGTGATGATGCCGATGATGATTATCATATTATATTCTGCCCCTCTTTTGGGGGGTTTTGTTTGGGGGGTGTTTCTACTTGGGTTTATACTTGGGTTCTTATTTCAATTTTCACCCCTTCACCCCTCCCATGTTTTGAGGTGATAGATCATAGGCATGGAGTACGGGAGAGGGAGAGGGAGGGATCCATTGTTGGGCTTCAATTTCAATATTACCCCGCCGATGCACATGTTTGGCGTGGGTGAATGAGGATGGGTTGTGGGTAAATGTTTATGGGGTTGTGGGTGAGTGGGTGAGTGAGGCCGAGTGGGTGAGTAGGTGAGTGGCAACTTGCAAGGAAATCTTGAGAAGATTTTACGGAAGAATGGGATGGGGTTCATCATTCATGGGATCATGGGGATGAGGAAGTTTTCGGATCAGATATCTGATTCTGATGTGATTGATTTCCACAACTAACCACGATATCGTGACATGTCTTTCTCTTGTATGGATGGTTTCTGGTAGAAATGGGTTGTGAGAGATGTGATGTGAGATGTGATGTGAGATGTGAATGCCCTCATTGTCGCAAATGTTCTAGATGCCCTAGATGCCCTAGATGCCCCATAGCAGCCATCTGGCTGGAAATGTTAGGTCGATATATACGGAGTATCCTCACCAAGTCACGATGAATCAATTGCCTCAATTTAGAAGAATCCATCTGAGACTTCATTTATCGTGCCGACTGTGCCTCCACATTCTCTTTGCTTTGCCCCACGCCCACGCTCACCAGTCACTTGGTGATTCAATCCCCTATCACATCACACATCATATCGCAAGTCGTCACTCGCGACGCATCAGTAATCGATTAATCATCCCAATCATCCCCAAGAAACCCCAAGAAACCCTAAGAGAAACGTTCGAATCAGTAGTTCAACAGTCCAACTGTCCAAGGACTCGAATACTTGGATACTGGGCTAATTCATGACTGCATACACATATATCACCGGCCGGCCGGCACTACTGCTATGTACATACTTTTATAGACAGACAGACATATGCCATACCATGCTCTCCACTCCGATGCACGAAAGATGTAGGGGACGGTGAATTGAAAGTATCTCAAAAACGAGGCGTTCGTTGGACCTTCGGATGGGATTTGTTGCTTGCGAGTCTTGCTAGTCTCGCTTGTGATTGCCAGCTGGACGCAAGACTCCGTTCTAGATGAAAAGGAAGATCTTTCACATGCCTACGAATAACAGCATCGCGATTCTGGAGGGTCAAGTGAGTGCACCGTGGCTCAACTGCACAGGCTGTTCAGGCTGTTTCTGTTTCTGTATCTGTATCTGTATCTGTATCTGTGTCTTGGTCAAATCATCCGCTTCATGCACTGATCGAATTCTTTGGATTCGCTGGCTGGATGGCCTGATGGATCTCGGATGGATGGTTGTAATTGAGTTTAATCTGCAAGCAAGACATTACATGATTACATGATTACAAGGCCGAGAAAGCCCTATGGATAAAATGGCAAAACGGATAAACTGGATGAGAGCTACGCCACGTCGTCGTGAGGTACAGGCGACTCCACCACCTACCCTCTAATTTCTTTACAGTCGAGACCGGTACCACAGCACCATGACCATCTGGAACCGGACGATTTTCGGTATTGAGTTTGAGCTGAATCTAAGTTGATTGATCAAAATGGAATATGAGAGGAAGCACTGGTGATATTGGGAGGCTGGAAGACTGGTACATGGTGTGAGTAAGAGTCACCTGAATTCGAATTTGTAATTCTTGGGGCTTGTCGCGGATTACTGTGTTTTGTATTTGTGTTATGGTGTTACGGTGCTACCTCTTGTGTATGTCATATCTTTAAAGGGAAAGAAAAAAAAGTGTATAGTACCTCGTCACTCCTCTACCTGCCTACCCTACTTGAAGTTACTACTAGTACATTCCCGCCTATGCTTATGTTGAATAAGCTTATGGCTTATTTCTTGTTTCTCCATCAATGCATCATTCCTCCAATCCCGCATGCTCATAATCTAGCGGTCTGAGGTACATCTCTAAGGTCATGATGATGGTGATGATGATTATCCTCCATTACAACCCCCACAGGCTTCATACCTTACTTGCGTGGAGTGAGCGGATATGTATGGTTGTACTGAGTATAGAGTGGAGTGTGGTATTTATGGGTGAGGTATGGGGCTTGACTCCGGTTGAAGGTTGGGGATGGGGTGGCGAGGGATGAGGTGGTGAGATGA
This sequence comes from Myriosclerotinia duriaeana, assembly GCA_002162615.1. Lineage (NCBI taxonomy): Eukaryota > Fungi > Ascomycota > Leotiomycetes > Helotiales > Sclerotiniaceae > Myriosclerotinia > Myriosclerotinia duriaeana. The sequence goes on from NGKI01000026.1 coordinate 100,159, forward strand.
CAGGTGAGATTCGGCAGGAGATGAATGCAAGATGCAAATTCTAGTGTGCGAGTGCATACACACACACATGACACATGATGAGAGATCAAGAGGTAACACAGGGACTTGTGTTGACACGTGATGATGCTCTTCCTAGTATGGATGAGTGAGGTGTTCAACGATTGATATTTGAAGTCAAATATACAATACAATCATCCACACGTATCTATGGAATAGAAGTCTCCATTCCACCTCACTACACTCTAACTCACTCACCTCGTTTCAAATTCTTACAGACAATCATCAAAGTGATCGCGATCGTCAGCCGCTACGTCTTCACAAACATCTAATACATAGTTAACACGACCCGTCTTACTATCTAACCTACCACCTATCAAATGACTCATTGACAACATTTAGATATCCCCATGTACAAGATCTATCTCATCTATCTACCTATCGACTTCGATTTGCCACTATAGCATAATAACGATGATCTCACAAAGCACTCACGACCCTGTAAGATAAACATCAATATACCGTTTCGAGATAATCATTCCCAACCATTCTTACCCTTCTCACTACGAAATTCGGCCACAAAAATATGCACATCCACATTTACATCCAAGCCATCTTCGTCATCAAAAATCTTGACATATCAGAGCCCAAACAGACAGATCGATTTGATATTATGGGGGCAAGCCCCCAAACCCCCCATAGCTCGCTACGCTCGAATCCAACCTGTTGGTTTAATTTTCGATGAAGATAGTCGGCCTCCACAGCAGTGGTCCCCGAAGGGCCAGCGGAGCGGCATAAGAAACTTTGGTGGATAGGTGGGACTGGTAGGTTCATGAATCGTGAGGTGATGTGAATACCTATGGCAACCGGAAGCTAATGGCGCAGATATGGATGGGATTAATTAAATCATTTCGGAGCCTGGAGATTTTGGGCACGATATGCCGGAAATTTTGAAATTTCTAGAGTGAGATTATTTGAGTAGTCGGTATCTGCGAATATATTCTTGTTGTGGCGCAAATATTCGGTGGCGGGATCTAGTATACTGTCAAGACTCAAAATCCCATAGTAGCGTCGAGGGTACTTCCACAGTGCAGTATAAATACATCCCTCGGACCTACCTTTCCAATCTCAAAGAACTCATACAGAAGGTTCCTAGATGATCTTCTAAGGAACCTCGGCGCAATTTCTGGCCTATACCTCCCTCTCCTCTGTCGATTCTACAGCGAAAGTCTCTTACTAGTCCGATGTTCTAGATATATATCTTGCATAATGGGATCAAAGGTTCGATAGTGAGTATTTGATTTGTTTGATGATAACAAGAATTGTGATATTGTGGATATTTTTGACAGCAATGCATTCTTCACGTCCAAATCGGAGGTAAAAGATTCTTTCCCATTCTTACAAAATTAACTCCCAGTGTCTTGGCTTGCTCTGTTGTATATTAGTTGAGGATGGTAGTTCATCGGGAGCCTTCACGTGTCTTGAGTTTATGATACTTTTTTGATATTTCGGATCATATAATTCAACTGCGTTTATATAGAGCGGAAGGAAATGTGAGCGCTAGACTCGAGTCGACTAGAATGTGTATTCAAGACCCATCCCTCCATCCACCCACCAGGTCTACGAGAAGCATATTTCACTCAGTGGACGACACCCCCAGTCCATAACTTACCCCTATAACTTTCAGTCCCATCTCCAGCATTCCACCGTGCTACTATACACTGAAACCCCCTCATCTCGAGCTATTCTCAAGAAACAGAATATACCGCAGCAGAACCATCTAACTAAACCCAAGGTGCATCAAGTGCATTAATGTCCATATTTCCCTCGTTCTCGGTTTCTGATCTTAGCTCAGGCTTTGAAGTGATTCTCTCCGTTATACATTGTGCTAAAGTTGTACAATCGGGAGTTTGGGAGGAGAAAGATCTGTGGGGAGGGAATGACGATGAATATTGGATATGATTAGTGACAATGACAGTACAGTACAGTACAGTAGCCTTTGGGTATTATCGAGACCTTTTTGACAACAAAGCTAAAAGAGATGGACGATACTTCATCAAACCCCAAGACTTACGCGTAGAAAGTACCCAGATTTTTCGTGCAGTCTTTTGGTTAAGTTACCACAAGTATGCAGCCGAAATCCCCCTGCTCCCTCCCACAAATTCTTATCATGAAGTATATCATGAAGTATTGTCGATCTCTTTACTTACAGAGTTCTTATATTGGGGGCGGGAATGTTGATTACTACTTTCATATCTAGTTTGACAAATTCAAAAAAGTTAAACAAAACTACCAAAAAAAAGAGGCTAAATCACAACCAACCTTGGCATCTACATCGAACGACTACATCTTTCCTTTCTTTTCCACCAAAGGCAGTATATATATTTCAATTTCCTCCATTAATTGATGTATCACTGTAATCTCGTAAAACCTCTGTTTTAACGTCTGAAGGATTTGCTCTGCTCTGCGTTGGGTTGGGAGATGATTTGGCCGAGAGGCGTAGGGGGTTGAAAGTTTGAGCTGGAGTTGAGGTTAGTAATTAGGGGAGACGGTGGCGGTAACGTCTTCACGTTTGCGTGGAAGGTTCAAGGGGGCAAAAGTGAGTGCCGACAGCAAGAACAAGCCCAGCGATGAGAATCTACAGAGTAGCAGTAGTAGTAGTGTCAGTGTGAGCGAGTGCTAGTAAGAGAGTTAGTGCTAGTGCTAGTGCTAGTGTGCAATGAAATTGTTAATTGTCCCGATAGTATCAAATGATGCAGGAAAATGGACGAACAACTAAAATCAGCAAGTACAAGGACCTTTCCACTTGGAGTCTTGGCCTGCTTTACATATTCCATCTTCTCTTTATATCTTTTCAATATTGATTATTATAACAGACTTTACAACCAAAGATCTTTGCGAGATTTTCCCCAAGAAGTGGTTGGTCAATCTCCTACTGTAAAGACTGTAAAGTAATAAGTGAATAGATCTTTTCTCTACAAAGAGAAAGTTAATATGTTTAGCCATGTCAATCCATCTCATCACACTAGTTTCGAACGGATATGGAGAAACGATTTAACTGCTTCCTTATATAAAAATAACTTTACATTCATTTCATCGGAATGTAAGTTTATCCAACAAACACAAGGGCACAACAAACACAAGGGCACAAAGATGATGTTTAAAAGCACCTCGTCGTGGGATCCCGTATAAGGGTATACCGGTTGCTTAACTACCTAGCTTTGAATTCTCGAGAAATATTTTTTCAAGGGAAGTTTTAACTGCCAGTACAGTGCCCGAGGTACCATTGTCAATCTCCATTATCATCATCAACAAAGCAAAGAATACTCTGTCTCGTCGCTATCATCACAACCATCATGATCATCATGACCATCACCACATCTTCCCCACTACCGCCCCCTAAATCATAAGCCCCCATTTCCAAAGCTCCCCCTTTTCTCAACTATACTAACCCGTTAACCAACCATAGAACCATAGCTCAACTTCTAAAGCCTCGACTCTCACAAACACATACACACAGGGAGCTTCTCAAGATCAGATGGTTCATTAATTTAGATAGATAATTCTTATACTTTTGATTTCAATCTCCCCCATCAACCCAATCACATCACACTACCATGCATTCCTCCTTCAACCTTCCCCCAAGGCCTAACACGACTCGTGCACCATATCCATACCCTATAGCCAATAGCTCATAGCCAACGCGCACCAAGCAATTTCTTCCCCATTCACCCATGCACATAATCATGCTCATCAACACACATCCCAATAACCTCCACCCATTCATTCATACGTCATATAGAAAATAAAAAGGGCATCAAACCGAATGCAAGCGCTCCCCTAAAATGCAAGTGCAACTCCATCCCAATGCAAGAAAGCAAACAATCGCACAATCGCACAATCGATCAACCATCACCCATCAACCATGAAAATTACGCCAATTCCATGCTCTTACCAGTCCGAACAGTCATATCAGTATGTAAAGGTATGTTTCCGAGTCATGTATCAAATCATTCATCTCATCCATCTCATACCTGTTCAAGTTCTCAAGAACAAGTGAACAAGTTCATGAACGATAGAACCTAAGTAAAAAAGATAGAATGCATGCACCATGATTCCGAATCCCATAAAGAATAAGAAAAGAACAGGGAAAAGAAAAAAGACTGTATATGTATGATGTCAGAAAGAATGTGTCTGCACCAGAACCTTAAATACACAAGATGAAGGTCATATTGAAGAATCAATGAAAGTCATCACCATTGAACATTCGTTCATCTTCATTTGGGTGATTTCTCACAACGCCACTCATTCGATCAGAGCGTGATTTGTCGGGAATATCAAATGGGTCCTCCCAATCATGATCTGTTCTATCATCTTGATCCATTCGATCATCATATTCGTCTTTGACTCTATCTCTCATGTTTTCTTCAATGGAGCTTTCATCAACGAATGTGAAACCTTTGAAGTTTGCTTGCATGCCTGGAGATAATGGTGTTGATGTTGCCATACCTGCAGCAAGGGCAGCTGCTCGTGCGTTGAGTGAAGATGCACCATTCAAGGCATTGGTGAATTCTGGATCAAAGTTGGACGTATCGGTTTCTGACTTCAACTTTGGTTTGAAAGGAGGAGTGATCAATTTCTTGGTAAGAGCATCCCAATCAATATCTTGGAAGAAAGGATGTCTCTTCAACTCTTCAGCATCATCTGTGGCTCCAAGACGATGTTTAGGGTTTCGGTTGAGTAGTCCTTTGACGAAGTTTCGACCCTCGGTAGTCAAAGTGTCTCTTGGAAATCGAACTTTACCGAAAGCAATATTTTTGTACATTTGTTGTGTATCCTCTGCATAGAATGGACTCCATCCACAGCACATTTCGAATACCAAGACACCCAAAGACCAGAAGTCTACCATCTTTGTATATCCAGCTTCATCCAAAAGAACTTCAGGTGCGAGGTATTCGGTAGTACCACAGAATGTATTAGTCGTGGCGTTCTTTGTGAGATTTGCTTTCGATAATCCAAAGTCACACAAGGCAATGTGACCATTCGCATCTAACAGGATGTTCTCCGGCTTCAAATCTCGGTAGACGATATCATGCTTGTGAAGATGTTGAAGTGCTAAGATGAGTTCCGCAATATAGAATTTAGCACGCATCTCATCAAATCTTCCCTCCTTTTGTAAATGCCAGAACAATTCACCTCCAGACATATAATCTGTAACTAGGTACAGATCTGTTGGTGTTTGGAAGGAGAATTTGAGACCAACGATAAAAGGAGAATCGGCTGTAGCTGTTCGGACCAGGATATTTCTCTCGCCAACTGTGTGTGCAACCTCCTTCTTTTGGACAATGACCTTCTTTTGAAGAACTTTCATCGCATAAATTCGTTTTGTGTCCTTCTTTCTTACTTGGTAAACTTGACCAAATGTACCCTTTCCGATAAGTTTTAGAATTTGGAAATCGTCTGGTCCATAATGCCTCTTCTCTGTTCGTTGAAAAGAAATTTCGACATGGATCTCGCCTACATTTCCTGCAGTTAGGTTGTCGTCTTTTCCATGAAGTTGAAACCAGCCCGAGACTGGGGAATCGGGATTCTCTGTAAGATTGGCTTGAAGATCAACGTGCCCCAAAAACAATTCCGCTTCTTGAGCTCTGTCGTAAATAGTGATATTGACTCTTGTATCTGGGCCAACAACATCACTGAATATTCGTCAGCTAGAGAATTCCCTTTTCATCTTAATGAACTTACAATACAGCTTCAGCGTCCCATTTTGGATGAGTAAACATCTTTCGACCCTTGTTCTTAAAATCTCTATAATCTGACAAGCTTGTATTGCTGCTTTGCCTACTCTTCATAGGAATGGCCATGGGTCGACCAGAATCACTTCCAGTTCGCGAAATCGGAATGCCGCCAATTGGAAGACCACCAGGGCTATGTGAATTATCATCATCCTCATCATCTTCTTCTGATTGTGGTCCTTTTGATACCAGCTCATTTCTTTGAAAAACGGCTACAACGTAAGGGTCCAAACTCTTCCTCAATCCTCTGGCTTCATTAATCTTCACAGTAAGTTTGCCCTTTGGTGCTATCACTGTTCCTCCCAAGGTACTATCTGCTCTAGAAGATGCAACCGGACGTTCGCTCGTGTTTGATTTGCCATTTTGTCCGTTGCCGTTTTGGGCGGTATGATCAGAACTTATGCTCAAAACACTGTGATCCGACTTGGAAGTTTGATTTGATAAAGCTCGAGTAGGTGTTGATGGTGTACTCTTTAAAGCATCACAAGTTAGCTTCTTGAGTCGATCATAAGATGGTGATTTGTGGAATTCAGAATGCAATCGGGATAATGGAGGAGTGCTAAGTTTGTGCTCTGATGGAATATCGCTTGGATTTGAGAAATGTGTAGCATGAACATTTGATGGAGTAACGATGTTTGACAATGGCGTCATAGACGAAGCTCTTCTTGCATGTGACGGAATTGATTCCGAAATGCAATCTCGGATTGTAGGAGCTGTCGTCTTCTGTACATTATTGCCATCGTCTTCAAAACTCGCATCATTCAATTTCAATTTGTATAGTGAAGATGGATGTGAAACAGGTGGTGTCGGATAAGGATGTTGTTGGCTAGATATTTGAGAACTACCCAAAAGCTCATGGGGTTGGAGTAATAAGTCATCTTTTTCCACCCCATAATCAATCTTGAGCTCATCGACCGAGCTTGGAGTGACTTTCAACAAAGCATCACCTGTTTCACAATTTTGTCGTGGGGAAGTAGAGTAATTTTCGTGCTCACTTGGGTTAGGAGATGATATAAGTGATATATATTTCGGAGGATTTTGACTTGAGGAAGAACCTAAACCAACCTGTCCATAGAAGCTATGCAATATACCAGGAGTTCGCTTGTCTGAAGGATCTGGTTGTGGAGTTGCGACACCGGAGCGGGGTGTATCGGAATCGATGTGATCACCTTCCTCATCCCTATTGTATGTGAGATTAGCCAGAGTAATATTGACTTGTGACCAAAGGCCATAAAGTGAAGGCATTTGATATTGATGGATCGTGAAGTTATCACAAGAGTAGGATAGAGGATTGAAGAAAGAAAAAAATATGTAAGGCTTTGGGAAACTCGATTGCTTCTTCTCTCACAAGCAAGCAAGCAAGCAATCAATCAAGCAACAAAAATGCCCTCAACCAATATAAAATTTCTCTCTCTTGTTGTATTTTTTTTCTTCCTCTTGCTTGTACTTCATTTGCAAAAAAAAAAGAAGGTTACACCTGTACGCCGATTGCCGCGTTCGATAAGGAACTCCGATTACAACCGGTGCCCCTCGTCAACTTTGACGTTTTAAGTTATTCAGCATGTGCAATGACATTTGGATGTAGAGGAAAAAAAGGTGGAGTTGAAAGAAAGAGATGGAAGAGTGGATGGAAAGAGTGGGAAAGAAGTAAAGTAAAAGGTATTTGTCCAGCATTTCTCTTATCCTTTGTGCCAAAATTGCAGGTCGTTGTCCAGCTAATAAAAGAAACTCTCCGACTTGAGAAACCCCCCAAGGTCCCATTGTATGATGATATGACGACAAAGACAGACTGGAAGGATTGATTGCGAAATTTTTATATTCATACCTTCCCATCATTGCTTGTGTAGCTTGCCTGAGCAAGTCATGTTCGGATCCTGCCATCTTAGGTATCTTTTTACAGTCCGCGAAGACTATCTGCGAAGACTGTCTGCTGCCAGTATTATAATTATGTTGAAGTATTTCGTTGCGGTTTAGACGTTTCGCAGTTCAATCGGAAGGAAATTCGTCGAGGGTTCGTGGGAGTTTCAAAGTACTTTTTGTTTTATTTTCAAGGTACTCGAGGGGTACTAGTTACTTATTAGTATGGGATGTTTGATGCCGTAGCGTTCCGCAGTAGCTTGACCGACGGGGCGGGTAGGAATAATAAGTACTTTTGTCTCTTCCTTTCCGTAGGTATCAATCGGTTTTTGGGTTTGGGTTTGGGTTTGGGTTTCGGTTTGGATTTGGATTTGGATTTGAAGGAGCGATCATGGAAATTGGAATGAGCCGCAGTCGATGATATAGAAATTAATATCAAGGCTTGGAAAGGCCTTTTTTTTTCCCCCAATCCTTTTGCTGTTGGAATTTTGAATCCTTGAGAATGAATTGAATTGGAATTGGAATAATTGGAATTTAGACTTTGAAAAACATGAGATGGGGGGAAAAGATTGGATCAGATCTTCTTGATTTCTTAACCCAAATTCCAAATTGTACCTGAGGCTGTTCGGGCGAAGGCGAAGGCGAAGGCAAAGGCAAAGTTAAGTTCGAAAGTTTCTCGCGTATTTTTTTTTTTTGAATTTTTTGATTCGATTCCTTTAGTTTCGATGACCCAAGTTGTAACTTGTGCCAGTTCACCAATTGTTTAACTTTCTTTGGGATTATGAGGCCGGCGGGATAAGAAGGACGGAAATACTTATTAGGTAGTTTTCAGCTTGTCAAACCTGCAATACTAGCCAACTACCGGTACCTGGGCGTGAATATTCGTGGAGGCGATTGAATGGATGGAATAATGGATATCAACCAATTTGATGATAATTGAGGATTGCCCAGGTGAAGATTGAAGATTGAAGATCAGTATACTTAGTTGGTATAGTAAGTATTGTAACATAAGATAAGGTAGAAGATGGATGAGGAAGGAAAATAAGATATATGAAGAAGAACCCTTTTTTTTTCTTTTTAAGGGGGGACGACGAAATAGATGAATGTCGCAAAACAAGAAAAAGGAAGAAGAAAAATGTAACAGAAGATGTGAATCTTTCTTCTTTTACATATTGATAGATAAAAGTAAATATATAAATATCGAGTGTCAGGTGTCAAGTATCAAGTAGGTAGGTAGGAAGGAGGAGGAGGTGTAGATTGTGGGTGGAGTCTTTATGGGGTCGATGATGATGATGATGAGATGATTGATGATGATGATTTGATGACAGCGCAATCGTCAGTCTTATTTAATTCACAGCTGTTCTGCTCCGTTCTGCTCTGTTCTGTTCTGTTCTGCTTTGCGAGTCTGCTCTGCTCTGCTCTCCCCTGCTTCTCCTTCTCCTCTTCTCTCTTCTCATCTCATAAGAAAGGGGTTTGATTTTGTTATCAAAACTTTTCTTCCTCATCCACTCACCCACTCAATCACTCACTCACTCACTCACTCATGTCTGATGTACATAAAAGCGCAAGAAATAAATAGATAGATCAATGTACACCTGGGCAGTTGTAGGTTGTAGTAAGGTAGTTGAGAAACAATCAAAATTCGGATATCTCGATTCATCTAATCTTTCATTCCGAACCTATGATATTCAATCTATTGCTCAAACGTACGTGCCAGTATACAACATTCCTTTTTTGTTTTCTTGTCCATCTGTACTATAGTATTATATGTAGTGTTACTTCCTAGGTAGGTAGTCGTCCCCCCAGCAAAAATGTCCCAACCCAGCCCAGCCCAGCCCAGCCCATTTTACCTCAATATAAAATGCCCTCAACCGTAATTCAATAAATGACCAAAAAACCACATCTCCAATCAGTTTGAAACTACCTACCAATCTATCACCTCCTACATACCAGACATACAGCCATACAGCCATACAGTACAAACAGTACTTCTCTCCTCTTTGACTCGATACGAGTACGATCGACTATACGTCATATTACCTCACACAATCCAGCTACAGCAGCCCTAAAACACACAAGATTTGCCCCAACTTGAAAGCTTTGGAGCTGAAGCTTCCATCTCATCAAGTCAAGAAGAAGTACAAAGTACAAAGTACCTGATCAAGCAAGTAGAGCAACGATCAAAATCCCTATCTAGGTAACCCGATCTTGCCAGTTCATGTATGGCAATTAATCTATATCGGAGTTACCTAGATACTCCGATATATCTATCTACACAATCTACACAATCTACAATCTACAACCAAACAACTTCATCTACCTAAATCATTCAGCCTACACAAGTGAGTATCGGTTTCCTATCTTGAATGTTTGCCCTGCCCAATACTCCACGAACAGCAGCTTCAGATCATGTCCTTATCCAGGATCTCGTACAATTTGTGACCCATCAGTCTGCACCAACAACTGCAATACTACACAAAATCCTGCAGCGTGCCAATGCCAACCATATCGTAAGTACATATTATTTCCAATATCGGCAACTTCAATTTTCAATTTCTGCTGTCAGACCGCGGGAAAGGGTAAGAATCAAAAGTTTTCTACCTCGGTGTCTTTTCCATTCGGAATTCCTGGAATTCTTGGGTTAGGTATTCCCGTCGCCGGTAGAGGTTATATAAAATCCCTTCGATCTGGTAACTGTATAGTAGCTGAAGAACTGTATCCGCATGTTGTGACCCATAAATCTATGCCATGCGATGCGAACATATGAAGCTCCGATGGAAAGTTGCATTGCGCATTCAGCAACCACAACCTACGGTTTGTCCTTCGTAAGTAATTTTAGAAGCCTCATTGCATGTGCTGTGCTGTAACTCGTGTATCCACTATATACTGTTGTGATCACGAAATGGAATAAGTGAACACTGAACTGTGAAGTACGCGCAGCTACCTAGTAGGTTCAAGATACGAGGCAAGATATGAAGAGAAACATACTAGGTAGTCCAACAGGTCCAGATGATTTAACTCCGATTTGTGCCGAAAATATTCCCGTGGTTGGCTTCATCTCATGCTTGAAGCTTCTCTGAATCTCATCATCCTGTCATTGATTGTGAAAACCGAACCCCAGTAATAGAAACACCCTCCCTTGTGATTCAGATCTCACCGAGCCCGTCTAGAAACCCCGAATGGTAAGCAGGTGCAGCGGATAAATGCTAAGACGGATGAAGGGGGATTTTATTTGGGGAGATTTCAGTCACATGATGACTAGTCTAACTTAGACCTAGATTGTAAATGCACGTGCTCCGGGGAATTTGTTCGCAAGCCGACTTTCAATATGTCTGGTTCGCGTCGCGACATCAAGTTTTACATACAAACATATTCATTAAAGCACAAATTCAATAATTGATTATCGAAGATTCCGTAATCATGGGTAAACGACCTGGTAGAGCTGCTGCCAAAAATGCCGCTGCTGCATTGAGTAAGTTGCTTCCATTATTTCATCTGGCGCAAAACAATACAATCAGACAATTCTAACCTCATCTTCCACCCAAATAGAAAACACTCCACAAACTTACGATGATCCTGAAGACGATCCCACAACCGACGCACCTCAATCCGACCCCGGTACACCTCCCGAGAACGATGAAGACGATAACGGCGAAGAAGAAGAACCCGTCGATTCAGATGCTGAAGAAGAAGTTCCAGCTACTCCCGTTCCCGAAACCACCATTCGCAAAAAGCGATTAGGTAGACCTCCCAAGAACAAACCTCCAGGATGGGATCTCGATGATGGAACTACTTCTGAGGCAGCTACACCTAGTAGAGGAAGAGGTAGAGGAAGAGGGTTTAGAGGTGGTGGACGTTGGGCTAGAAGAGGTGGTCCTAGTCATGTTACGCAACAACCGGTTGATAAAGAGGGCAATATGATGGACGTTGTGAATGATGAAGTGGAATTACCTGAAGATCCGGAGGGAGAGAAAAAAGTCGATAAACTTGGTTATCTACAAGACAATCGGGAATATCGTTGCAGGACTTTTACGGTTCATGGGAGAGGAAAGAGACTTTATATGTTATCGACAGAACCGGCACGCTGTGTGGGATTCAGAGATAGTTATCTTTTCTTCGCCAAACACAAGAGGTTGTTTAAAATTATTATTGATGAGGATGAGAAGAGAGATATGATCGAGAGGGAACTTATTCCACATTCTTATAAGGGAAGAGCCATTGGAATTGTCACTGCGAGATCTGTTTTCCGCGAATTCGGCGCACAAATTATTGTTGGTGGCAGGAGAATTACAGATGATTATGAAGTTGCGAGAGCGAGGGAAGAGGGAGTTGTAGAAGGTTCTTTGGCCGATCCAAATGATGCAATCAAGGATGGAGAAGCATACAACAAAAATCAATACGTCGCATGGCATGGAGCAAGTTCAGTATATCACTCCGGTCAACCCACTGTTCCACAACAAACTGGAAAGATGATTGATGGAAAGAAGAGAAAGGTTATGGTTAATGATGTTAATTGGATGTTGGAACATGCTCGAGCAGCTAGGTACGTTCACAGTTTCCCCTCCTATCCCGTGATACAATCCGAACCCCTCGCTAACTATCTCCAAAAGCCGCTTCAACTCCGCAATCGCAGCAGCTCGTCGTCAAAATCTAAACGGTATCTACGATGTCCACACAAATACCATGCAATACCCACGCACTATGCAACCAACCCATGCGCGCTGGGAACAAATAAACGATAACGAACCACAACCCCAATCCGCAGACTCAACACTTTTCCCACCCATCAAACCATACTTTTCCAGAAACTACTTGATCGTAGATACATATATGGAATCTTCACCCTCTACACATTACGGAGTTCCGGGACCCGATGGAGCGGGCTGGGATTTGGGTACAGGGATTAGTGGGCATGGGAATGGAGGAGATAACTTCATGGGTGCGGATGGTTTATGTGGGGTTAGTGAGGATGTCCTTGATGTTCTTCCGGAAGATTGTAGGAAGGCTTTCGAGGAGGCGAGGGAAAGAGAGAGGGAATGGAAGGGGAGATGGGGGTCGGAGAGTGTAGATGGAGGAAGGAGGGCCGTTAAGGTTGATAAGGGGTTGATTTTGTAGGCGAGGCGAGGAAGCTAGTAAAGCGAATTAGATGAGAAGAGAACAAGAGAGGAAAAAGGGGAGAGAAAATCTATTAATGGAAAGACGAAATTACGGAGTTGGTTGTCACTATCAAGAGACGACAAATAAATGGATCTGAATGGCGTTGGGAGGAAATGTATCATGTACGATGGATATGAAGGGGGGTGTTACTCTGGTTAGGTAGTGAGTTTTTATCTATTTAATGCCTGGTTCTTTACGTCTATCTGTCTGTCTATCCGTGCAATCTCTTTGTTGAAGTTCATTTGTATAAGGAAGGATATAAGGATATAATATTACATGCGTCCTTTGGATCAAAGAGCTTCGCTGCCTGGCTATACTGGTACTGTACACATGCAAGTTCCGTATCGGAGGAGAAGTCCTCAATTTTAGTCCATCTTTATTAATCTTCACGACATCATCTTCAATATCTCTCTCGCACTTCTACTCCTCCCTTAAATTCAATACCATCGTCGCCCAGGATCTTGGGGTTTCCAATTTCGATTGGTAGGATGCACTACATGCATGTTGTGAGTAGTATGTAGTTGTAGTATTTAGTACGTAAAACAAAACATCCATCCATCCATCCATCCATCCATCTGTATGTATAGCTTGATAGATATAGATATATCGTGTTCATTTCATCCATTCACGATTCTATTGCTTTTATCTATTCATCCCATCTTACACCCTCATCTCATTCTACCACATACCCCAAAAAATAATCTTCTACCACCATACCATACCATACCATACCATACCATCAACGGATGCAGTAAATCACAATAAATCAAACCATCAATTGCAGTACATCTAAACAAATAGAACATAGAAGAGCAAACATATTTTTGAGATCAGGTCCTCGGATGCGGGAAGAGGCGGGACGGGGCGGGACGGGGGATTAGGATATCACTGGGTCCTGTACGTCACTATAAAAATAGAAGGGGAAGGGAAGAGGGAATGCTCTTGCGTATAGGAATAGGACTTGGCATGTCATTAGGAACTTCGAAGGGAGCACGCTACATTGAAGAAACATTGGAAGTGAAGTGGAAGTGAAGTGGAAGTGAAGTGGAAGTGAAGTGGAAGTGAAGTGGAAGTGGCAATGAAGATTAGGAATCAGGGAACAAAAGTTTGATAGATATGTCAACGAAAGGTAATGGGAATAGAAAGTAAGCAAGAGAAAATGTGACGATTCAATAGAGTCTTGGAGAGCGAATGTGAGGTCGGTATATACGGTTTCAATAATACTACTATTTTTGCTGTGATGTCATGATTATATGGAGAATTGAGTTCCACTAGTATCTGAGGATATAACTAGTCAAAATTCGTGAGCGGCTAAAGAAGCATCTATAGCTTTAGCTCTCCCAAGAACTTTGAATCGAAAATTGTTAGCCAAACCTTATTACCTCCCACCTCATCCTACCCAATAGAAAATATGATACCCGTACGCTTGTCAGGATGAAGCTTGTAAAATGGGAATGTAGATATGCAACAGAAATCTCTCATAAGATAATTTTTGAATAGCATTACCAGGCGGAGTGTTGCTAGTATGATGTTAGCTTTAGTTTCGGATCAACCCGATGTTAACTTCAGTGACTGCCAACACAAGGTAACAAAGATTCACGACATAAAAATCGAGCGGAAAAGTATGAAAGTATAAGTCCCCAAGATTAAAAGACAGGCAATCATTTTCCTATACCGTAACTCGTGTATATGGAAGATACGAGGTGATAGAAATGCGCTATAGCTGGAGAAGTCTGCCAATTTTCATGAGATGGAAGGCCCTGGTAAGTTTGAATTGAATGGCACGAGTACGAAGCATAAGATATATGATTTGGAAGGAAAAAGTACCAAGAAAACTGCTACTGTGGATCTTGTAGATTGATTCGAATGGTTGTTGAGGGACAGAGCATCTGGAAGCTTGACTGGAATTCGGAAATTCACTTGGAAGTCATGTGGGTGGGATCGACCGGAAGCATAAAGACAAGACGGGCAGAACCCCAAGCAAGATCGTTCATTGTAACGCGGCATACGAAGGACCTAGTGGGAGATGTTTTACGTTGTTTAGAAGAGAACGAGGAAAGATATGACGAAGGTAACATTGTTGGGCGAGGGGAAGAAGAGGAGAGCAGAAGCCATTAATCCCCGCAAAGGTCCGTGCAGCTAGTTGCAGGGGGATGCTCTTGAATGAGGAAGTGGCCGCACAATGTGGAATATGTTGAGTGACGATTCCATAAATCGAATTAATACAATCTTTGATGCAACTTCACCATGATGTTTCCTCTTCAAAGGTGAAGAGTTCTAGCCACTTGGCATTAACATGTTGGAAATTGATGCATAACCTCGGCGTGAAATGTGAGGGGGTCAAAATAAGATACCTAGTATTCAATTTCAAAGTCTCAGGCCGCGACGAACAATTTGCCTCTGGGATTAAGGGGAATATCAACCGTGCTGCAGATGATTATCCAGTCGATCGGTTCTTCTTTCGAAATAGGTTTCTGATGACTGTACAACCCGCGCTTCATTCTACCACCTCGCTATGTGTACACTTTCCCCGCCCCTGCCATGGCATCCACGACTTTCATTCTACCACTCAACTTCAAGGTTTCACTCCGGTATTGTTTCGTAATCTAGTGGTGTGCAGCCTCCTCCTCAGGCTCCTCCTCAAACCAATCAACCTCCTTAGCCTCAGCACCCCCCTCAGCCTGTCCCTCTATCTCAACTGTGCTTGCCTCATATGCTGCCAATTCCTTTGCGATATCGGTTTCTTCTGGAGATGCAGGAGCCTTAGGTGGGGAGAACTTGAGAACGTGTCCCTCGGAATCGGAGGCCTTAATTTGGGGAGCTTTGTAACCCTTCAACTCTTTGAGGTAAAGGTCTTGGACAAGATCCGCTATTGACCGGAATTAGCTTCTGACCGGCAGATGTTGCTGCGGGTGCAGTCGATTCCATTGGTAGTGACTGAGAGGTGAGGTGATAATTGTAAGTGGGAATATCAACGTACCGCGACGAACAGCAGTAGGAACGATGAAAGTTCGTTTGCTGATCATTTGCTGCCTCGCAACACGGACGATTTGAGAGCGCTTCTGCGGTTAGTATTTTGACATTTTGAGCTGGGCGTATAGCATACCGAAACGCGGACAGTTTGGGTGAACATCTTGGCAGGTATGATGGGCGTCAATCGGATATCTCAGGTCGTTGGAAGGTTTAGAGGCAGAATTGGAAGAATCCTGAGAAGCGAGGTAGTGATCATGTGATAATCAATAATGCCTTAATTGCAAGGCCAGAACCCGACTTTCGGCGAATGAGCAAGGAACCTTGGCTCCGAAAACTTACAAGCTTACAGGTGTTTGTTTACAAACATACATAACATATTATCGAGAACATCAATAGTGGTATATGTTTATTTTTCTTTCTTTTTTTTTTCATCCTTCACGATACTCATCCGGCACAGTAACAATCTTTAAGATAGGGAGAGTATCTTGACGACTCTCCGTGTGCCTCACCAACATTCATCACCACGATGAGCTCGAGTTGTCGAGCAAACTCATGAGATACACCGTAAATACTCGAAACAGTAATGTCTATGGTAATCTCCAATTGCCTCGGTCTTCTCAAAGGTTCGTATTAGAATCGTAAGTTTTTTCTGAAGTCTTAATCGATCTAGGTAGCTTCTTTTGATCTATGTTTTGATCCTTTGTTCAATCTTCACATGCTAGTGTTGCTCAAGGGGATCCTGTTGATGCATTCCAATATCCTTTATTGAAAGCTTCTAGAACTCATAAAGACAATTTGAAAGTACCAATTTTGCTCTTAATTATACCATGGACCGCTTCTCAATATGTCTCCGGTCATTGCAATAATGCATCTTCGTCTTGTCCAATCGCTCAGCAATGGCATCTCTGGAACCTGAAGGTTTGGAACGAACCAGGTCAGAAGAGGAGTTGCTGGAAAGGTTGTCACACGTGGTGGAGATATCAGAAAGCGACCGGGTATTACCGTCAGAGGATCATTTTTTACCTCTAACCGGTGCTGATTTTGAACCTTCTCCGTCCTACCACGAGGAAGTGAAGCCTCCAGTGCCGGCAAAGCTTTATATTCCACCAACCTACTTTCCTACTGAATCGTCTATCGATTCCGCAAAGCTCTTTGCTCCTTCTACTCAACCCTTGTCTGCACGGATGTCAAGATGTTTATCTCCTAAAGAACTTGATTCAAGCCAAGAGAAGGTAAAAGAATTCCTCCCCGAAGCATCCTATGATCACACTGCCCACGATGTGTTTACTGATCCACGACCTGCAACACCACTTGGTGTATTAAATGCGCCATTTCCATATCCTGGCGAAGATCATGGCTTGTCGGATCCGTTGTTCAAGCCAGGTGTTTACCTTGGAACACTGAGACAGCCAGATCGAAAGTCTGGCGACAGGAACGTCGTTTATGCGACTATTAGCAAAAATGCGTTATCTCATAGTTGGACTTCTCCAATTGTATTGACCGCCCATAAAATCAACAAGAATGGAGGACACTGTAAACTTAATCGACACCCAAGTGTTAAGTTTGAAGAAATCGAATTTCGGGAAGACCTTAAGAGTAAATGTCAGACGTATGAAGCAATGAGAGAGCTTGTTGAACGCAGGATCAGTGGATGGTACGAGACATACGAGGTTCGTTATGCGAGGACATCATGATCAAGAATGAGCTCCAAAATGCTACTTGCAAGTCAAGTAAGCCGCTGGTCGGAAACGTTACAGAACGGTCTTTGGCTTTCTACGGGTAAAGTTCTGCTTATAACCTTCTCTCCAAAAGATTTAGAAATTTGATGGGCCTTTGGAGTGTTGAAATGATAGTTAGTGATATCTGGAAAAGTATCTTGTGTCAACCTCTTCTGTTGATTCGGAACCACAGGCGAGGAAACAAAAGAACACCATGTTGTGGGAAGGGCGGCCACGAAACGGGACGTGTTGCCAAAAGGAATGCAACGTCCACTGAGTCGTATCTGTTAAGGGCTATAAGATTTATTGATGTCGTCTGGTGAAGTGGATATACTCATGCGTTGACTCGTTAAGAAAAAGAAAGCTCTATCCGGAAAAAGGGGGAGCGCGGAAGCGACATCCACAAATTTTAGTTTAGCTGGATTCAATCTCATCTGGAACCCCAATTTCTCGTCCGAAGTTAATAGTTCATCGGCAACCTTTTGCAATGTGATGTTTGTGAACTCTCATCCAAACTACAAGGAAAACCGCCTTTATGTAACGTAGTTACTTAGTATGTCTTACCGAGCGACTGACTATTCATAATCTTGAGGCAGATATGAAGATATGGCGGATATCTTCCGCAATACAAATTAACTCGATATGATTGGCTGGGATACAGTAACGTTACAATGCCCCCCACTCGTTATCGCGGGGTAAAGGGGTCCAGCTAAATCCTGTATGTCGAAAGCGCCTTAACACGTACACACGATGTGAAATGCTTTATGATTTATCGTAAGAAGCGCATTGAGCTGTCTTGTTACCTAATTGCGCGCCGAAATTGAGGATAAGTAAACTCATTTGTATACTGTTTATACCCCTCCATACCTTTTATGTTGGCAAGTGCGACTACCTGAGTACTGCAGAATACTCGTATCTACAAGTCTTTCATCTCCATCCCAATTTCTATCCCAAAGCTCGACTTAGCAGCAGCTACAATCTCACAAAAGAATTTCACAAACATGGCACCGCATGCAGATTCCCCTCAAGTCAACCCCACCACATCTCCTCCCCTCCCCACAACAACCCCCACAACCCCCTCGAACCCACCCCGAGTCCTCATAATCGGCGCTGGATCCCGAGGATCCCAATACTCCCGCTGCGTCACCGAGTCCACCCCCGGCATTGTCTCCGCCATCGCGGAACCCATCCCCTACAAACGACAACGCCTTGGTTCACGCTACATCTGGGGTGATAACACTCCTTCTGAAGGTCAATCATTTTCCGATTGGAAAGACTTCCTCCAATATGAGCTTGACCGACGAGCTCGTGCTTCTCGCGGAGAACCTGTTCCACCGGGAGTTGATGCCGCGTTCATATGTGTTCTGGATGAATTGCATAAGGAGGTTATAGTCGGATTGAAGCCTCTGGGTTTACACATTATGTGCGAGAAACCTTTGGCTACGACTTTGGCGGATTGTGTGGAGATATATAGTGCAATGTTACCGGATTATCCACGAAATAAGCAGCCGAAGAGGATATTTAGCATTGGGCATGTATTAAGGTATAGTCCACATAACATGATGTTAAGGAAGTTACTTTTAGAGGAGAGAGTAATTGGGGATGTGCAGAGTATCAATCATACCGAGCCGGTAGGATGGTGGCATTTTACTCATAGTTATGTTCGGTATGGAATGTTCCCCCTCAAACCAAAAGGGCAATATAGCTAACAACCAAAAAGTGGTAATTGGCGCAAAGAATCCACAACCGCTCCCTCCCTCCTCACAAAATCATGCCACGATATCGATCTCCTCCTCTGGCTCCTCTGTTCCCCTCCCTCATCCGATCCAACCGCTCCCCCTCATCTACCTGAAACAATCACCTCCTCCGGCTCTCTCCAACAATTTACCCGTACCCGAAAACCCCCATCAGCAGGCAACGCAACAAACTGTCTCTCCTGTCCCATCGAACCAGACTGCAAATACTCCGCCAAAAACATATACATATCCCCTAAATATAAAGGTCTAAAAGCCCCCAATACCAATTGGCCCGTCGATATCCTCGTTCCAGACATCGAAGACATTCAAATCACCTCCGGCTCCTCTAGCGCTGAATCTGCTCTCCTATCCGTCCTCGCCAAAGACTACACACCCGAAACTCCCTTGTCCGAAATCGAAGGCAAGAACTGGTTTGGCCGCTGTGTCTACGAATCCGATAACACAGTCAACGATGATCAATTCGTAACCCTCACATTTCCCGCGAACCCATCTTTGAATCGCGGGGCTAAACAAGCTTCATTTCATATGGTATCTCATACGCAGAAGATTTGCGAAAGATATACACACATTTATGGAAGTGATGGGGAAATATATGCAGATAGTACGACGATTGAAGTCGAGGATTTTAATACCGGGGAGAGAAAAGTTTACCAACCGAAGATTACGGATGTTAAAAGTGGTCATGGCGGCGGCGATGAAGGGTTGGTGAGACAATTTGTGGGAGCTGTAAATAGTGTTATGAATGAGGGGGTGGAGGTAGAAGTTGCACAGAGAGAGTGGGTTGGGTGTAGCTGTAAGTCTTCTATTCCCTTATTTTTCCGTTACCTTGCCCCTTTTTCTCGTTTCGTTTACTAGAAAATCCAAAACTAACACAGAACCTCCAAACAACAGTAGAAGAAGTAATCCGAAGTCACGCTGTAGTATTCGCAGCCGAAGAAGCACGAAACAATAAACTCGTGTTAGATTTTGAGAGTTGGTGGGAAAGAGAAGTCGTAGGGAAACTAAGTGCTTAGAGAATGGCGCTCGGATAGGGGTGGCGAGAGCAATTCTGATGGTATATCTTGGATTGACTGAAGGGTCTTGCTTCATACCAGCTGGCTTGTGGAGATCGCTGCTAGGATTAACAGACTCCATTCAGTGAAGGTTTTGAAGTCACGAGAGTTGGGATGGGATTATTTGGGCGAGAGAGTACATACATGATGAGATATGGAACGAGTTATGACCATGATTATTAGACGATAGCTATTACCCGCGATTCATATCCACACTAATAACCTCTAGCCTTCAGACGAGTACTAGAAAACTTTGAATTCGAAAAAAAAAAGACATTTAAACATCACCACCCACTTCAACTTCCCACCGAACCCTTCTGGCTGCACATATACAACAACCTTCCATTGCTATTATATGAATACCCTTTTCAATCTAGTACAGTCATTGTCTTTCTCTTTGATCTAGCGACGTTTCCTGCTGAGGTATTGATGCTTGTATAGTTATATTGTTATAATAGTGTGCTTAGTAGATGAGTTGAAAGTCCGAAAATGCAGATTTTAGATAGACTTAGACATTAACACTCGCATCTTTCTAGGTTGAGGTATGAGATAGATTATCAGATGAGATGGATGAGTATGGCTACCTAGTGAGTGTATCCGGACCCTTCGGACGAAACTCTTTTTTTTCCTTCGGGCTTTTCATGATTATATTGTACTGCCAAGTATGAGATTAACCAATAATTGACTTCGAGTCAAAAAGGGACATAACAATCAGCATCAGTTAATAAAACAACGTGAGAAATCTATTCATAATCATGAATCAATAAGAAAAAAACCACTCAAAGGGTTATATGTATGCCTAAACGCCATGTTGCTATACAGGGTAATATCATGTCATGTCATGCCTCGCCACGATCACCAAAGGCATTTCTCATGGTGTCTATCCAAACCAAATACAATATGCCATTTCATTTCAGTCATGCCGTTCCCGTCTCTCTTTACGGCATGCAAAGATTCCTTTTGAGCCTGCGTCCTGCTGATGTATCATCTACAGAATGACACTCTCAACATGACTACCGCTCGCCTCCGCCTCCCCACTCCCCTCTTCATCTTCACTCTCCTCCTCTACAACATCCACAATCCTCCTCTCTCCAACTTTTAGTCTCCTAACAGCCCGCCTTAACCCCTCCAACGTCGTACGTTCCCTAACAAGCATCGACTTTGCCAAATCCTTCACAGCTTTCCTTCCCATTTTCTCATGTAAATCTTGCCAGCCAGCCAGTTCCGCCGCTACGACTTGCTGCGTATATCTTAATTCCCTTCCCGTTTCTTCTACTTCTTCTTTTATCCTCCGGACTTTGTCTTCCTTCTCTTCGTTCAAGCGTTGACGTGTTTCGTCGAGTAGACCTAGTGGCCAGCGAGTCGACCGGGAAAGGGAATTGTAGGAACGTTCGATTGATTTGCGGGATGTGGTGATCGATGATATGAGCGAGGTGGGACGGGATAAAGAAAGTAACATGGCGATTATGGTGCTATGGATTGAAAGGATGGTGGTATGGAAAGTGGAATATGGGGAAGTGGAGGATGGGGCGAGTGTTTGGGTATAGGCTTCGAGAGCAGAGATATGAGTTTGAGGGAGAAATGGTAGCGTAGATATTGCGCGAGTGGAGAGCTTATAAGCATCATAAAGATCTATAATTTTTAGCGACATTTTACAAAAGAGTCATCGAAAACGTACCTGTGGTAACAATTGCTACCATATTGGCCCTGCGTGCAACACTCTTGGTAGAGTAGTTGACACTTCTGACCATATCTCTTGCGTGATCTACAAATTGCTCGACATCGCGCACATCACCAACTGGTTGATACTCTTCTCTTACAGTTTCTACCCTCGCCTCAGCCTTGAGTTTAGACCTCTGTTCCATCATTTCTGCTTGTATATCTGGCACAAGGAAAAATTCCCACAACATTTCATGTGTTGAGAAGGTTGTATGTGCTAACAGAATCTTCAAGAATGCATCAAGATGAACCTGTATGTCTCTCAAAACAGCCCTCGAAGGCCTTGAAGGGATTTGGAAAGGTGATCTCATCCCTGATATAGATGGCAGCCATGAAGCGGGATTTTCTAGCGTGAGTAGTTTCGTCAAATGCTCAAAGTCGGCTAGTGAACGTCGACAAGTGGTGACAGTAAAGCTTTGATGTGCAGAGGGTGCCCCAGATTTGAGTACCAATCGAATAGTTGCATCCTCAACGAAGAATGATCTGACTACAGCCGTAATCCTTCCGTCAGCAGCCGGTAGCCCTTGGAATAATATCAAATCATCGATTCTATTCCGTACGTCATCATCTTTAGCAAGTTCAACCGCTGTCAAGCCGCGAAGTTCCTTGGCAAAGAGGTCTACTCTTGGATCACTAAATAGAGCTCGAACCATTTCTAGTCGGCCATATTTGCTGGCTACCATAAGTGGTGTGAATTTCTTTTCGTTCGTCGCATTAACATCGGAGTCGCAATGAATAAGAAGTTGTAATGCTATTTGAGGATCGTTGACAATGTGTAACAGTGTGTTACCTTTCAAGTCGACATGATCATCTAAATGTAAAGGTTGATTATCTCCCTGAGAAGCGGTTGCTGCAGTAAGTGCTGCCTCTACCATTGGTCTATAGCGTCCATGGTCGTATGATCTACATAATGCAAAAAGTGGCGTTTGGCCATTCTTATCTTTCTGCCTCCAAGGTAATAAACGCCCTACTCTCGTAATAAGGTCCGGGTAGTTGAACAAGAAGTGAGCCACACTCCGGCCGTTGATATCCTGTCGCGAAAGATATCCAACGACGATTAATTCTGATGCAGATCGGTAAACAAAATCTAGTATTATATTAATGAGTTCGGTGTGTCCCAACTGGACAGCAGCACTCAATAAAGTCGTCCCCTCGTTATTCGTATCTTCGAGTACCGCTCGTAGTGGATAATAATCATGTAATGACAAAAGATACCGGAGTGCCTCTGGCCTCTCGTGCTGAACGGCCATCATAGGAACAGATTCACCGGATGAATCTTCAGTATGCGATAACCGTTCTATTGAGGTATCACCTTCGATACCGCTACTTGTAGAGTCAATCGTGGTAGCCCGTGATCTGAAAGACACCTCGGAACTGCTAGACAAGCTTCGTACATCCATTGTAACTGTTTTGGGCCTCCGCAGTGGTGGTAATCGCTCGTCATCTGCTCCGTCATGTGAGTGTTGCCAAGGAAAGACATGAGTGAGAGAAGAAGCTTGCGAAATCCGGGTTGCAGCTCCAGAAGATCTCCGCCTGGCATACCCATTCGAAGTATTCCATGGCGTATTTTCATCGATTATGTCGTCTACGATAGCTTCCTCGTGGTCAGATTCTTCCTCGTCCGAAGACAGCTCTCGTTCTGGCTCCATAATCTTCATCATCTCCTTCAAATTGCCTTTCTTAGTTGCTGCCCATAATTTATGGTTCCGCCGACTAGCTTTTCTAAGACCTCCTGAATCCCTGGCAAGGTATGATAACACAGCTTCAAACGTGCTTAAGGCATATCCCATTTCACCACTTTCTACATCATCAACGAAGATGAAGTGGCGCATGTATAAAAGACGAGCCTGAAGATACCTAACCTGAGCTCTTATAACCACGACTAACAGTAACGAGACAAGAGTATCTGCATTAATAGTCAAGACAGAGCTAACTTTCTCGAAGGAAGTGGGCCCCACTGTGCTTGCTGGAACCTCAATGAGTTGCGTCACTGTTTTCAACGTTAGAAGTAAAATGTCCATCATCTGCTGTGGGCTTCCTGCTACACTCAATTTCCGAAATTCCTCGACAGCACGACCAAGGCGCATTGTGAGTTCATGCTTTCCTTGATGGCCACCCTGAATTGGTATACCAACTTGTGAAATATCTACGAATTCCATTTGTCTGATTTTTGATTCCAGTTCTAAATCCTCAGGGCGCTTCATCGTGCATAATCTCGGGAATAAGATGGTATCGTGCAATTGCTCGGTGACATAACGATCAATCAAACGTTCAACAATTGGACCCGTAAGATCAGTCGTAGCTCCAAGAAGGGAAAGTTGCTGCTTGTCGACCATTTGAAAAAGATCAATCGCAGATGTAACGGCGGTCTCCAAAGCTCCCCGCATTACATTCTCATCGTCCTCGGTATAAAAATCCACAATATAACGCTGCACATGGCCATTCGGTGGGGCTGGCGTTGAAAGGCTATTAGACCGTGCTTTCTTCATCGCGGTAGCTATGGGTCCATCTGGGACAGGGTCTGGAATGTTCGTGGCTGATGGCGGAGGTGGCAATTGTTTTTCGAATACTTGGTTGAACTCCTTGAATAGGGCCTCCAAGCCGGGTTGCATTTGTTTCGCAATCATGGGGAAATTCGTTAAGAGGTCGCTGAAACTCTTGATATCTTTTTTGCGAGGAAGTCCGTTCATAGAGGCGGAATCAGGCATTGAAGGCGATCTGGATGGGAGGATTGGTCTACCATCTGGTAGCCTCGGGGCTAGCAGTGCAGTTGTGATTTTGGTTTCCTCAAATATGCCAACCAGAGGTCGCGATATGTAGTAGACAAGCCATTGTCGTGGTTCGAGCGAATCTGGATACCATAGAGTATCTGAAAGAAGTTGCGCTTGGTTCAAGGTCTTAAAACCTGCAATCGGTAGTATTAGCACCATGCCCCTAGTAAGAATACAAACAAATACCAACCTTTATTACTATAGACGAAAGCATCTTTGATCACGACAGTCCTCCCATTAACTGTTGTGTATTGTTTCGCCTTTCCCCGGCTATCCCGCATATTGGGCGCGTCCTTCCCTCCCGCGGTCGCAGCATGGTTGGCCGGTATTCGCAAGACATGACTGCCTAGGAAATCTTCCGATCCTGCAAGGTCTGCGTAAAGCGCGCCGGTCTCTCGATCGCGGGAGGTTAGGAGAACTTCGGTGGTAGGTACAAGTAGTATCTAGAAAGCTATCAGCTTCATGAACAGTGGCATCGGTTGAAGATGGAGGGCCTAGTATTGTTGGCAATCTTACATGATGGTGTACCGGCGTACACTGTGTAGGCAGAGCACTCTTGAAGAAAGCACTTAGGAAAGGATTCAAGGGCTGCATTCATTCGACTTTCATTACCCCCCAAAGATATAACTGCACCGCAGGGTGTCGGTCCCTGCAACGCGAAATAATTAGATGTCTTTTTATCGTAACGTCGGGGAGCTTCTTGGATATGGATGTTAACTTGCGCCTGATATGATTCCAGAGCTTCGAGATGAATGAAATCAATGTAAACAAACCATTGATTTTAAATACTGATGCTGATTTTTGGTGAATTCGTCCAATAGAAAGTCAAAGTTTTGGATATGAGATCAGATCAAGGAATCTTTGGGTAAAGCAAGCTGGTTCTACCTTCTACCTTGATTCGCTCGTACCTTGCTGCGATCCTACCTCTGTTGCTCTACTACCTAGATAGGTAGGTAGGTAGGTAGGTATTATTTCCAAGTCAAAGAATACTGGCGTCCATAAGCCCACTAAGTGCACCACAAAACAATCACATGCGTTTGGCAGGGGGGAGGTCTTGGTCTTGACTCTTGACTCTTGAGTCTTGATGAGGTTTCCATCCGCCGTTCTCCCGAATGTATGTTAGGCACGTGATCTTTACTCGTACTACGTTATGGTTTTCGGATTTGGATTCCAAGGTTCCCTTATTAATCAATTTCTCTTATCAATTGAAACATTGGAGTTCCCGTCTTATCAAACAGTTCCTACCTAATTACAGGGAAATGGTTCTCCCCGCACTTTGGAATGCTAAAGTATTCTATCGAGGTATAAGTAACTACTGCCAGCTGTGCAACTACCTACGTAGGTTGTCTCTATATCATTGTCTATTTTCTCAACCTCTATATAGACTATCATGTCTGTATCTCCTTCCTCCTCGAATCCAGAAATGATGACGAAAGTCAAGAAACGCGTTCTTTGCGGCTATGGAGTCGATATTGATGCTGTAGCAGGATGGCTAGGCTCATATGGTGGAGAAGACTCGACATCAGACATCAGCAGAGGTTCGTTGCTCAAGCTCTCTGTAGATAGCCTGCCTCAAATGACGACAAGGTTGCTCTCCTCTGTTTGTTTCCAAACTCTTATGTATGAATATGTACTGCTAAGAGTATTCTAATACCTGCGGGTACCAAAGCTTTTCCTCCTCGAAGGAAAAGCTCGTTTTGATTTTTTGATTAATTTTTGGTCAATCAAACTCACCATATTCAGGACTATTTGCCGGTACCATTGGTGTTCGTCGTCTTCTCAAGCTCTTTGAGAAGAACAATATGAAGGCAACTTGGTTTATACCGGGACATTCTCTCGAGACCTTTCCTGAAGAATGTGCAATGATTCGGGATGCAGGCCACGAGATTGGTCTCCACGGGTACTCCCACGAAAACCCTGTTGATATGTCTCTTGAACAGCAACGGGATGTGCTTGATAAAACATATAGGCTGTTAACGGATTTCTGTGGGAAACCTCCAAGAGGAAGTGTAGCTCCTTGGTGGGAGACGAGTAAAGAAGGGGCAGAACTTCTATTGAGCTATGGAATTGAATATGACCATAGTATGAGCCATGACGACTGTCAAATGTATTGGCTGAGGCTTGGGGATACTTGGACGAAAATTGATTATAGCAAGAAGGCAGAAGAGTGGATGAAACCACTTGTCAAAGGGGTACCATCTGGTATGGTGGAAATTCCAGCTTCATGGTACATTGATGACCTACCTCCCATGATGTTTATCAAAAAGTCTCCCAACAGCCACGGATGGGTGGACCCGAAAGTCGTGGAACAGATGTGGCTAGATCATTTCGACTACTTTTACGAGAACTATGATGAATTTGTGTTCCCTATGACGATTCATCCTGATGTTTCAGGGCGGCCTCATGCTTTAAAAATGCAACAAAGGTATGTCTCATCTCCATGTACATAGCAGCCGATTAACAAAAGTGCAGAATTATTGATCATATCAACAAACATGAAGGGGTTGAATGGGTCACATTCGAGCAAATGTCTGATGACTTCAAAAGTAAAAACAAACCTGAAGCGGGTGCAATAATGCCAGCAGCACCGCGAGAAATCCTAAAGACGTAAGAAAAAAAGATGCGGAGGGAGCTGCGGCAGGACATGAGATAGTTCGGTTGACACGAGGGTTGGTGAGATATTGAGGGCATCGTCTTTCAAGACATAGTGCTAGCGTTTGCATGCTGCACTGTGAGTTGGCCAATCCTAGTTTGGATGTATTTGGGAGTATAGCAGTGCATCTGGGCTTTTTGAAATGGAAAATTTCCTTTCTTATTTCAACCAGATTGATTCTCTCACTTGAATTGAGTCCTTTCGACGGGTTGAATCTTTCAAATGAATTGAATTTTTCAAAATCCATGGTCTTTGGAATATAATGAATGACCTTGACATCCAGTCCACCAAAACTTCTACTAATGTAGCAAGATCTGATCTTGATATCCTTACAAATTTAATATGTCAGTCAGCCAACCATCAGAGGCCAGAAACAGTGAATTTCAAGTACGTGAATAATACTGACTGAAATCCAAAGCTGATTTCCTCCACAACTTTTCAACTAAATTCTTCAACAACGAGGGAACCCCTTCAAACACAGCAATCCTTCTTGGACACTCATAGCAAGATGAAATTATCTCTACCGTCTCACTGGCCCAAATGACCAATTCTCGATTACACGTAAAGATTTAAAACTCCCTCTTGCCAAAGTCATTATTAACCTCAAATTAGTAAAGACAAGAGAGAGGGTATCTATCTCCTTAGGGAATGGACCCCCAGGTGCGCCAAATAATAAAGTGTACCATGTCTCAAAGCTTCGCCTTTCGTACTATTCTCCGCGATGTAAGTCTTTCGTCTTTCATCCTCCACATGCGCTCTTTTGAATCTCAATTATCTTGGCTATTGAGGTC
Organism: Myriosclerotinia duriaeana; assembly: GCA_002162615.1. NCBI lineage: Eukaryota > Fungi > Ascomycota > Leotiomycetes > Helotiales > Sclerotiniaceae > Myriosclerotinia > Myriosclerotinia duriaeana. The sequence goes on from NGKI01000026.1 coordinate 128,399, forward strand.
GGTTCAGACAATGAGTTGCATTTAAACACTCGACCCGCTATCGTTGTCTTTAAACTAATTATCTTCTAGTTCGGAGTATTTTCGAGAAGTTGATTCAAATGGTTCTGGTATCAACGATCTATCGAAATTTTCGGGGGCGAACCCTGAGATTTTTGGCCATATTATTCAGTACATGAATACTGGCTCGATAATTATCCCCAATGCTCGAGTCGTCGACTGTAAAGTTGTCTCTGACTGCAGTCAATGCACGGCGGACTCGATTGAAGCACGCTACAGAGACGATCTAAGCCTTTCAGCCCTTACACGCATCTGGTTTCTTGCAGACTATCTTATGATCCCACATTGCCAAAATATCACTATCGATCACATGTACCGACTTCTTTCCCACATCGCAGCTCACAATTATTTCGATACTAGCTTCTATGACAGTAGCCCCTTCTTGATCAAAGAACTTACTGATGCTGTTCAAATTGCATTTACAGCTGGACTAAAAATAACCGGAGATGACAATGAAGTTTTGATGCTGCTCGAGCAATTTCCCGCTTCTCATTCTACCTACAACTGTTGGACCCCAGAGCAGAGAAACTTGATACCACGAACAGTTCTGGAAAATGCGCTATGTTTTGTGCGGGATTCTAATGAGAGTAGCAGGAACATAGCTTCTTATGCGGAGGATGTTCAAGAAGTGGTTATGGATAGCGTGGGGCATTTTTTTGTGAGAGACAAGATTGATGGTGGAGACGCCGTATACGGGTTGGACTTTGACTTTCATTTTGGCAAAGATCTTTTAGAGTTGCCGGACAAGGAGCATGTGATGGGAGGGTATTGCATTTGAATATAGGTTAAAGCAGAGATCGAAATATCATGTTGGATCTTCTTCTTCACTGATGAAAAGGCATAGCTAATACTGATTGCTGGGCACTTGGTTTGCTAACAAATTTGGCATCTCGCTTCATATTTTCTAGATGGGTGTATTAAGATGTTGATTTCTGGGAGTATCATAGACATATCCATGAATTTCCTGCTATTACTATACGCTTTTTGGATGTTCCGGTATATTTTAACTTACTGGATCAGTCATGCCTGCAGCCTACTTTATGCCATCCATTACTTGGCGAGACTGGCAAGTGAATGGGTGAATGCGTGAATGCGTAATCTGTCAAAAGATGGCGGAAAATATGAATAACACTGATCTCAAACCGGAGAGGGATTACTAGAATCCGAACACTAGCAGCTGTGTGAATATAATTTCAACTCTGACTGTCCAAGTTTTCTCTACATCCTCTTAAGAGCGCGTCTTCAACCACAAAACCAACCTTGAACCTTTCAACTACATAAAGAACCTTGACAACCATTAACCTTTCGATCATACACCCAAATACCCCAGATACAATCTTTCAACTACAACAACCGATACTCTTTCTAGATCGATCTTCGCAACAACTATCATGGCGTTGCCTTCAAAGAAACACTGGCCCAAAAGACCTATTCTCGATTATTCGTAAGTGATCAAAAATTCTACATGCGCC
>NGKI01000026.1:129938-208019 GCA_002162615.1 Myriosclerotinia duriaeana
CGAGATACTTTGGACATGGAGACACTTTGTGCAAGGAGGAATCCTTGGGGCCTTCTTTCCGCTTCAGACGTACTTCAAATTATTGATTACATCTTAAACATTGGAATGAGCTGTGCGAGGAGTAAGCTCCGAAAGATCTTCCCTCTGCCTCAGACATACTTTAAATTGTCGAGAGAGTTTTAAACAGTGAAGTCATCTGTTGAAGAGGATGTCCTGAAGCAGTTTTCTTCCACATCATCGTACTTTGGATTGTTCAAAATGTTTCAGGCATTCGGATACTCTGCTCTGTTACAGCGGGGTGCGATTATGAACTCGTGGTTGACCATGATGCAATATAGTGAAGACGAATATATCAGTATCGTAGTTGGGACAGAGCCAGATGTTGAGATCTTCAACGTCTCAAAGATTCGTCTTGCTTACTACTCACCCTACTGTGAGTTTCTCCTCCCTGAGTAAAGTCAGCTTCGAACTGACCTCTGCCTAGTCCGCGGATCTTTGAACTTCCCAAGGGAAGACAATCGAGTTCTTGAGCTCGATGAAGTCTGTCCCAAAATATTCAGGCACATCGTTCAATATTTGAATGCGCAAACAATCATCATCCCCGATTCGGACCATCCTTTTCCCACCGAAACATCAACACAACAGCATCTCAGCGTTCCTACGCTTGCGCGTATCTGGTTCTTGGCTCATTATTTCTTGATCCCTCACATCCAAAACATGGCTATCAATCTCATGTTTCAACGCATTTATATTCATTCAATCAAGTCTCTCTTGCCCGTTGACGAGATAAATACCGCGATCAACATTGCATGCGGTACGGACGGAACCTTGGTTGCAGATGACAACGAAGTTCTGGAACTTTTGCAAGATTATATGATTTGGCGACCGTGTTATAGTATGTGGACTGCGGAGCAAAAAGAAGAGATTCCGAAAAAGATTTTGATTGCTGTCGTCGAAGGTATGCAAAGACAAATATTGAATGGCAATCAAGTACCATGGCCAGTGAGACGCTATTATGTCCAGGACCTTATTGATCTTGGAGACGCTACGGCGGGTATACCTAATTGGCTTTCCGCAGAAGACGGTATCGACGATAATCGTGGTTATGAGGACGATAATCATGGGAATAAGAACCCTAAACATGGGCATGGGGGCTATAAGGACTATGAGAGCGACGAGGGCGATAAGTGGCGACAAGTCTGAGGATTTCAGGAGTCCTCGAGACAATATACTCATGAGGATGAGAAAAAGGAGAGATGACAAGGAGAAGCAGAAGCTAGAGGCTCTGTTTTAGTATATTCAATATTCCAGTCTAGCCAACCAAATGCAATTTTTCGATGTTTTATATGATTCCAATTATTTGAATAATTTAAAATCTCTCAAATAATTTAGCTTTTTTAAATGATTTCGGTTTTGCAAACAATTTCGCTTTCTCAAATAGGTTCAGTCTATCAAACAATTTCAATCTTGAACGCCCTGCGAGGTGTATACAATTTGGCTATAATATAATCATATAATTACCGAGTCGAGAGTGAAGTATATACTTAGGTATTCTGCAGACTGATATACTGAAAACCTTCCCACTACTCTATACTTTCCCATACATCGATAGATACTAAATATCATGAATACAAGCGTAGTGCAAATCTAGCATATTATTTTCTTCGGCAGTGTAAATTAAACGGAGGAGATCGATTTCTTTATATCCGAAGATCATGATCCTCGCAACAAGTTGATCACCTTCGTTGTCGCTCTCCCTTTTTGGATTTCACCTCTCTTCTTACATCAAGCAACAGCTTCTTTTCTCTCGGATGCTTGATGCTGTAGTCATTATTGATTGGAGCCTGCATATCGCCAACCTATTGGAGTGCTTTTTCGGCTTAATTTGTAGCGAAAGAATGGGCTGGTCAATAACCTGGAAGCTTCCTGAGATCCATTTCTCATTCTATTCAACAACTATCAGAAAATGATAACAACATGTCTACATCAACTGAAACATCACCTCCAATAAAGATCGTCGATAAAATTCCCTCTCTTATCTCCTTCCTCGAGATCTCAACTCCGCCCTCACAGTCTCCAGCTGTAGCTCCTCTCTCTATCTCCCTATCAGCCCCGGAAATAGCACCCTCGTTCTATCCTAATCATCCATTTGATTCTTCCTCATCTACACGGAACCCCAATAAATAACCCAACTCCCTCGATATCTCAACCACCATCTCCCCTAAGGTCCTTGTGAAAACTCTCTCCTCGAGCCGATCTTTCACCATGATGCGTTTTATCCAAGACAGATCTCCAGGCACAACAAGCTTTGAGGCCGATATGCCCGATTTCCATTCTCGAATCTTTATACATGCTCAAAGTGCCTTTTTTCATCCGCGACATCTCTCATTCCCCCTTCACGCAATGCAAAATCCCACTATCCGGAGTCCAAGATCTTCAACTCGTGGAGCTGGCTGTGCAAAACGAAGGGAAAGATAATTGAGAGGTGTCTAACTTCAGAGTCCTCTTTTCTCTGTCTCTGTCGTCAAAGCGGAATGGGAAGTGAATCTGCAGAAAATTGAGATGTAGATGCGTGAGCAACGTCCTGTGAAACCAGAAGTGATGCATTATCATGCAGGGGTCGTACACATGCTTCCGAGAATATGCAAGGTGTCAAAAAATAAACTCCAACCAGCGGGAGAATCCTTTTGGCGAATTCAAATGAAAATTTGCGACAGGGAATCGGATTGGAATATCGAAGAGTCAGAGGTATTATATGCAAGGGGAAGGATAAGAGCAAGAGCCCTGCGAATAAGTGGTATTATATAGAGGAGGTCATGAATCGTGGAATGAGGGCGTGCTCGACGACCCTATAAGTGACGAGCTAAATGAGGAGGCCGATGCTTTGGAAGAGGAGCCTCAAGAGCCTAACGAGCCTAACGAGATGGGGGATGATGATTTGGATGATTACGAGGGATTATATTGGCTGAGAAGATGACATGGAGAGAAATGCGGACTTTTGAAGCTAGGGCAAGCAGGGAAATCGCACATCATTGGTGGCAAACGGGTTGTGACGATTTCATAGGGTAGGTGGATGATCGTTTGTTGCGCGTGGAAGTACGAAGGAATATGCAAGTCTCCGTGGAAGCACTTCAAAGTGCAGATAGCTTTGTCAATCAATTGGAGTAAAACATTACCTTTGATGAAAATCGCGAATGAAGAGAACATTTATGATTTCATGGAAAGATTGCTTTATGTTTAAAATGAATTAAACTCTAGGCGGCCCATCGATGTCTGAGTTCAGTCTTAATTCGATTTTCAGATCGCAGACTCTTGGGAACATCCACAATGTCTGTAAGCAGTAAGAATCACTCAGACGCAATGAAAGGACAGACAGAAGACTCTCTTGACACTCATGTGCCATTCACCTCTCCCAAGAAAAGCACAGTTATCGGTATCTATGGGATTCCCGGATCCGGCAAATCGCATATCTTAAGGGAATTGAGAAAAAATTTCAAAGGTGAAAAGGAATTCCTCTTCTATGAAGGCTCCGAAGTGATCGCTGAATGTACTCCCGGTGGTCTAAAGGCGTTTGTGGAAATGGGACCAGAGCAGCAGAGATACCACCAAAGGGCAGCTATTTTGAGGATTCGGGATGAATCAACCAACCTAGGATGCGTTGCAGTTGTTGCGGGACACTTCATGTTTTGGGAGGAGGGTGATCAACCCGTGCTCGTATGGAACTCTCATGATGCAGAGGTCTACACACACATAATCTACTTAACGGTAACCCCCGCACTTGTTCATCAAAATCGCCTGAAGGACAAGGAAAGAAGTCGTTGGCCAGCATCAGTTGAACACCTCAAAAAGTGGCAGCAGAGAGAGGCGGCCGAATTACGCGAAAATTGTTATCGCAGCGCTATTCTATTCATCTGCGTACCGACTTTACTTGAAGTATCGAGATACGTGGGGCGATTCCAGGACGACCGTAAGCAGGAAGTTTTCAACCTCCAACTCGCCACTTTCTTCCTGGGCAAAGCTCTAACCTGTACCGAACGGAGTGAAGTTTGCTCGCCAGAAATCATGCTAGTGTTAGATGGCGATAGAACTTTGGTGGCAGATGATACTGGCGCATTATTCTGGCAAAAATGGATTGCAAGGCATAAATCGGACACTGAAGACTTTCGAGATCCACTAAAGGTGTTGTTCAGCAGTAAATTTGGTTATTCATACAGAGCATTTCGACAAGCAGGGCTGATTTATGAGGAATTGACGGACGAAGCAGAGTACGACCGCTTATGCCAAGAAGTAGCAGCGAGCGTAAGGATACACCCAGAGTTTGTGTCACTACTGCAATCCGTCACAGAACAGAAGCACATCGGCGCAGTAATTATCAGTTGTGGGTTGCGTTGTGTATGGAAGCAGATTCTAGAAAGAGAAGGCCTATCCGAATCAGTCAAGGTCATCGCGGGAGGGCGTGATAGCGCAGTTGTTGTCACAGCTGAAATAAAAGCTGCCTTAGTCAAAACCTTACGTGAAACTTACGGGCAGTATGTTTGGGCCTTTGGAGATAGTCCACTAGACCTGGAAATGTTAAAGGCGGCAAACAAAGCAATCGTTGTGGTTGGCGAGGTGCATAAGAGGAGCAAGAAGATGGAGGTGGAATTGTTAAATGCCATCGACCACGGTCTTCAGGCATACCAGGTTATGCTTCCCGACAATGCATCACCACGACTAGACACTAAAAAGCTTCCCATAATCAAGCTCACCGATGAGAAGCTGATGAAGTCGATCTTTCGCCCCGCCCAAGCTAGACCGCCTGCCAAGCTACAGGTTTTCCATGCAACGTATAAGAACGCTGCAAAGCTGCTGATGACACCCACGCGCGATGCTGCGAACAAAGGCACAGCTCTTAGGGAATATCATCGCAGCATTGGCCGGTATTTGGCGATTGAGTTCGTGTCTGAGGTGATAGGCGTTGAATCGTACAAAATTCCACATGTCCAAGGCCATCAGACAATCGGTCATCGATTATTGCACGAGAGTCAAACATTGATCGTAGCATTGATGCGTGGCGGAGAACCTATGGCACTTGGGGTCAATGACGCCTTTCCCCTCGCCATGTTCCTCCACGCGAATAATCCGGAAGACGTGATGCCCAAGCATCTTCAAGGACAAACTACAATCGTACTAGTGGATTCCGTAATCAATAACGGCAAGACGATCATTGAATTTGTGCAACACATTCGGACGCTAAATGCAACAATTCGGATTGTAGCCGTGACCGGTGTCATCCAGGCCCAGTCGATTGATGTGGAGACAGGAATTCTTGCAACCACTCTCGTTCAACATGGAAATTGCAGCATTGTTGCACTTCGAATTTCCGACAACAAGTTCACGGGCAAAGGCGTTACGGACACGGGCGATCGTTTGTTCAACACGACGCATTTGGTCTGACGGGATGCATGGGATTCAACCACTGAGTATGTTGTGCGAAGGTTTTTTGATGGCTGAGGTTGCTGGAAAAAAGTACGGTTGTCGAGTCTTGATTTTAACACAATAGAGCAAAATGCTACATTAGCTTCTAAATTGACATTTTGCAATGAAATTTCGACCCTTTGATTTGAGTGACACTGAAGCAGAAGAGAAGATATGATCTGAAGTGTGCAAAAAAAAAACACCCGGCTAAGATAGGATTGGCGCTTGCTTTGTATTGGCAACTTGTAGTGAGGAGGAAACCAACCATCAACAAAAGGAAAACTTCTCCGAATGGCATATATGGTGTTTGGTACGGCTTGTATTTCTTGCTCACACTCGTGTACATTTCAAATAGACAGTTTTTGACAAACAGAGGCCCACTTGGGATCTGCTCCCGATGTCACAAGTCCCTTCGATGGGATAGAAGCTTGGATGATGGATTTCATGCATCACAAAGAAATAGTGCAGATCATTTCTATCGCAATAGAATTAAAGTAAACAATTGGCATTTTTCATTAAGATATTACCATCGGCTCTCATCAATCACGAGTTATACCCGATGTCTCCAGGGAACCTATTTGATCATATTTAAGATGTCATGATTTGTCTATGATTACAAGTCTCGCCGTGCAAACGATGCCAAACGCCATTAAAAGAGTCACACTAGGCGTAGAAGTTGACAGTATCTGCAAAGAGTTAGTATGGAACGAAAGATGGAATGGTGTAATTGGAACATACCTTTCTTCTTGGCTTGGACCTCCGCGATAGCATCAACATAATGTTCGTGGCTAATCTTGTTCTTTCCCATTCTAAGAGCAATCATACCAGCTTCCACACATACCGCCTTCAATTGAGCTCCACCAAATTCGTCCGTGCTTCGTGCCAGTTCAGGCCAGTTGACAGCGTCATCAACAGTCATTTTACGGCTGTGAATCTTCAAAATCTGGGCACGAGCTTCTTCATTTGGCAGAGGGAACTCAATCTTTCGATCAAGACGCCCAGAACGTAGTAAAGCAGGATCGAGCACATCAACTCTGTTAGTGGCAGCCAATACCTTGATACGGTCATCCGAGGCGAATCCATCAAGTTGATTCAGAAGCTCCAACATAGTTCTTTGTACCTCACGATCTCCGCTCTTCTCACTATCGAAACGCTTTGTACCCACAGCATCCAACTCGTCGATGAAAATAATTGCAGGTGCTTTCTCCTTAGCCAATGCAAAACAATCTCTGACCAGCTTTGCACCATCACCAATGAACATTTGTACAAGTTGAGGACCGGCGAGTTTAAGGAAGGTTGCATCTGTCTGTGCGGCGCATGCTCTTGCGAGGAGTGTTTTTCCAGTACCGGGAGGACCATACATAAGAGCACCTATAAATGTTAGGATGATTGTGTTGATGCGGGTAACATATACAACAAACCTTTGGGTGCCTTGATGCCAATCTTCTTAAAGCGATCAGCTTCCTTCATTGGCCATACGATCGCTTCAACCAACTCCTCAATCTGCTTGTCCAATCCTCCTACATCTGTGTATTTTTCCGTAGGTTTCTCATCGACTTCCATTGCCTTGACTCTGCTATCATATTCCGCGGGTAATGTATCCAGGACGAGATATGAATCCTTATTGACACCAATCAAATCACCTGGCTTCAGCTCATCTGGATCCACGAGACCAATCAATGGCAGGAATATGGTTTGTCGAGTGGAAGTCTTGATAACCGCGGATTTTCCGACTCTGGTAGCATCGAGGTCGATATTTGCGCCTTCTTCAGCAGATTCAGCAGTTGGGTCCAGATCGAGTAACTCAACAACATTTCCAACAAGGTACGGTAATTGTCTGCAGAATGTCAGTGGGCTAAATTGTGATAATAATCTGCCAATATGACAGCTGGACCTACCTGTTATTTTCAATCTTCTCAAGGTTGTCCTTGATCTTCTCCCCCATTGTAGACTTCTCATGTGATAAACGTTGATACTCGCTCTTCATAATTCGGGAATCATTCTCTAAAAGTCGTCTCCTCGTGAGGATATCTTGTGTGCCCAAGCTATAGATCTCTTCATCTATAGGGTCCTCTTCCTTTTCAGGTTCCGCATCCTTCATCTCCGCATCACCATCATTAGTTGAATCTGGCTTCTTGTCCTTGTCCTTGTCCTTGTCGCCATCGTCCTTCTTCTCTTCCTTCTGCTCTCTCTCGAGGTCATCGAGATCTTCTAATGTAGACATTTTAAAGGCGAAGTTATGATTGAGAAGTTCGAAAGGGGAGTATGAGGTTAGGTGGAAAGAAAATTGTGATGAGATGGAATAACAAAAGTTGATGTATTTGGCTTATGAATGTTATGTTACTTGGAATATCTAAGAGCTTCCAAACAGACCTGGAGCTTCGGCGCGATATATTAGCGAGTTACGTTAATCACTGTGAAGGCAACGAAAAGAAGGCGCGGCTCAAGGCTGACAAAAAAAATGAAGAGTGAATCTATCAAAGCACGTGATAGTATTACTAAGCCCTTTAGTTCCAATGCGGCTAGGATTCCAAGTTTCTTAGCTTTGTAAGAATCTTCTTCTTCCTTTACACCACACACAACCTCTTCCTCTTCGACCACCACCACCACCACCGCTCGCTGGCCCATCCAACAGAAGACTGTACCATTATCGTTTTTAAACAATCACAAAGTTGCCGGTCATCTTTCCGACGATAAATCTGACAGCTTCCAATAACGAACGGTCTTAATACATCATTCACGGACACCTTTATTGGTCATTTGTTCTGCGAAAATCTTCTTAATACGTCGACGAAAGCAGCAAGCGCACCCCTCATCCTCATACTCTTCTACCTTACGACACTTAATCTATTCGACTTGAAGCTCAACTTGACACCAGTTGCGCTTTCAATCGAGGAACATACTTCTACGGAGACCATAATTACATTACATTCGATTCCTTCAAATTTTTTCTTCAACTACTCGCCACCAACCTCTTATCCATAACGCTTTTTATCTATTCTACAAATCTACCATCAATACATATCTATTCTATCCTCTTCGTCGATTCTTCGTTCACCTTCCAGTTTGACTGGTTTTGTGTGTTTGAGTCAAGGGATCAATTACCGTTATCAGACTCCCGAGGTCATCTCGATTCACTAACTTAATCTAATTTCCCCACAATACCGCCAAACTGCATTCTCCGCTTTTCATCAAGCTTTCAACGACAATACTTTGCGATAAACCCACAGGGGACATCAGAACCCGTGTTGCTGTTACGCACAAAAGAACGCAAGTTCGTCGTAAGCCGAAGAGACGTCCGGTCTTCGACGAACTTGATAATATTTATCGACCGAAACCCTACAAACCAAAGATGATTGCCCCGCAACCAGTTGAGAAAGCTACAGAATGGAGTCAGAACTTAAACGTCACGGTTATGTGTAAAGATTGCAAGGAGATTCCACCTAATCTCGTTGAAGAGTTCTCTTCCGGAGACTTGGTCTGCGATACATGTGGTGTAGTCATTGGTGATCGAATTGTCGATACCCGTTCTGAATGGCGCACATTCTCAAACGATGACCAAGGAAACGATGATCCATCTCGTGTTGGTGACGCTGCTAACCCTCTCTTGAACGGTTCTCAACTTTCTACTACCATCGCATTTGGTGAAAGCACCTCACGTAGTCGGGAACTTTACCGTGCTCAAGGTAAACAAGGTACAGACAAATCGACAAAAGCTTTACTTGCAGCTTACAAGGAAATCGGCGCTCACTGCGATGCTGTCAACATTCCAAAGAACGTTTCAGACACCGCAAAGCACCTTTTCAAACTTGTCGATGACGCTAAAGCCTTAAAAGGTAAGGCCCAAGAAGCCATCATCGCTGGTTGTATCTTTATCGCTTGCCGTCAGTGCCAGGTTCCTAGAACCTTCCGTGAAATCTACGCTTTGACAAAGGTTTCGAAGAAGGATATTGGTAGAACTTTCAAGGCACTTGAGAAATTCTTTGCCTCGGATAGTATAGCCAAGAAGGCGACTGCCGAAGCTACTGGTGGTAAGTTGTATAAGCTGATGATCTTATACTGGTATATATTAACATTACTTTCAAGCTCTTGCTGCTCCAGATGGCTACCAGACGACCACGTCAACCAATGCCAAAGATCTTTGTACTCGGTACTGCAGTCAACTTGGTCTTAAAAGCCAACAATTCGTCAAAATATCTCAAGGTCTCGCTGAAAAGGTTTCTACCGTCGGTGATCTCGCTGGTAGATCTCCTTTATCGGTTGCAGCCGCTTGCATCTACATGGCATCAGCCCTTCTCGGAAAGCCAAAGTCTGCAAAGGAGATATCCCAAGTAGCTGGCGTTAGTGATAGTACTATTCGAAATGCCTACAAATTCTTGTATGCGGATCGAGAGAAACTGATCGAACCTGAATGGATTGCTGATGGCAAGGGTAAAATGGAACTCCTTCCGGTCGGTTAAGTGGGTGATTCCACAAGACCTATAGGGCACCTTTTACTATGGGATAGAGATAATCGAGGCGAACTCAGACGTAACTCATTTTTCTTTTGCTTTTTGATTGTTTAGAAAGGACCGATGCTTTGGCGTAATGGCCTTATTCGAGATTTTTGAGTTACAGTTACAGGGCGAGAATGGACCGAAATGTCCTGGATTCTAGAGTTCTCCAGTTGATTAGTTGGCGCAGAGAGGTAGGTTGAGGCTAACTTTGAGAGCTGTTCTTTATCGAAGATGTTTCAAAATGGTTCCGACTTAGTTTAATTAAGGTTTAGATAAAAATTCATCTATTCCAAGTAAGATTTCATGTGCCAACGCTTTTTAATGTGACCAGATTCTCACTGTCTGAACTTTTCTCGACAACAGGAAGTATATCTGAGGGAAAAGAAAATCACCCCGAGGAATTGTCTTCCCACGGTAATTCAATATCTTGAGCTATCCACGATATTTGGAACTGCTCCATCTATATTCTTCAGAAAATGTGTTCTTTGTTCAGATAGGTACTAAACGTAGCAAAACATGAGTTCCAAGTTTGAAGGCTGATGCCAACATGGACTTGCTCGAGGTTGTATCAAGATTTCTCCGAAAGATACCTCGGCATGTGAGCAAGCCGAAGTGTGGGGATTAGGAATGGATTCCGGGGTAGCTCAAGCTCAACCTTGGTGCTTCTCTCTTCCGTTTCTTATCCATACCTTTTCAACCCTCAACCCTTAACTCTCAATAATCAATATAAGGTTCTCCAGCTAGTATAAAAGTCAAATATCTATACAACCATCAAAATGTCTGGTCCAGGAGCTGGTTTCGAATATCCTGCAGAGGAGGTTTCTTGGCTAACAAGAGATGTTTTACTCTTTGCCAACAGCATTGGATGCACGAACGACGAGTTGCACTTCTTATATGTAGGTTCCCGACACTCAATTGAAAATGGCACATTCTTATCAAGTCTTAGGAATTACATCCCAACTTTGCCGTCTTCCCAACTTATCCAGTACTGCTTCGTAAGCTTCCTTTTCATTTCCTTCTATGCATCTGCTAACATCTACGAAGCATTCAAACGTACAACCCAAGAAGTAATTGACTTCTATGCTGCCTCATCCGCAACCCCAATTCCCGGCGTGCCGAAATTTGATTACAGACGTGTCCTAGATGGCGGACGTTCAATGACTTTCCTCAAACCACTCCCTCCTACGTCCGCAGGCAAAACCTTCGAATTGCGCTCGAAAGTTATCGGTGTATATGATAAAGGAAAATCGGGAACAGTTGTAGAGACACAACAGGAGATTGTGGATAAGAAGAGTGGGGAGGTTTATACCAGGGCTGTTGGGAGTGCGTTTTTTGTTGGTCAGGGTAATTGGAATGGACCCAAGGGTCCGGCTACTCAGAATTTCCCTCCACCTGAGGGAAAGAAGCCTGATGCTGTCATGGAACATCAGACTACGAAGGAGAGTGCATTATTGTACAGGTATGGTTCTACTCCGACGCGGAATGTTTGACGGACCTTGGGCTAATGAACTACCAACGGCAGACTGAACGGCGATTACAATCCCCTACACGCAACACCCGAACCGGGGCAGAAAATGGGATTTGGAGGACCTATCATGCATGGACTTTCATCGTGGAACTTTACTGCACATGCACTCCTGAAAGCTATCGGTGGTAGCGATCCTAAGAACATTAAGGAATTCTCATGTCGATTTGCGTCACCTGTCAAACCAGGAGATAAATTAATCATCGAGATTTGGAAGACTGGAGAAATCAAGGAAGGGTGGGAAGAAATTCGCTTCATCACACGAGTAGACGGAGGAAAAGTTTGCTTGAGTAACGGAAGAGCTTTAATGAAGGCTGTGAGTGATAATTCAAGCGCTGGAGATGGAAAGATGTTGGATCAGGGTATGGCCAGTATCAAGACGAATTCTGGTTCGAAAACTGGTGGTGCCGCAAATACTCCTGGATCTTCCGCTAGGGAGGAGAGCAAGGCTCAGAAAAGCAAGTTGTAGATCTGTAGTGTATGTTATGGCGTTCAAGTTAGGATTGGAGTATAGATGAAGTGACACAAATCTATTGTTGTTACAACAAAGAGGCCATGCTACTTTATATCAAAGAACGTGTGGAATAGTACTCGAACAAGATTCGGGCAATATTTGAGCAGTCTTTGAGCAGTCTTTGAGCAGTCTTTGAGCAGTCTTTGAGCAGTATTTGAATGGTATCTGAACAGCATATACGGCAGGTCTATAAGTAACATAAGATTGTGGGTTTAAAAATATATTCTCTGCCATCGATTTCTTAGAAACTCATCCAGATATATATACAACAAATCAACCCAAACCTACAACTTTACCAACCTTTCCAACATTACCGACCATCGCAAACATGTCTTTTTGGCCCAAAAGCGAAAAGGCTTTCCTCACCCAGAGTGTCAATACTCTATGCGCTGATAACATCGCCAAGGGACGTGGTTTCAATACACCAAAATATTGGAAACCAGTCATGCAGGCCTTATTGATCGAACAACCCCGTCATCGCCCCGGCGGTGCGCTCTTCGAAGAAGATCCATGGCCAGCCCGCTCATACACCTTTGCAGGCCTCGGTGCCAAATGGCGTCGAATCTTGAGGAAGCAACGAGGCGAAGAAGGTCCAATGCAAGAACTTGACAATCTCCCTTGGTTTGAATTCCCCGAGGACCTTGTGCGAGAGATTGAAGAGGAGTTGGCGAGAATGAGACCGATCTGGGAGGCGCAGGCCATGAGTGAGGGGAAGAGGAACTAACTAACTGCCTTTCTTGATTCTGGTGTGGTGTGGATGTTGCGATGTTTCTTGGAGGTTGGTCTTCAGAGATCTCTACTGAATAATAATAAGTTGTAAGTCAGCCGGTTCTGATCAACTAACTAAAAAATTTATATCTATACCTAGGTATGTATTAGACCCAATATATCTTTCCCCAAATTTTCTTTGTGATTTTCCTTTGTAACCCCTTGATTCGTTCGAACAATGCTTTATAAATAAAAAACAATTATATGTGTAATTCCTGAGATGTCTTTGAGAAGAACTTTTTCTTTTGTGATTTCGTGCACCCACTATGAAGCCCCCTTTTAACATTTAAACAACCCAACCCAACTCCCTTTGAATAATAGCTCGAGTCTATTCCATCCCCCCTCTCCCCATGTATTTTAATGGAAATTCTCAATCAGCCGTTCAACTGAGCTTCGTAAGTCTTGTAACCAAGCACAAACAACACGATGAGTGCTTTACCATAAATAGAGTAGAATGAATCAAGAAGCAGTAAATCCTGAGAGTATCAAAAACGGAAAGAGCTCATCTCCATGATGGGTCTTGGTCCTGCCCAACAACCTCAAGATGCTTTCGGACTTTGAGAAGTGTTGCACTAGCAATGAATATATATACTTTCTCGTCTAGCTCCCTTTATTCCCTTTTCATTCAAGCTTGTCTCCTTTCTATAATTTCATCCCATCCCTCATTGATCACCGAGTGCCAAACTTCCTTCTCACAGGACACCTAACTCACTGTTTGTTCATCCACACATTGCAGTCTGATATCATCAGTTTGCGTATGTTTCCAACACAACATTCTCTCAAGCTTATTCAGTGATATGCCATGTTACTCATCCTCTCCTTTCTTCAAAGTCTGGGGTACTCGGGTGCTAATATAGTACTATTGCTCGAGCTTTCACCACCCGGCAAATGGGCTGTTGGAATGTCAAAGTCACGGACTTCAATCTCATCATCACTCAACTACTCATATCCATGCTAGCATGCTAGTATGATGTAAGCTGGACATTGCAATGCCCCCAGTTCAAAAGATGACCCAGCTTCTGAGCCCACACGGAGGATGTGCTGATCAGGTGTGCGGTTTCGTGCCGGGTAATGATTTATCTTTACATACATCTAGTGCGTACCCGCCCTTAAGCGTGTGCTTTAATCAAGAGAGGTTTCTGTCTGGTACGCTTGATCAGCGCTCAGTCTCGAGAGATTTTGCGTATGAGTATTTTCCGATAAATATATAGTAGACAAGTGATTCAAGACTTGCAAACATAAGCGTCATTTTCTCATACGCATCTTGAATTAATACCGAGACGTTTGAGGCCCGAAGGCTTTTCCCTTGGCAATAGATATGTATCTCAGTAACACCAAAAGCTACAGAGATGATGCGCTCACTCTTAGAGCGCCCCCCTTGATCCGACATCTCGTCTCGGCTAAGAACCCAAACCATCATGACATAAGGGCACGGGAATTTAAAGTAGGTGATAGCCGTACAATTATAGTCATTGATGAAAAGAAGAAAACGGAGGAAAAAAAAAGCTTCGCTCCCTTTTTCCCTCCCTTCATCATACGATACGTACTGCGATAGGCCATAATAATCCGTCTAGTCACATCACAACCACCATACGCAAACTATCCGTGCGCCCCCTCTCCCCAACCCCCCAAAACCAACCCAAACCAAACGTAACTAAACCTCACCATCCACCATCCACCACCCAAAAAATCAAACCCAAACCCCCCCAGCGATCACAAAAAACAAAACCATCGACCCCGGTGGGACTCGAACCCACAGCCTTTACCAAACACCACTGACCTAACACCGGAAAGTAATGCGCTACCATTGCGCCACAGGGCCATTCGATTCGATGCTTATTAATCCGAATGTCGTTATTGTTTATTTATATAAAGGTCATCTGAGCTTGATCTGAGCGCAGCAAGAAGGGTGGGGGGTTGTTCTGCGTACTGCGTACTGTAGAGACTCATGCCGCAATTTGATATCTCGAGTTTGCAGCAAGGGTCGGTATGCGCGAGACAAGCAGGCTTATTAGGTCTACCCCTATCTAAGGGGAATATATCTTTCCGTTTGAATAAGATTTCTTGCTATCGACAATAACGAAGATCTTATCACACAATACCCCAAAGAATAGATTTTGCTCTGTGAAAAAACCCCCCCCAAAAAATCCCAGTTAGAGGAACAATTACCCGAGCTCCGGCCACTAATTTCGCTTCCAGGTTACTGTAGGTAAGATGTCGCTAGCAGTAGACTCACGATACCTAATGCATGCGGTTCATCGTCAAAGCATCTAATCCAACCTTTTCCCACAAAGTTTGGCTAGAGTTATGGATTACAGCGACAAGTAAGTAAGTAAGTATTTACAGCCCTTTCCCTCTAAATGCTACTATTCCCAAGATCTAAGATCTGTCTACCACATCCCACATCCCAGATTCTAGATCTCAGATACAACACCCACCTCTCCTTTCCATCATACAATAATGAACACCACTCCCGCCCCCCCTTTGCACGCACTCCAACCCCTCTTCTACCGTTGTGTGAACGTTCAGAATTAACACGACACTTATACAACCCCAACTCAAAAACCAGTCATCGATTCGTCAAACTCATTTCAACCTCCCTTTTCGCTTCCTCGTAGAAAACTCATCATCACTAGTCAGGTGAAAGATATACCCGACGAGGAATTTCTCAACCAAAATAACCAAATGAATATATTCATGAAAGTAGTCATTATTACTAGTACACACTGCATTAAAACCCATCTCGTCATAACTCATACCGAATAGTAAAAATCCTCCATCAACCCAAAACTCCATCAGACCCTTCTAGTCCCAATAACGCCTTACGATCCCAACCTTCAATTCCCCATTCCATTCCACCTAAACATTAACATAATACTCATAATAATTATACAATAATCATACCACCACCAACATAACACAATACAACGTCTTTGAAAACCAAGCATCAAACCCCTCAAATATCTTGTCTAGCTCTCTTACTCATCCCCCTAATCTTCCTTCCGTAGATATATAGAATAAACGGAACAGGTATGAACGCCACACTTATGCCCCCCAACGTCGAACATGCCTTACCAACCCCTAATTTTGTAAACATCGCGTTCGCGAAGAGCGGGAACCCAGCTCCGAAAGAAGATCTCATAAAATCATTCCCTGCATATGCGGAGGCCGCATATTTTGGGTATGCATCACCAATGTAGTTCAGAACGGAATTGAAGAGGAGGAAAGCTCCAATGGAAAAGAAAGCCGAGCCAATAATTGGAACAATCCACTGGGAAGAGCATTAGTTTGTGATTATGGTAGATAGAAAGGAAGGGAAAGAGGGCCAGAGGGACGAAGGGACAACATACGTGAATACTCTCTTTACTTGTCCAACCAAACCAGAACAAACAGATAGGAATACAAAAGGCTCCCACAAAAGCCGGTTGTAATCTAATCTCTGGTCTGATATTACCATCCTCATCAAATTTTGGCTCTTGATATTTATGCAAGTACCAAAAAAAGGGCGGGATAACCACCAGAGACCCGACAAAGATGCCCAAGAATGCTAAGCCTTCTTTGCCCAAGCTAAAGCCGTAAATTCCGACGAAGACAATGGCGAATGACTCAAACCAAACGTATAGAAGACCGTAGATGAGTGCTATGTAAAGATTGAGCAAAAAAAGAATGGGTTCTGTAAAGGTGAGTGAGAAGGGACGCAAAATCGCCATATTAATCTTTTCTTTCGTAGTCATTTTTTTGCTTTCGAGCTCTCCTTCAGTTTCCAATTGAGCGACATTGCAGCATTTTGTGAGACGGCGACGTCGACGATAAAGTATATTGGCGGAGCTGGTTTCTGGGAGGAAGAAGAATAAGACAACTAATGCGGCCGCTGTAAAGAGGTCATCAGTATTTGACCCATCAATTAAGATATATCAAAAACCCTCTAAAAAATGAATAAACCTACCGGACAACCACGTCAATTCCCAAATCGTCCAAGTCCACCCTTTCTTCTCTGCCGCAAATCCTCCAACAAGAGGACCGAGCTGATCGGGGAGTCAGTATTGCCTATCGAAGAAAGATTTTGGAGGAAATGAGAAACAAAAGTTGTATCAGGGACAAACAGGATGTGATGAAGTAAGAGGAATAGTGAGGTCAAGGATTAGGAAATAGCAATTGGTATAAAAACAGTATGGAGATGTGAGCAATTACGTACCACTGGACCTGACACCGCCGCCATACCCCAGATTCCAATTGCATAAGCTCTCTTCTTTGGGGCATACATATCACTTAAAGAAGCACCACCAGTAGCCAAGACCGGAGAACCAAAGAAGCCAGTCAAGAATCGAAATATGAGCATCTAAATAATTGTTAGAAAGATTTGGCAAAGGGGTGAAATCTTAAAACTTGTGCCATGCAATCATAACATACCTGCGCGAAATTCCTTGCATATCCAACTCCAAGTTGAGAGACAACAAATACGAAAAGTGTGCCAATGTAAACAGGGTTTCGACCAATTTGAGGTATCTCACTCATGGGGGACCATATCATAGGACCCACGCCGTAGCCAGCGACAAAGAGAGTGAGGCCAAGTGTGGCCTTGACTTGACTGACTTTGAACTCTTGCATGACGTCTGTGATACCTGGTGAATAGATGGCCGATCCGATGTAGACGGAGAAAGTCAATAGACAGATGAGGAAAGTAACGAAGACCTTCTTTCCTGTCGACCAATTCTGTGGATTCTGTTATTGATTTTCAGTCAGCACCATATATGCAGTCGAGGCTGCATGTTTGAAGAGCATTGAATGCATGAAAAGACTCATATCACATACCTCTGTATCAATAGCTCCATTCGATTGGTCCCAATCAATAACTTTAACAGCCCTACCTTGACGATCTTCATCCACATAGGTGTTTTCACATGCCACTCTTGCCTGGCCCAGATTTTGTGTCGCCGCTGGCGGTGCATTCTCTTCAACCTCGTCCTTTTCTTGATCTTCACTTTCCACCCTCGTCTGATCCGAATCTTGTGTCGTCATCGGCGGTCTATCATCCTGACCTTCAGCTTCGACACGGTCATCACAATCCCCATGATCTCTGGCGTTCCGAGTCTTCCGATCATGTAAATATCTTCTCCAGATGTAGTCGCTTCCATTTTCCCTATCATCTAGCACGATATTTTCCTCCTCATATTTCAGTGATCTCGGCTTGAATATAAGACGTACCCCTTTTCCCGCTACCGTATCTCGAAAGAGTTCTTTCATCTTGTCCGTTGGGGTGTGGAAAAGTTGTGTAACAATGAGCAAAAGTCCTATAGAAAACCAATAAAAGCCCTGTTCATAAAAGTAATCTCTAGAAAATAAATACTGCAATCAATGATCAATACTCAAGAAGCATCCCAAAGCAAGAAGTAATGTAATGCAATGCAATGCAGCGTAACGTAACGAAATGAAATGAAATGTATGTGTATGTTCGAATAATGTGTATGTATGTATGTGGAAGAAAAGAAAACAGAAGAGCAGAAATCAACAAAATATAAACACAACAACAAACCACTTCGTCACTTCCCTTTGAAGTCCCTTTCCTCCTCCAGTCTCTTCCTTCCAAATACCATCTTGTAGCTCGATAAGCCTAGGTAGGTAGGTAAATGATATCATACCTAACATCGATTGATACCAGCATACTACTAGCTTCGCTCTTACCCAACACAGATTTATCTTCCTACTTACTACCTAGTAGCATCGAGATTCGAGCTTGCCAGCCTTACCCAAGTTACCTTGCCATCTACCGGTAGGCTCTAGCATCAAAAACTTATTTGATCCTGGAAGTCGGAGATCTGGAAAGTCCATGGACCATAGGGTATATACTACCTAGTAAGTACTTACTCCTAGTATGGATACGACATTCTATTATTCCCGCATTCCCGCATTCCCATTCCCCATTCCCTTTGCCACTCTCAGAGTCTCAGACAACTGCATGCATCCACAAACTCCCCAAGTAATCAAATCAATCATAAACAAATCGTCACTAGACACTACTCCCATTTGCTCTTCTCTTCTCTTCTCTTCTCCTTCCATTCTTCCCATTCTTTCCTTCGATACAGCACACACAAAATCCACATCCCTCAATCGGTGCCAATCCCTCGCTGACGTAGAACATTTCCTTGTTTCATTTCATTGTTTGTTTTTGATTAATAAACACCCATCCATCCACCCACTCCCGCTGGAATGAAGTCTGAGCACATCCATACCTAGGTACACTCTTGGCATTTCTGCGCCCCTAATCAGTTTAACTCCGTCTTTAAAGTCCATGATACAGCTCAGTTGTTCAAGTCTACCTAGTTCAAGCTATACTATAGAAAGCTTTCCGGTTAATAAGCAAGAAGAGCTTCTTTTTCTAGTTGCACTAGGTAGCTCCCGAGTCCCACCCACACCCGCAAAACCTTATCGAGAATCGAGAATCGAGAATCTAGAATCTACTGCGTAGAAACGACTCCCGAATACGAACCAAGAAAACCTCGTCATGATTCTCAATTTTACAGACACAACTCAACATCATCCCAACCCCTTTCAATTATCCATTTATTCCATTCCGCTAATACTAATAGTGAACGCTATTCTCCGTAATACCATTCCAACTCAAGAACGAATCCTTCCACGCAACGTTATGTACGTGTGAAGTAAAGAACAAGTAAAAGTTCCTCCCCCTCCAATGAACGCCAACCATCAGAGTGCTATTCCTTCGACCGATTGACTCTTGCCTACCTGCCAAAAGACGCCTGGCAAAGCTTTCTTCCAATTTCTTTCCATCCCATTTCAACCAAACGAAAGCCATTTTCCTCCTTTCCCTTTCCTTTTCCATTCCCCTTTACCGGCCCGAAACTAAAACCAGCCTACCCGCTTCATCTTCTTCTCACAAACTTTTCTCTCCCTTCATCTTAACATCCTTAATCTTACTACCCCCCAAATCCTTCACCTTTCCAGCCAGCGTCTTCTTCTCATCCAACTCTGCTACATCATCACCCCCTCCAATGCTAACCCCATTAATCAACACATTGGGTACCGTTTTCCTGCCCGTAAGCTCCGACAATCTTGCTTGTAATTTCCCTCCAATTGGGTGTTGATCGAGTTCGACGACGAATGGAAGAGGATCGATAGTGTATTTTTCGAGGAGAATGTCTTTGGCGCGTTTAGAATGGGGGCAGTAGGATTTGGAGAAGATGATTACTGTGAGATGTGTTAGTAGTTGGTTACGTTCTAAGGGTCGAGATAGTAGTAATAGAGGCAGGACTGGAAATACGTACTGGGCGATTTCTTCAAAATAGAATTCAACTCCGTCTTAACCTCGCTATCTTCCTTCGTCTCCTCAGCCTCCTTCTCCTTTACCACCTCTTGCGCCTTATCCCCTCCAATCTTCTTCCTCCCCGCTACACTTCTCTCCCCACTCTGACCCTCCGCCGCATTGCCCTTTCCTATAACCTGACTTGGCGGATCGGGCTTAAAATTCTTCGCATTCGCATTCTCCTTCGCCTTATCAGCTGCATCCTTTAACCTTTTCGCCATCTCCTTTGCTACCTTTTGATCCTCCTCACTTCTTCCCGCGCCCGCTCCTGCAACTTCCTGCTTCGTGTCAGAATTGGCATTGTTTTTGTCCAACCCATTCATAGTCTTGCTATAGAAATCGTTGCCGCCGGCTACGGCATTGCGTTGTTGACGGAGAGACGAGGTGTAGAAGAGTAGGGAGACGACGGCGACAAGGACGAGGAGCCCAAAGACTTTTATTCGGCGCATGGATGCCATTTTGGCTGGTTTTTCCTTGTAGTAATGCGGATCTGTTGGAGTTGAAAATAAGTATCAATTACTGTTGATAAATGATTGCTTGTGGATTGCTTGATGTGAGAAGAGCTCTGTGTACTTACTAGATTCGTAATACTTTCCCATTTCAACTGCAGCTGCAATGCAGGTGGTTTAATTTGTACGGTAATGTGAGGTACGTATGAGCTTTCTTCCTTTCCCTTCTTTCCTTCCCTAACAGCACACTGAATGAAAGTTTTCGAAAAGGTGGATGTGTCTCGTCTGCCGTCGAACAGAATCACAAAGCCCTCGTGCGTGCAGTAAAATGGTATTAAAACCACCTGTCAATCCCACTCCAATGATTTCAATCTCCAGCTGCCAATGGTCTTTCGAATCAAATATACAATCCGATGTTTTCTTTCCAATTCGTATTCCGAAAACTCACACCACGTTTCGATTGGATTCCACAAATGTTGTCTGTAGAACTGTCGTATCGTCGATCCAGTATTCCTCGTTTCAAACTTCACTCCCTTCCTAGATTGACTCTGGTGACACGATACGTATTCCTCCAGCGATCCCTTATCGTGAATTGTGAGCCACAATATTACTCCCTCTCGCAATCAATCAATCAATCAATTATTAATCCTAGGTATATATAAACCAGCCCTTATAATCTCTTACAAAACATCAAAAACCTCCACGATGAAGGGTTAAGAAGAAATCAAAGGTCACACGATACCAAATATCCATCCATACCCGTGGTTTATCGAATATCAAAATAACTGGAAGAAAAAAAGGATCCATCCGCCGCCGCTTTTTTTCTAGGCTCGAGCTTGCCATGCTTGCTGTGCTTCAAGCTGCTTACGAGATTTGTAACCGACAGTACCTAGGTAGTAGTACCAAGGTACAAAGAGTGAAAGGGTAGTATTGCTGTATTACCCCTGACTAAATACATCTAGGCCCGCAATTATCTACCTCTATAAGTAAATACTAAAAAGTCCCCTTTAAACCTTTAAGATTTTTAAAAAATGGATATCTAGTTTGACATTGACAGCATGAATCCTCTGGAGACTGGTTCCATGTTAAAAGAAATGAAGAAATCAAACGAGTTGACGTCTTCACGTTTCAGGTTGATTTGGGAAGGTACGGCGTAGAAATAACGTTTGTTGAGAATCCACAGATCAGCGGGATCTTCAATCTTTCCATACCTATGCTTGCTCTCTGCTCTCTGCTCTCTGCTCTCTGCTCTGTAGAAGATTAGAACCCACCAGCCCTGAGCCGTCTTGATATCATACCCCCAAGTGCGATAGGCGTTTTGACAAGCACAGGCGGCACCATGCTAATAATGCATGTAGGTGGACATTGACAAGTGCTTCCATCCTGAGCCATCCAATACCTTGGCGGGGTACTGTAATATGAGGGTATCATCTATTATATTCTTATTAGGGATTAAGCTGAGGTATCTAGGGCATATTACATAGGTATGATATCGTACAAGTCGTAACAAAGCCCGCTCTACTCCGAATCCCATCAAATAAATTACAAAGGAAAATATGCATGTGTGCCTGCAAAGCTGCTAACCCATCCATCACTTTAGCGCCATCAAACTTTTATCCTCGCTTGATATTCCCTCCCCTTCACCCAATCATGAAAATATCGCCCCAAGAAACCATCATCTCAAGGCTCCCACACTTGCTCTTTCCCTTAAAGTCCTTTTCGCTCCATCACCTTTATTAGGTCCCGTAATCTCAATCCAATCCTCCCATTCTCGTGCGATTTCCATAAGTACACCGCCCATCACAGTAGCCGAAGCCATTAGTCCATGCCCTTCTCCTTCTAATACTCTCACTTCACATCTCTTCATTGTCTTCCCTAGCCATCGAACATTCTCGACAGGAACTCGTGTGTCTTTACTTCCATGGTGAATGACTGTAGAGCGTGTAATATCAACATAACGAAACCCGATAGTATGTCTTCTCTCTAGGCATACCAACAGATCCACAGCAGGGTTTGCGCCGAGAGTGGCTAGATCCCATATAGCATGTGTTAGACGTGTATCGTAGGTCATTTGTCTTTCTTTGTCTGCTAATGTGCTTGCAGCTACTGCTAGGATTGCAGCATCATGGTTTGGATCATTTGGATCTCCAGCTGCTTGCTCCATTGATCCTGATACCATAGATTCAGATCCTTTCGAAGGATCAAGTCTTTGATTCTCCTTATCTAAACCTGGAGTGAGTACGTTGATCCTACCAATCGGCGTAGGAGTATCCCGGTTGGCGTTATTAGATTTGCGCTTATTTCTCTTTTGCTTTGGAAGACTACTGGTAACTGAGCTACTAGTGGCACTCATGAAACTGGAATTTGCAACCTTGAGAATTGTGGTGGGGAGAGCTCGAAGAATACGCTGAGATGTAGGAATGGAGTTTGCAGGCGGGGATACCGTTTGTGTACCAAAGGTTGTCAATTGAGACGGCGGAATCCAAGGGGCAAGCAAATGAATGCGACCGCGAATATGCTGTGGCATACGTAATGCTGTTGCGAGAGCATATATTGCCCCTGCTGAATGTGCAAGTATGGAAAATTTGGTTATTCTCAATGCTTGACAAATTGCGTATACATCATCTATATAATATTAGCTTCGAGACAGATAACCGATGTGTATAACACTCACCAGGCCAGCTCAGTGGGGTCGCTGTACCATCAGTATATGGTTCACTTTGTCCAACCCCTGGTCTGTCCGGTGTGATCAATCGTAATTTCAGCGCCAAGGCGAGTTCATCGTAAAAAGCGGTGATATATCTTGTCAATCCCATCCCAACACAGCAAAAGACAGCTGAACCCTCTGGATCGCCTACTTCTGAAAATGAAATGGTTCGGCCACTTTGGGGATGCCTGATTTTTTGTGATAGGCGTGGAGAGGCAAGATAAGTTGTGACAGCATCATCGATAGAATCTGCACTGCTAGGACGGATATCGACAAATACAGAAGCAGGTCTCGGTTGCTCGGGAGAGACAACTCGAGGGGTAGGCCTGGAAGGCTTTTTCTTGGATGTGTCATTGTCAGAACTGTTAGGACTTAGAGGACCAGAAAGTCGCTTCAGTCGTGAACCACTTCGTTTTACCTTTAGCTCAGGCGGTTCAGGTGATAACCCGCCAGATTGTCGTTTCTGGCTGGATGATCGTTTAGATTTGCTGGGGCTCGGGCTGACTGGCGGTCTTCGTTGGGTGATGACGGGTGCAGGAGCACAATCAAGATCATCCTCAATAATCGGTTGCTCATCAATTTTTGCCTTTTCCTCTGGTTGCTTGTTGGTCTGTGTTGTAAAAGGTTCGGACCCCTCAGTAGGCACCCTCAAATGTGTAGATTGCCCAGATTCAGTCGAGCTTTCCTGCCTATGATCTGAGCTATCTTCATGCTCATTAATGATGTCCTTGTCTTTCTCCCGTTCCATATCACTTTGACGACTTGCGAGTTTTGAATCGCGTTTCTTCGTTTGAGCTGCCGGTTTTCGAAGAGAGGAATCTCGTGGAGGTATAAGTCTTCCAGATCCAATGCCGCCGGGGCTGTTCGCCAGCGATGGAGACCAACTGCAAGAAACGGGGGTTGTATTGGTAGTGTCGAGAGTAAGTATCTTATGTTTGCCTAGTGTAAGAGGTTCTTCAGTAATAGGAGTCTCCGCCAGGAAAGATGGTTGATCAAAATTAGATATGGCCTGCCGATCAAGCCCAAGACCTTTGAAATTTCTTGGACCTGAGCGTTTCTTTTCCGATGCGTTATCTCTGAGTCTCTCTCTAGAACTCATATACATCAAGCCTTTATGATTTCTAGCCTGTTTTTTGTCCCAGCTATCCGTTGACCTTTTCCTCTCTAATTTCGGTGTTGGAGCGTAACCGGGCTCTATTGACAAACTGCCGATTGTGCTCGAATCATCTTTTTCTCTTTCTCTTTCTCTTGACCCTCTCGACCCTCTCGATCCTTGTGAACCCTTCGAACCCGGTCGGCGCAGGAAGTTTTTGAGTGAGTTAGACCTCGAATCTGGCGCTGGCGATTTTGGTGCAGTTAGTGGCGAGAATCCTGATGGAGGTTTCGAAGTTTTAATAACAGGAGGGCTGGCAGCCAATTCATCGAGAGATTCTTCTTCGATAAGTTCGCGCAATGAAGGTTGCCTAAATGCCCCGTAATCTATGCCAAAACTTCCACCTGAACTTGTCCTAGTATATGATGGGCGCAAATCTGAATGAGCAAAGGAAATTGTCGAATCAGCGGGTGAAACGGGTGTTGAGGGATGTTCGAAAAGTTCATTTGCGGGAGAAGATATGATGGAAAGCGATGTAATCAAAGAAGATATGACCTCTGGAGATGCAGGTTGTACTGATATACGATTTGAGGAATGCGCCGAAGGACCTGGGAGAGATTTTCGACGGGAATGCTGTCGTGATCGATATGGTATTGGCGGGGGAGACTCCATGGCGCTGTGTAAGGATCGGACGTACCGCACCTACTATAAATGAACGGGTAGGTTTGGTAGGTTTAGGATAATTCGATGCAAGCATTGATACCACCTTCAAAAGCATCAACACTCGAAAGAATGAATGTCTCAACGATCCCGACTTTGTTTAACGCATGCGCATGTGTGAAGATTCGGCTTGGTTTGAGATTGAATGATACACACTCCCTCTCTATTCGCAGTGATTGATTGGGTAAGGTTATAGAGAAATTGTAAGAGGTCCGAGGTCGTAGAGAAAAATGAAAGAGTAATAAATGAGTGTTGATCTGTTTGGGTCAATGGAATAGCTAAGTAGGTAGCTAGTAGGTAGTAGATATCCAAGAAAATGTAATGGAATCTTTAAGAAAAGTACCACATCGAAAACAACCTTTATAGTATCAAAGAGAATAAAACAGTCGATGTGCGATGTGCGATGTGCGCAACACCTTTTTTTTTTGGAAGTGAAGTTATAATACGAGACCCATTTGAACCACCTGTTGTTCCCAAAGCTTTGAACCAAAAGAAAAACGCCGCATCGGCATTTAATGAATGAATCAATTCGAACTCTTCCAAAAACTTCGATTCGAGGGTTTTGGTTTTTGTTTCTTTTTTTTCCTCTTTTCCTCTTTTCCTTTCAGTGAATTGTCGCAAGCCCCATAGATTAGGTACCGGTACTGTATGTTCAGGGGCACATTGCTTATCGCCTTTGCGAAGAAGTAAAAATTGACTTTGAGCGGGGGGGAGGCGTCCCAATGGAAATTTCAATAGAGAATGATAGGTTGAAGTTGGAAGTTCTGTCTGCAAAATGCAATGCAGTCTATGCAGCAGCAGCAGAGCAAAGCATGGATGCCTTCCCCGAATGCACTCGTTGTACAGTACCTTTTTGTTTTTTGGCTCGGAAAATTAATCTCAACAAGGCGGCCGGGAAGGGAAGGGAAGGGAAGGGAAGGGAAGGGAAGGGAAGGGATTCAAGGGAAGGGAAGCGGTTGAAGCATCTGAATTGATTGATTGATTGATTGATTGATTTCCTTAGGTAAATGAGGAGAGATTCCGAGAGAGAGGGGGAACTTATTATTTTGAATCCCCTTTTTTATTGAGACCAAAGGTATATTAACAATCACCAATCACCGAGGGTTCGCAAAATTTATGCTTTATGAATTAAAGCAGCTTATTACTCCGTACATCCAATGATCCTCGAAAGACATCTTCTCTTTTTCTATGGGAATCCGCTTTTTTAAAGTGCTGAGTATTAATAGCAGTGGATCTTAAGCTTCTTTTCTTCTTCTACCTTCCGTATTTTGCATCGCTTTTCATATATATCATATATATCATATATCGCATGATCAAACATGAAGCATGAAGAGGGTGTCTCAAGTTTGAGCCAAAGAAGCGCTTTGATTGATGATTGATTGATCCGATCCATTATTGTTCAAATCCTTCTCGAAGGTACCTGGGAGTCTGGGACCCCTGATGCATTAGCGAAAGCCTAACCTACCTAGCATAGTACTGTAGCATTCCAAGGTTGCATATTAAGGTTGTCGAGCATCTAATCCTCCACATGTAAAAGTGGATAAAAATCAAGAAACGTCAGAATTATGACATCGTTGCCACGAGGGGTTAACTTTTTGTGAACTTAAACTACCTTTGCAACTTTGCACTATCTGAAAGTATAACCTTATTTCAAAGACACTTAATATCTTCTGCACATCCTCACTTGTCCTGTTCGTACAAACTTCATTATGGATGCTCTTCTATCGCTCCCCATGGCCGGATACTTTCTCATGCCATCTGTATCAACATACTCGACATCTCTGAACTTCCTATTCTTCTACATGACATGGTCGACTCTTGTACTTTCACAGTCGCCCATGAGAGTTGAGGTGGTGGGGACTCTGGGAATACGATTACTATTCTTCATAGTGCCGTCATCTTTATTCCTTCTTGTCGACTCGATCATACCCAGTTTATCAGTGGGAATTAAACGGCAAGGAAAACAAGCACTGCCTACTCGAACGGGAGGAATGAGAATATCTAGGGCAAAGACGCCGAAATGGTATGAGGTTGTGGGGATCAGCCTCTTCAATATCTTACTTGGAGTCGGCATTCAAGCGGGCTTCGAAATGATCCTTACGAATATCTTACACTACAAAAGTGCGCTAAGAGTCACCACCACGTTACCTATGCCATGGTCTATCGGCAAGGACGTCTTGAAGTGTCTTCTTGTTCGCGAGGTTGGTAACCCTTTGAGGCATGATGCACATGTCATGTTGTACAGCGGTGGCTGATATATTCCTCTTTACAGGTTTTACAATACTACTCACACCGTTACATCCTTCACGCTCGTTCTTCAAATTTCCTCAGCAGGGGCCACAAGACCTATTTCCACGCCATCACTTCTCCATATGCATTTGTCGCCCACTATGATCACCCAGCGTCATACATACTCTTCCGTTTTATCCCCATCTATCTCCCTGCAGTATTTTTCCGCGTTCACCTGCTCACCTATTTCCTCGCTCTCTCCATCGTCACCCTTGAGGAAACACTCACATCATCCGGTTATACAAGTATCCCCGGAATCATACTTGGTGGTATCGCACGCCGCCAAGATCTACATAGTCAAACCCGTGGAAAAGGAAATTTCGCCCCATTAGGCTTGTTGGATTGGGTTCATGGAACTAGCATCGGTGCGGGATTGGAGGAAGATGTTGCGGATGAGGCCGAAAAGCATCAAGTAAAGAGCCGAAGTAGGAAGGCAATCTCTAATGGAAAGGAGGGTGTGAAATCGTTGACTGGAAGGAGAAGAAGTTCTAGAAAGGATTAGATTTCCTGTTTCTGGTATTAGGAAGGACTATCTATCATTGGATTTTGATGGACATCAGAGGTTTGGGAACACTTGGTTTTACGTTATGATACCCATGGTTTATGACTCTACAACTCTTGCTTTGTATTTATTATGCACTTCTTATGATACCAGTTCACATTACCGAATCTAATACAAAGATTTCCCCAAATACACCTCTCAGAGGGTGGTAGAAACAAAGCATCCACACCTTCAACAGTCACTTAGCCTCGCTCAACCAATCCCTCCTTAATTGCAGTGCAGACATTCTATTGCCAAGGAGTGATGGTAATACCATCACGAGGTGTTAAGACTAGTCATCCCTCACTTACAGAAAATAAAAGACGAAGAACCACTACTACCCACCACAGATAGGATTCAGGGTGTTCGAGCCATGTTCTCGTCTAAATCTTCAAGGGATGGGATGGAGAGGCTCCCCTGATGTTCTGTAGAGCTCAAAGTTCAGAAGAATTCGGTATATCAAAGCTATTTCCACAATATCTATAACCATTGGAATCATTGGAACTGAAAGATCAAAAAAAAGAAGGGGGGGGGGTTACTTTATGTGCAATCAAAGAACAATCAACCACTCGATATTAAACTTCATACTCTCCACACTCCCCATCCATTTTTAACAACTAATCCAACATCCCCCAAACCACAGCTCCCCCCACGAGCTCAATATTGGGGTCATTCTGGGGTTTAAAAAGCCTTTGTCTTTCGCAAAATAACAAAAGAATTGGTTGAATGCTGTAAGGTCACATGGTGGAAGGGAGTTTGGTTGGGTAATCGGGGATGGGGGAGTGTTGGGCCGAGGGGGAAGGGGAGGTTTTGGTGTGGGGGATGGAATTCCTTTTGGGGGGCAGGGGGGGTAGGACAAGCTTGAGATATGATACTATAGAATGCGGTATAGTACGAGATGGTCGGGATGGTCGGGATGGTCTAGTATTTGTAGTATACTTGTACTATTGACCATGCATAAAAAGGGTTACTTTGAATTATATATCTTTTGAAAAGATACTGCTTTACAATATATGACGAAAGTTTTGTTATTGGAGAATAGGAGAAAATGTGAAGAGGGGATTGCTATTCTTTTCTTTTTCAAGAATAAACGAGGATCTTTTTTTAATTTCTTTCTAATAATAAAGTTTTTATATCAAAAGATAAGTTGGAACTAGGGAGCAAGATTTTTGAGCTCTAGGCTTGAGAGACGATTCTATTGTCGAAGCTGGATTTAGAGAGTGAAGGGGGGATAAAGTATATACTATATAGGCCTGAGAGACCTTGTAATTTTTGGGCTTGGTTTTAGATATTGAGAAGTGGTACAAAATATATAAGCCTGAGAGGCCATTTGATTGTCGAAGCTGGGTTCAGTTGTTGAGAAGTGTTATAAGGCATGGGTAATGGTCCTGTCCTGCAGAGTGACCTTTAGCTAGGTCATAAGTCTGACTTTGCAAATATCAGCCCTTCCATCCCTTCATGCCACGATAAGTTCTCAAGACACAATTAGTATGAGGGGGCCCTCAACATGAATCATAAGGATTATCTCAACTATGTGTAATTGTTTGATATTTCCTCTACCCTGATGGGACCATCCACCATAGGTTTGACCAAGCCCCTTAGGAAGGAGGTTCCTGCCATTTGGCATGGCATAAGTGCAGCCACCTTATCTTACAAGAATGGGGAAATTTTTACGCTTGGTTTTGCTATTTGTTTTGGAGCTTTTTTATGCATCATCTAGACAACTTGAGAGAGAAAATCTTTCATCACATCTCATTCCCCTCAGATACACTTATATCAATTACTATATTTGGAGCCAGACTCCATGTTGTATGAGGTCAGGGTATAGTTTTTGATTTGGGTTGTTCGGAAGAGTGAAAAGTCAATGATCTGCCCTTGAATTTGTGTTGGGGGGGCGATACAAGCTGGAAACATTAGGTTCGAAAGTATTCTCCTTAATTTTCTCTATCTTTTTCAAATATCAAACAGTGTATCCAAGCCCTTCATTATTTCAAAGGGTTATGTACATTAATGCATTTTTGTGGAGAAGATTCGAGGGGTATTCGCTTAATGGGGTCTTCCACCTAACCAACACCCTTTCCTATCGGATGTTCATCCTAATGATTAAAGACTGCCTGGCTATACTCGTGTCTCATTCTGAGGTGAAATTTTTTTAGAAGCATGGTTTGTACGTCCACCAGTGTCCTCTTGGTGTCTTGTTACTTTAGGAATATCCTTTGATCATTAGTTACAGTACATACACCATTCAAAATGTGAGTACCTACCTTTCTTCTTTGGAAAGATTAATTTCAAGACATTAATGAGGTAACAACATCCAAAGCTACAATTCATCATTTCAGAGACATTTCTTACAGTAATTAATGTAGGTCTCGGCATAGGTTGTTACTGTCCCAATTAGACCAAGAAGCTTGTCCGACAAGGTTTGTTTAAAGTTTCTTAGGGTTCATCTTTGCCTTTGACTCTCTCACCTTGTTACTTCTCACATGTCTCATGAATACAATTGGCAGTCGCACATACCAAATTCTTTTAAAGCTCTGTAGTTGCCAGTAAACAAAATGCCTGGTACATTACACCTGTGACCTGTCAATTATCATCATCGTCGCTCTTGTCAACTGACGTAGTTTCCAGCCATTCAATAAGCTCATCAAGACGTACGAGCGAGCACTCACCAAGAGTGCCGTCAAGCTCTACGCCAACTCTCAAGTAAATCAACATATATGTCACATAGCCAGATGCCGACCAATATCCAATAGCTTCACTCCAAACTTATACCTCAACCATACCTTTGCCTGGCCACTAAATTACAAACCCTCGCAGGAATGATGCGCGAAATCATCCAAGACAAGTTCTCTCAATGCCTCACCGCCAACATTCACTGGGCCGATGGAGCAGGTTTCGATCCACCCACCCTCCCAATTCCTCTCCCTGAACTAAGATCACGCATCAATATGTTCAAGGAAGAAGCTATCAAATTGCTATACGGCTTTTCGACGCTGCACAGGGCATCAAACACGAGTGGCATGCCCGCACGCGACAAATCAACCACCTCGCCAAACTCAGCACCCCCGAATTAGCAATCCTCTGTATCTTCATCCCCATCCTCAATTTCAATTTCCTCGAGCAATCAAACGATAATACCGCTGATGGAAAACGCGCAGTCATTGTCTTTCAAAATAAACGAAACGGCGACGCAGCCTCTACCTTCGTAATAGCGCTGCGCAAGATTTTGCTTTCGTTTTGTAAGGAAAAAAATAGACAAAGCAACCGCACCACGCCATATTACGTCCCTCATCATACGTTGCTATCATCTTCCGCTCCGTCGTAGTCGCTCTCCCGATCTCCGCCTTCATCCTCCGAGTCATCCAAGGTCGCATTCGCCTGCTCCGCACACTCTTCCAACCTGTATGATCAAACAATACTTAACAATGCTAGCGAAACCACCTCGCATATGCTTTCTCCCTCCATCATCTTGTAAAACTCCAGAGTTGCTTTCCTGAACGCATGTTCAACACTAGTCAACCACTCCGTATTAGTCGCGTTGTACTCCGTGACGTCATGCAGAAGTATGTTCGAAGAGCTTGGATTCTTTCTGTTGAAGATTTCTTCGATCCTTGCAATCCTATTCGCCAAATCTTCATTGTCGCCGCTCTGCACTAGCTCTTCTCTCCATGTCCTTAGCTCTGCGCTAGCCAATTTCGTTATGGACCCCTATTTGCTTGGTTGCATGTTCGTTCGCTTGTTAGGTTTGATAGGGGTGGTTTATCGATGTCGCTATTCGTTAATTCAGCTGGGTAACATAAGATATATCTTCCAAACTGGGCGTCTTTTCTTCCCACTTTATTAAAGGTTCTAATTAGTACGCTTGGTCCTTCTATAATGGTGTTACAATTGGTTCTTGGTTTCTCTGTTTTCGATACGTACTTTTTTTCTTTCGGTTACATTCTTATTTTCATTATTATTCTTATTCATTACTGCTTCTAACATTACCAGGAATTGTCCTTGGTCTTCATTCTCCCCAAGTACTACACCCTGCCCTTTCGGAGCCGCTTTGGTGTTACTGGGTCCAAGTCCCCAATCAAAAATGGAGAGGCTTCCTGGGTTAGTTACGGAGAAGCAGGGGGATNNNGGGGTTCTGCGTCTGGTGGGTTCAGGGTGGCTACCGAAGCTGTTTGAGTTAAGCAGCACTGGTTCGTATTAGGTTTTATAGGAATCATGATATATTTCAAATATTGTGGGTGTTGATTGTGAATCGGGTAGCGATGATGATGTATGAGATGGGTTTGTGCATTCATAAGTTCTCGTCGCATCCTGTCAGGGTGGTAGTTACCATTCTTTGTGAATTGTTTGGAGATTGCATGATGTCGTCTAATAATGTATTTGATAATGTTGTCAAAGATTGCAAATATTGATCGTGAGAAGGTTGGAGATTTGAAGCTTGTAATATCATATTAGTAGGATGATAGCATTGAATGTCTGTAAAGAATTTAGAGATTCACAGATTCTCGTTGGGTAGTGTGCAAATTATAATGACTATCAATCAAACTATTATCGGAGCTATCCATATTAGAGATCATCACATCTTGTGAAGTAACAGCACTAGTTTTCCATTAATTCGTTCAGTGATTAAGAAGTCCTCATCCCATGGTGTTAAAAGATATCAATGCTGAGTATTTGAGATCGTCTCGGATACTTAAAGGTACGCATTCTACAAGATTGATCTGAATGTAAGATATGAATATATATAATCTTTGAATAGGTATCGCTTGTAAATTAAATAGTCATCGGCTAAGGTTCTTCATCTAAAGTCTCTTGCCTCATGCGATTAGTTTGAAGTCATTAAGTAAGTCTCCAATAGAAGCCGATGCAATGGTATTCGCGACTCTGAGTTTTTGATTGAGAGTGTTCATTGCAAACTTATTGGTATGTTTTCGCTTATCTTCATTTGTTTCACTTGTTCAAAGTAGTTGTTGATCATTATTCTCACCGTTGAGCACACTCATTGCCTGGGTTCTCTTACTCCCATGATTTCTCGGCGAAGGGAAATTGTTGCCATGCCATGTAATGTCGTGCGTGGTCCTTACCTGACATGTAATTGCAATTCAAGACCATCATCTTCTCGAAACAGTAATCAATCACTATGTATGTGTCGGGAGTAATTATATGACCGTACCAGATTAGGCTAGTGCACCGTACCGGCGCTAGTACCTCGGCAATGACTTTATATACCTAGGTTATATAACTAGTCACTCCAATTTATCGCTAGCTCTCCTCAAGCAAGAAATATTACATAAAGTTTAAAGTTCTATTTGTTGACCTTCACCACCCCGGTGAATCCAACATTATGGCATCTGCTGCTGGATTGTTTTTAGTACCTAGGTATCATCATGGTAGAGTGCCATCATCGACGATTTTGAAGCAGAAATCTCTTTGTAATAGATGTTAGGCGGGACAGGCCCTAAGTTATGTCACACCGCTTTCATTTTTGCCACCAGAAAACTTGCGCACATACCAAAATTCTAAATATCAAATCTAAAGCTAATTATAGGTATCAGCTACTTTAGGAACAATAATTACAGTTATCTACTCTTGAAAACATTCCTCCTTTGCTCGTGGTATCGCTCTCTAGATTATGACCTTCTCTTTCACCACATTTTCTGCCAATGCGTTGATATTCGTTCTCGCATCCATCAAGTCCAACATGCTGATATTCTTCCCAAATGCACTATGAAGCCAATTTCGAAACTCTGCCGCCAACAAACTGTCTATGCCAAGCTCCGTTACTGTGCTTGACCCCTTCACTGCTGACGGATCAATGAACAGCATGCTTGCTACCATTGACCGGATAGCGTCTGCGACGAACGCGACTGTTTTGAGGAACTCGACCGTATCCACCTTGTTATCATTGTCCCTAATCTTTCTAACCGATACCTGGAACTGTTGGCGCAATTGTGCAGCGGGGGACTTGTCAGCGGTAGAATTCAAGTCATGCTCGACCTCAGTATCGTCTCCGGCTTGGTGTCGCCATGCATCGTCCAAAGCACGCATCATCACGGAAACACGGGCGTCGTGATACCATCTGGGCACTGAAGCATTTGAAGAGGGTGTTTTGCCTATTTTGGCCTCTTCCTTTCTCATCAAGGCTAGCACGGCTGGGTCTACTCCTGTAACAATGTTGGCTTCGGATAGAGGATCTTCAGATTGACCAAGCCATTGCTGGTGGACACTAGGTTGAACACTTCCGCGAACAAAAGCCGGCTCAAGCATGCGCAAGACCTGAGCTCCAGTAACAGTCTGGCCTTTGGTCCGTGCGAAAAGATTCACAGTGACTGCATCCTGAGTCAAGGCACCCAGATCGCTGATGAATCCCAAAGAAACTGTCGATGCGGGTAATCCGGACTTCCGTC
The DNA here is from genome assembly GCA_002162615.1 of Myriosclerotinia duriaeana. Lineage (NCBI taxonomy): Eukaryota > Fungi > Ascomycota > Leotiomycetes > Helotiales > Sclerotiniaceae > Myriosclerotinia > Myriosclerotinia duriaeana. Next base: position 164,223 of record NGKI01000026.1, read on the forward strand.
TATAGCGTGCAAAGTAATCCAAGAAGTTATTCGCTGCCAGATAGGTACTCTGCGTGGGGAATGCATAAACGGTACCAAAGGAGGATACCATTGCGAAGAAATCCAGAGGCAACGAAGCCGTAGCCTCGTGTAGATTTTTGGTTCCCAATACTTTCGCTGCCATGCCTTCGTGAAACATTTTCGCGGTCATCTTGTCGAATGAGATATCCTGGTATGAGACGGCAAAGTTAAGGACTCCACGCACAGTGTTCTTGGAGTTAGCCTCCTGCATGGCCTGTATAACTTGCCCTCGATTGCTCACGTCGCAAGTGACTGGCTGCACGTGTACGCCCTTGGCTGCTAGTTCATCAATCAAGGCTTTAGCTTCGGGACTTAGATTGTTTGGACCACTCCTGGACCAAACCACCAAATCTCGGGCGCCGCGATCGCTCATGAACCTGACAATTGACCGTCCAAGACTACTTAAACCACCGACAAGAATGTAACGAGCGTCTGAATCAAATTGAGCAGGGATGACTGATTTCTGGATTCTGATCATGGAACTGGGATCCTGGTACGATATCACCATCTTTCCAATATGTGTTCCCTTAGAGAAGCGCAACAGTGTTTGCTCAAGCTGCGAGATATCCGAAACTGTATATGGTCGAATGGGCTTGATGCGTCCAGCCTTATAGTGATTGTCCACCGACTGCATTAGCTCTCCACTAAATTCGACATCGCGCTCTATGACGAGTCCCAAGTCAAATGATGTGAAACTGGCACTCTTCTGGAAGAGCTCTAGAGCTATGTTCTTAGAACTCGTAACATCTAAGCGGCCGACGTCAATCAGATGTCCCAATGGTGCTAGTGCTTTGATAGACTCATAAAGCATGTCACCCTGTGAGTTACTGAGGATTACGTCAAATCCACCATTTTTCGTTGCGAGAATCATGCGCTTGATATCTGCGGGATCGCGCGAAGAAAACACGTGAGTACCAGGGATTTCCATTTTTTCGGTCAGGAAACGAGTCTTTTCTGCATTACCGGCGGTCGCAAATATCTCAGCGCCTTTGGCACGCGCAAGTTGAATAGCTGCAATTCCCAGACCACCGGAGGCGGATTGAATCAGTACTTTCTGGCCCTTTCTCAGTCTAGTGACATGTTCAAAAGCATAAACTGCAGTCATATAGACTAACGGCATTGTAGCAGCCTCGACGGGGTCTACATCGGGTTGAATCTTTTGCGCGAGTGCCGCTGGTACACGCGTATAATTTCCGAAATGGCCCTTGCCCATACCATAGACACGATCACCAACTTCGACGTGGCTCACATCGGATCCTCTCTTGACTACGATACCGCAATACTCGTTTGAGAGATTGTTCTGGTCAAATCGGCCGGTACATAGACCCAAATCTTTCCAGTTGAGCCCGACGGCGAGAACCTTTACCTCGATGAAGTCTTTTGGTAGAGGCTGCAACAGCTCCAAATATGGCTTAAAATACAGAGACGTCAAGATTCCTGGAGTTCCAAAAGCCGCTCGCACGGGACCTTGGCTGCTCAATGGTACAGTCTCGAGCTCGTTGTCACCTGGAGACGTTATTGTTTCGGAATAACCCTGAAGCTCGCCATCTGGCACGATTCGGCTAACCCACAAACAACCATCTTGCCAAGCAAACTCACGATTTACCCCATTGTCACCATTCCCTGCATACAGGCTAAGTTCTTGGTCAACAAGGCAACGCAATAGATCTTCAAGCTCCTCAGCTGGCGGCTGGAAATTGTCGGCATCTATATCCACCGCGAGAAATTCGCCCGCAGGATTTTCAGAGCCCAACGTTCGCAACAGCCCCAACACGAATGCTCCGTCTGGATTACGTCCTTTGACAATGCCACATGATGTAAGCCAGATCATACTAGCAGTATTGGCAGCAAGATGTTGGAAGAGCCCTATCCGCTTCTGATCTGCGTCGAGCAGGAGATTTTCCTCGTCTAGAAATGCTACTACGCGGGAACCGGCTGAGACATTTTGAGCATCGTCGAATGGAAGGGTTTTGGTAGGTACACCTCGTCGTTCGAACTCCTGTGCCATGTGCTTGAGCAATGCTGGTGCTCCTTTAGCGCCATGGAGAAGGTGTACAACTGGTGCTCTTCCATCCGACTGTTTCTCTGTGCTACATCGAGTGGAGACGGTGAGAGTGGGATTGTCTTTCATCATTAACTCGGCATCCAATTGGAATCTTGATTTTAGCAAGGCTTCATTCAAGCTTTTGTCGGAGGGCCCGAGCAGTACAAGCTTACCACCCGGCTTGAGAAGTTTTTCGCAATTTTCCAGGGCGTGTTGGATTTCCGGAGTTGCGTTCACTGATAATACAATGTCGTAGACGGGCTGGAAGCCTTGCTCCAATGGATTCTTCGTGATATCCAGGACGGAATAACTAACATCACGGAACTCAGACTTTGAAGCCGTGAGCAGGTCCTCCGAGGTATTGGTAACAAGATATTCCCTGTAGCGTTTGATACCATTGGAACCGGTAAGAGCCTTCAAGACTGCCAGGCTTGCTCCCATGTCATCACCAGCTCCGAGCTGTAGTACCCGGAGATCAGGATTGGCATGACCCATCAAGTCGAAGAATTTCGAAAGCTGAGGAAGAGTTGCATTATTATCCTTGGAGGACGCAAATACGGTGCTATATTGTGTCTTGCTTAGGCTTCGGATATCTGGTCTCCAGACAAGACGATTGAAGGGGCTCGAATACGCTTTACCTGGCCGAACTACATTAGATGACGATTGTTGTTCGTTGGCTAGGTCGATGAAGCGCATGTTATCCACGTCCAGAATGACATCGCCATTTTCTCCGAGCATTTGTAATTGAGCATAGGCGCCGCGCAGGCCACGCAGCTCTCCCTTTGCAACACCAGTTGCCCATTCTTTACTTGGCAGGCTGTTGAGCTTGAATCGCATTTGGTCAAGGTGAATTGGAAGCTGAACACTACCAGTTTCAGCTTGCCCGCCATTACAGGCCATAAGACCGAGGCGAATAACAAGATCGAGAGAAGCCGGGTGAATGGGGTACTCTGACTCACCACCGGCAAACATCCCTGCCGTTGTATTCAAGGCTAATTTGGCGGTGGCTACATTCTTAACTGGATCAGCACGGATTTCTGAGTAACCCTGGAATGAGGGTCCAAATTGGAGACCCATTTCAGAGAAGCGTTTGTACCAAGTCTCTGCATCTACAGCTCGTCCGTCCATTGTGGTGTCAATTGGTGAGATTTGCTCAAACGCAGCAACTTCGACCTTGGCAAGGCCAGAGCAATGCTCAGTCCACTGCTCCGTATCATGAACGACAGAAGAGATTGAGAAAGTGGCCCAGCCAGGTGACTTGGCAGTTGCTCCATCCTCAAGCTCCATGCTGAGAACAATTTCAATTCCATGGTCATCCTCTGGAACTACCAAAGTCTTTTTGATTGAAACGTTGCGAAGAGTGATGCCTGTAATGGGGAGCGCGTCTGGGAATTCGTTGTAAGCTTGCTCAGCAGCCAACATGGCCATAACGATATGCGCAGCACCAGGATGTAAGACATGGGGCCTGGTTATCAAAAATTTGAGTTAGTCTATTCCTTTACAAATGAGAATATGGGAGTGTTTGAAAGTAGTGCGAGGTTCGATCTTGGGAATTTCACTACTTACGGAACGCGGTGATCATCAAGCCAAGGGAGGTCCTTTAGGCACAACATATTGCGCCATTGTGGACGCATCCTCGTAGTCCCTGCAATCTTGGATCCGAGCAAATCATGGCGGGGAACTTTACGAAGGCGATACTCTTTGCTTGCTCGACACTCATAGTACTTGATCGGTCCATATGTGTACTGGTACGGCGGTAAGTCAACAGCTGTGGTTCCATGCGCCAGTTTTCCGCCGGTTGGTTCATCAACAGCATTGACCGCCACCAAGTCGACGTTGGCATTGAGAGCGAACAAAGTTCCAGCCATTTCAAGCAACGATATTTGACCATTCTCAGCTCGCTTCAAAGAGGCAAGATGCGGCACAGTCTTTCCCAAGGCCTTTACGATCTGTGCAGCGGGACTCTTCAATGCAGGATGAGGACCAATTTCAATTAAAGCACCAATTCCCAGTTCCTGCGAACCAAGCAAATTGGATAAAGCATCAGTAAAGCGCACTGGTGACTCTAAATTCTGCCTCCAGTATTGCGATGATGTTCGCTGACCGGTCATCTCCTTTTCAGGTGTGACGGACGAAAACCATGGAACACTGGGGTATAAGCGGCTCTCGCCGTCGATACCGTTTTCTTCGATACTCTTCTTTCCTCCGTCTACAGCTTCAGCGTATTCATGGCCTAAAGCTAGCATGTGGTGCGAGTGATAAGCGAGCCCACCTGTGCGAAGCACTCTATTGAAAACTGCATGCTCGCTCAATTTTGCAGAGAGCTCCTCAATTGATTCTGCGTCACCTGACATAGTGATGCTGTCTGGAGAATTTATAGCAGCAATTTTGACTCTTTCTTCAGCGCCGGCTTCTTGAATGTACTTGGCTCCCTCTTCAGGGCCTACACCCACCGCCAACATAGCGCCTTTCTTCTTGTTGAAAGAGACCATGTATCCGCGGTAATATGCAGTGGTAATAGCCTCAGCAGCAGTGACACGTCCTGCGGCATATGCTGCCGCAATTTCCCCTGAAGAATGACCCACAACGCCTGCTGGCCTAATAGACCATGAAGCCAGAAGGTCAACAAGACCAATTTGAAGCGCCGTACAGACGGTCTGAGATACAGCAGGTGTCTGTACTAAAGCTTCGTCACACTTTCCGGAAAGAATATCTGCGATCTTCCACGGAACAGGCTGCGGAAGTATCTCGAGAATGTCGTCCAGGTATGAGATGGTATTGCGGAAAAGAGCATATTCGAACAATTGTGCACCCATGGCATGCCACTGGGCACCTTGACCAGTAAAAACAAATCCAACGCGAACTGGTTGTGGGGAAGAGAAGACTTTCACATCCTCTCCTAGCGGGGTCTGCATCTGCTGGTCTTTGTCGACAATAGAGAAAGCTCGCTGGATAAAGCACGAGCGCTTGGCAGAGAGAGTGTAGGCAACATCGGCCAGCGAGTGCTTGTGAATGACCTGAGACAAGGCATTCATGTTCGCCTTAAGCGAAGCTTGATTATGAGCCGAGAAGGGAAGGACGACAAACTTGCGAGTGCCCGCATCAGCCTTTCTGATCATCTCCGGCGAACCTGTCGCTGGAACATGCTGGAGTTGATGTTTAATTCCGTTACTTCCATGCCCATTCACTCCATTTAACTTCTTCACAACAGCAACAATACCAGGCTTAACGTAAAGTGGAACAACATTGTTCACATGATCAATTATACAATGCCCATTGGTACCACCGAAACCGGCCGATGTTACGCTAGCTCGCTTGAGCCGATTTGTGGGCCAGGGCTCGACTTCGGTGTTCACACGAGCCTTTGCCTTGTCGAAGTCGATACGGGGATTCGCCGTTTTATAACCAAGTGTTGGGGGAATCTCACCAGCCTCGAGAGAGGCCACCACCTTGAGTATGCCCGGAAGGGCGCACGCACCTTCAAGATGGCCCATATTGGTTTTCACGGATCCGACGACAAGACGGTCTTCGAATGTATTGGGTCTTCCGGATCCAAAGACGTTGCCAGCAGCTGCAACTTCCGTGGGATCACCTACTCGAGTACCAGTTCCGTGACACTCGAGTAAAGTCGTTTTCGAAGGATCAATTCCCGCATTCTTGTAGCTAAAGGCATCATCAGTACATGTATTCGTTTGAGGTTAGGAATAGCTTACGCCTCTCGGATCACAATCTCTTGAGCCGGGCCACTTGGGTTTGTAATGCCAACTGTGCGACCGTTGGCATTGACAGCGGTACCCATGACCAGAGCTCTGATGGGTGACGCATCCCGAATTGCATGCGACGACCTCTTCAAATATAAGGCTGCGAATCCTTCACCACGAGCATAGCCATCGGCCGATGCATCGAAGGTATGACTCCTTGAGGTGGCAGACAGAGCACCTAATTTTCCCATTGCAATGTGGCAGTTTGGATCCATGATCCAATTCGAACCTGCTACAATGGCTGAGTCACAGTCGCCATTGCGCATGGAGGTTATTGCCAAATGAAGAGCGTACATGGCCGATGTGCACGCACTGTTGATGAGAAGACTCGGTCCCTTGAGATTAAAGACGTAGTGAAGCCTATTGGCGAGCATGTTTGGAAATGATCCTGTGGCAGAGTACTTACTGCTGTACTCCCAATTTCGCGTCTGTGCAAGATAATTATCAAAACAAATATCGCCAACGAACACGCCGGTTCGAGAGCCTGAGACACTCTCCCATGTTTCTCCCGCATTCTCAAACGCTTCGTAGGTAACTTCCAGAAGCTTGCGTTGTGCTGCATCCAGAGTTTCCACTTCGGTATCTGTGATACCAAAGAAAGCAGGATCAAATAGCAGTGGATCCTCGTCCAACAGGAACCCATGGCTAGCCACCGCAGTTCCGGGCCGGTCATTATTGGGATGATAGAACCCCTTTGCCGGAAACCGCGGCTCTGCAAACTCCATGTGCACATCTTTTTGCTCTCTAAGAAACTCCCAGAGGCCAGGTAGATCGCGGACCCCTCCCGGCATGCGACAGCCTGGTTTACATTAGCTATCAATCCTTTCTGAGTTTGTACAAACAAAGAATGACAATACTTACCTACGCCAACGATGGCAATCGGCTCTGAATCCGGAACTTGCGAGTTCGTCATGTTGCTAACTAAGAGATATCAAATAGACAGTTCGAAATCAGAAGGCCCAATATGAGTAGAAGAACGACCTTGGAAGAAAACAACAAGAATGGAGAGCAAATTTTCAAAGGCACTTGCTGGCTTTAATACATTGTTGGCTGTTGAGCTGGCTTTACTGAATAAAGTATGATCTTCCATAAATTTTCGAAGCACTGCTATCTATACTGCTCGAGCTAACTCCTCCACTTATATACCCTGTGTTACCTCCCGTCCCCGCTACTATTTCGAATCTGTGTTAGCGTACCGCAGTCGAGTGTTTTGAGACGGTATCATATCGTTGTATGTTGACAGTTCAATACTTGAATACTTCAAGGCTTATCTTGTTTGATTATATTCATATCATTTATTAGAAGATGTCTCTATCCCCTTAACTGCCAACACAACACGCCATCGCTTAACAAGGTCTTGCTCGTTAACCAATCAGATCAACTAGATCATTTAGATTTTGGGTAATATTTATCTTTTGTTTATTATAGAATATTCAAACAAAGGATATTTGTTACTTTTTAATTGTATTTCATTTTCCCAAACCAAAATATTCAATTATAAGTTCAGAATTGTTCTTTGAAGAATAGGCTTGAAAAAAAAAACCATTTTGTCGATATAGAATTAGTATCTGTCTAATCATGTTTTATTATTCAAGGAATATGGCACAGACCATTTGACGTGCTCTGTTGGCAGTCTAGGGGATAAGTCTATCTTGCATCTTACCCTGAAAATTCACTTACCCCAAGTTCTGGTGGTTGGATCCCGTGTACCTGTCCAGCACGTTTAGACCTTCCCGAAGCAAAAATCAATCTATTAAGGTTCTGGTAGAAAACCATGCGTTAATAAGTATATCTGCTAGTATTTAGTACTCCTTGGTACCTATCTAGTAATATTGATATCATACAATCTGTATAATTAAGAATTTGGGGTGATAAATCCACGGGTTTATACCGGTAGCTGCTGCAGGTAGAGCTCCGGGTGACCAACATTGACCAAAACAACGACCCAGCAGCATATACTCTCTAGTACACGAAGTCCCATTAGTTGTTGCACGTAACGGCTCCGCAAAGTCTCGGATGACCTCGCGCTTTGTCAACATTGCATCAGTCTTCCGAGTTGCTACATCACCTGTGCTCACAATCACCTCAGTTATCGTTTCCCTCTATTCAACAGTAGAATACGATACAGTCCGCTGCAATGAATAATCAAATTTTTGTACATACCAGTTTTCAGGCACCATTTTGCTCATCTTGAGTGTAACTTGAACCTTTAGTATACAGAGTCGTATTTTAAGGTACCAGAAAATGCTCTCCCACCCACGAGTAAACGTTATACGGTGGGTACACCGTTGAATGGTATATTCTAGTATGTTTCATTGGTCCAACTACACCTGCGACATGCCCCCATATTCAACGTTTATTCATGGGTGGAGAGAAGCCCATGCTGGCTGGCAAGTTACAACTGGTAGCGTGGATAATAACCCTTTCCCAGAACTCCAGAGTCTGCATGTGCGCCATACATTGACGTGGTCCAACGGTTGGCCCCTCTTTTCTTCATCCTTGCCACGTGATGCGTCATGGTGAGGTTATTCCTAATGGGATGATTTTTCTGTTGGGATCGCCGGTGGTAGATGCTCATCGCTTCGCACTTTGCGCGGAATATATTGTAAACTAACAAAGTATGCTTACGAACGCAGATGATGCTTTTGCAAATGGAAAGATGATTATTTTGTTAGTTATGACAAATTGGAGAAAACCTTAAGCTTCTGCTATTTTTTGAGTTCTGAACTGAATTCAAAAGATTCAAATGGAATGAATGATTCAAATTGTTTGGAAAGATTCATATTCAGGCGGGTCTGTCTGACTCTTATGGGAGGGCCGGGCAAAATAAATACACAATCTTGCTTGCCAAGATTACCATGTCATCCATGGCATTTTGAAATTGAATTTATATTGAATCTTCAAAATAGGTGAGATTTGGGTTTTGGTGAGGAAATTTCGTTAAATTTCCAGCCCGGCCCGACCCGCCTGAGTGAAGTTTCGAATAATGGATCTATTCTGGCACTAGACTGCTACAGTGTTACCTAGGTACTAGTAGGTAGGTACTACTAGGTAGTCCAAACTATTGGACACCCTGTTAGACTGTTATTAGGCTGTTAGATAGTATCCCTGAAAGCTACCTACCCGTAGCATGCATTATTCATTATTCACAGCTTCTACAATTGGTTAGAATTCTGGAACATATCCCTTGCACGCCGTGATGTTTTGGAACATAATCCCTGTAAAAATCATTTCTTCTCATATAAACTTTATTTCTATATAACTTGTCGAAAATAGATATTCTTGTTTGAAAATTCTAAATTATTATGTTTTTCTTAATAGTTTTTTTAAATAATTCTATAACTTTTAATTTTAAATAGCTATAATTTAAAAAAAAAATATATATATATATAGAAAATAAATTAATATATTTTTATTCTTTTAATATTTGTTAATTATTAACTGTTAAATATTATTCATTTTATTCAACCAACTAATGCTTATATAGAGGTATGAAGAATTAAAGAAATCAAAGTTTTAAATGCAAGGCAAGTATATTCCAGCACTCTTACATTCCCTCCTGCAACGTCAAATGCTAGGCTTATCATCCTGTCACTTTGCATGCAGAGTTCGAGAACATTCGCAACGTCTTCTCTACTACTAACTTGGCCCGATATCCTACATATACCAGCCCCAATCATCCCAGTCGCTGGCTCTTGACTCATCTAACCAGGCCTCACAATGGTATAGTTAAGATTCCCTTTTCCGTTCCTCTCAACTAGACTTCTATCGGATGCTCTTACCTAGCCGCGTAATATGTTCTAAACGTAGGTGATAATCATTCACTGAATCTCCTGTTATCTTCATCAGACCACTGCTGCAAAGGTCTGTTGATTACGTCTTCCAATTCCAGTGATGAGATGATGATGTATCTCCTCATCATGTCTGCTCTCTTAACCTTTCGATTGCTAGCTCCACCGGCACCGGTATCTGCGGCTCCAGTTTATAACTTCCGGCTTGACATCTTTAATCAGTTTGACGAAGTCGGAGACAGTTGAACCCTCGACTGATTGAACGATGGGTGAAGCTCCGAACGATTGAAGCTCCGAAATCTGATTTGAATTGCGGATAACTTTCGTCGAAAACCGCTTGGTTATATATACAGCATGCGAGTTGGCCGTTTCCGCCAATGAGAAGGATCGAAGACATTTTTGGTTATCAGAATGGAAGCGCGACGGACCACCGCGAGCATAGCTTGAATATGCGCAGCGTATGTGTAACACATACATGATTGGTAGGGCGAGTTTATGGGCGTTCTATGCTGCAGCAAAAGTGGCGTGGCGTGGGAATTTTCGGGTATAACATCCACTTAATACCGATCAATTATCAAACAAAAAGTCTCGAGTAGATTACATGCTAAACTGCATACTAGACTCAAGGCTAAGCTCGGCTTAGGAGGTTTACTCTGATGAACCATCTAATCGTTGGTCTCATTTAGGTCCACCTCGTTTCAAGGAGCATATGTTCCTGCTAAAATAATTCCGTTCGTTCGGTCGACACTGGTCAATTCACTCGTTTGTCTGTGATCATCAAAATTTCACAATTAGTTAGCAAATGAATAGCATATTTTCGGTCGCTGTACTCCTTTCCTTGCGTTTACCCTTAATTCATTGTGCTTAAGCGAGACATTTGTGTAACCCGAAAAATAATGGGCCAAGCCTTTGAGTAGTCCTTAACCTCTAGTTCCATGTCATGAATATTGTACTTCTGTAACCAATTTCAGCCATCAACCTCGTGTATCGGACGCCTTCTCAACTATTTTCTCCCACACCGCGTAAAGGTGAAGAAATATGAAGAAACTTTACACTCGGCTTCTGCTTCGGAGAGACAAACTCGACAAATGCTTCGAGCCCCTCATCACTTACAAAAGCAAGCGAATCTATCATGACTGTTAACGAAAATGACGAATCATCAAGCACGCCTCAAACATCCAACTTCGAAGCTGACGAGCCGGCAAGAAGCTTGGAATTGGAAGGCATGAAGTGGATTATTTGTGTTTCCTCCATCTACTCCTCCGTCTTTCTGTATGCCCTTGACAACACTATCGTTGCTACAATTCAGCCCGCTATTATTAGAGATTTTGGTCACATTGAGAAGCTAGCATTGGTTTCACTGGCATACCAAGCCACGTCTATGGCTCCCGATCTTACCTGGCATGTTCATTATATTTTCTAAGATGCAAGATTCTGGTCGAATGCTATTTCACAAGGGGAAATCTCTTGAGTAAATTCAATGAAAACACTCTATTTTCAGCTACCGTCTTGATTTTCGAGGTAGGCTCCGCCATCTGCGGTGCTGCACCCAATATCAACGCCGAAATTATCGGAAGGCAATATACGGAGTCGGAGGAATTGGTATCTATATAGGAGCTTTGAATCTCTTAGCGATGACAGCAAACTCTATGGAGCGTTCTGTATATATTAACCTAATAGTTGCCTACTAAAGATTGGGTACTATACTGGGGCCTGTAGTTGACGGTGCCTTTGCTGATAGCTCAACAACTTGGCGTTGGCCCTTCTACATAAATCTCTTCATCGGTGCTATCACAGCTCTATTCTACGCCTGGTAGCTTCCGTCAACGAACACTCACCTAAAAGAAGCAAATTCTCACAATCGGATGCGCTCTATTGATTGGGTCCGCACCGTGCTCATTTGCGGTGCTGTTATGTCAGGAATCACGGGTACAAACTTCGGCAGAGTTCTGTGTGCTTGAAGTAGCGGTAGGATCATTGGCCATTTTGTCTGTTCCAGCATTCTGCGGATCCCTCCCTGCCTACACCAGTATTTCTGTATCGTCACCACGTCTGAGGAAGGAAATTTTGCCAGTGACATCTGTAATCACGAGCTGGAAAGCCGACGTTTTGGTCACACAGGCGGCGTCGGGCATGTGCGCTAGCCTGACGTTTATATATTTCGTTCCGGTGAATGAGTCTCAACCCCGCTAGTTCTTCTTTCCTCAAGCGTTTAGTTTTATTTCCAATTTGTCCAAAACGACCACTTTCTCCATGCAAGTATTCAGCTACTACCCTCAACTCTTATCATATTAGGGAAGTATCACAACCGGGATCTTGCTGAGCAAGAGTTTTTTGGTCTGCCGTTAGCTATTACCGGTAGCATTCTAGTGGTCATCGGTTGACCGCATCGCTGACGCTACCGCTTTCATTAAATTCGGCCAGATCGCGGGTATCGCTATTATCCCTGCAATTGTTAACGCTATTATCCTCGCTCCGGCGACGAATCAAATCGGAATTCTACTCCTAGACACGATATTGAAGGAAGTACAAGCCGCAACATCTTGTCGGAAGTGAACCCTTCCAAAATCTGAGTGGCGGTCTCAAGAATGGTGTGCTTCAGGCTGCCGTGGGAACTATGGACACTATATACATTATATTCATTGTAGCCAGAGCATTGTCTTTTTTTCTATATCCCCTCTAAAGCGTCAGAAGTAGGTCTAGCTGCGGGAGAAGAGCTACGGTAAATTAGCACTGCGGTCTTGGAGGATGTACGGAACGATGGAAACATGGCAATCCCTAAGAGAGTCAAAACGTTCAACTGTATCGGAAGTAGAAGTTTGCTATAATACAAAACCAGGAATCGCAACTCCGTGATTGACTTCATGGAATAGTCTTTGAAAAAAAATCGTATTACAGGAAACTGACCGACCGACAGCATCGAAAAGCGATCTGATGAATGAATTTTCACTTCCCCTTTCGAGCACAGTATTACCTACGACCAACGATAGGATCACTCATCGCTTAGCCGTCTATGGGCACGTAATGATAAGGAAAATCCAGTATTGACTATTCGAGACTTGCAATCTCTCTCTCTCTCGCAAAATCACACAGCACAGTGGGCTGGGTGGACGAACTCATAAAACGATGTGAAAAGTTGAATGCATGGTTTTTTTGAAGATACGATTTTGGTACGTTCAGGGCTTGATAAAAACATCCAAGACAAATCAAAAAATGAGATGATACAATTTTAACAGGATCAATTGGAAATAAGGTGACTTCCAATTCATAGAAGCTGGGAAGGTGGGAAGCGCTCCATGAATTTGTGCGTCCAATGATGAACATGTGGAAACGGGAATTCAAGAATGAGACGCGACCTACTTTAAAGATTCCTTAAACTCATTCTCTTGTTACCCAAAGAAATCGGATTGAGTCATTGCCCTCAGTTTTCTATTTTCACGCATCTCTACTCTGAATGTATCCGGTCGACATTATCGGGCGAGCTTTTAATCTCCAAATGGAAGTAAGATAGGCCTTATACCTACCATTAGATTAAAATGCCGGGTCTTTCTTGATCTGGGAGTAGTGCATCGAAACTACTGCTGTTCTGACATAAAGAGATGAGCTGACTTTACCATCCACTTTCCCACGCATCACACGCGCCGTTGATTTCAGCATGACCTTCTTCAATGTGATCGAGTCGATTATTGCTCATTACAATTTATCGACTCTTGTTCTGACAACCCTTATCTTCGCAGGGTTATGTGTACTCTATCGATGGGCTCTCCTACCCAGACCTCTTCCAGGTTCCAGGTATTCCTTACAATCGAGACACCGCTATGAAACTATTCGGCGACAAGCCAGACCTCCTATCAGAACCCGAGGGACTTGCACATTATTGCAGCAATCAGCTTGCAATTTGCAAAATTAGAAACTCCAATATACCAAGCATTGATGAGACCCGACTTAGTGCAAAAGCCCATCGTATTAGCTGCAGATGTAGATAAGGACCATGAGGTTCGAGAAGATTTATTGGGGCGAGGGGACATCGGTCGGTCATCTTACATTAGTGATCGCTTTCCTTCTTTTGGTGAATGGCATCTGAATATGAAGACAACAGAAGACTGGAAGTTCGCTCGCTATTGGTCAAAGACCTTCTAATCCCTTAATATCTGAACGGCGTCGTGATTCCTAGTATCGAGCCGGCAAAATATAGACTCATTGAGTTGTAGGAATGTAAATTTCCCCTAGCAAACATCAGGGATTTTGATATAGATAGAGAAGTGAAAGGTCTTAGTGTTGATATCATATTGGCCATCTCTTTCGGCAACGAAATTCCCGACGCGATTTTTGTCCGAAAGGCATAGCATTTAAAACATCTTAATGATTCGCAGCTCGTAAAAGGAGTTCATAGTGATACCATCTTTCCCGAGGATTAACTACACGAGGGTTGCGAGGGACTCATCGATATTAGCTACAAGATAACCTCTCTGTATGCGACTTTATGGCCTCCAGCCCTACCTGCATGGCGGACGCGCTTTGTATCCCCACACTTCCCTAAGCCTTTCCTTATAGAGATAGAATTGTTCAATAATTTCTCATTTGAACCTTTAATTGTATTCGTAGAAGCGAGGAGCCTTAGATTAAATCAGGCCTTGATCATATAGATATCGTGTGGGAGAGAGAAACGCGGCCACGAAAGCGGTCGTCAACCGCCATAACAAGCAGTTCATGGTAGATGAAGTAAGAAACAATAACATGTTTGTTACCAAGTCCCATCTCCCAAGCGCTTGATAACCTACGTCTCTATACACATAGACGTGCGGAGGCCTTGTGCGAGGTCAGCATATTACGAGCGCGTCGATCATTTTGATTATGAAATATCTGGCAGGCTATCCCGACATTCAAGCCAGACTTCGACACCGAATAATTGCCGCCTGCACTGAAGCTGTGTAAGAGAGTCGTTTGCCAACTGCAACCGAGATCGTTGTGTCATCTAACAAGCTGCTGTATTTTCGAGCGGCAATGGAGGAAATATTAACACTCCGCCAAGCATGGTCATCCCACGCGATGCTACTCGTAATAACGAGCTCCTCATTTCCGAATCCTTAAAGATATCGTTATCCATCTCGTCTCACCGAGACCGGATCCCTCGACTCTCAAAACCATGAATGGAAAACCTGAGCACGCGCCGAGACAACATCCTAGCAACGGAAACAAGGAGAAGCACCAGCTCATGCAGAAAGGTAACGGAGAGCAGGAATTCGACGGGACGACCTATCCGCAACTGGCTTTCGGAGGACCATACTAGCCTGCTGAGTGGCAAGCTTGCGGAGCTCGAGATGCAAACTACAATTGTTATACTGATGTGAAAATTCGATATTTTGGAATTACCGTAAGCTCTTGCTACCTACACATAGCGAGCGCTACATATGATATCACCAATCGTGAAAATAAAGCCATACTTCAACATTAGCGCAAGAGTCATCTAGAGGTTGGGAATTACCAAAAGCAATATTGAGGAATACATATCGATTTTTCAACATGAGAAACGCAAACTACCTACCTCTTGATTAGACTCATCTCATAGTAAACAAGTACAGGCTGCCAACCGATGGATACTATAGCATCTTTCCTCATGATAATGGATGACATATGTATGAGGCCAGCCAAAAGAAGAAAAAAACATTCACCGCCTTGAACAAATACCGCAGAATAATAATTCTCATGTCGGAAATGAAATCCACGCTAACCGTTTTTTTCCCCATCGATGGAACTTTTTACTTTTTGGCGCTAAAAAATTGTCAATGAACTTCATGAAAAATTTGAAAATTTGTAGGAGTGCAACAAAAAAACTTTGAAAGTGGTGAGCACGTGATTTTCTGCCGAAAGCGGCGAAGTGGCAGACTGGGCGGCGCTTGCTATCATCAACGAATTGAAATGATAAGTGAAGCAAAAGTAGGTATCGTGATCCTGAGTATATTGAATGATACCTTCTGTGGAACGTTAAGCTACGTTGATTAAGTAACATGAGCTGATGGAGTGCCAGGAGGTTTTCTAATTCTGTACCGCGAGGAAATATGCAGTTTATTACTATCTAAAACATACAAAACAACAAAGTAATATTATTCACCAACTCTCCTATATTCATCCTGCATTTTCTAATATCTATCTCTTCTTTTCCCTGTGATCTATCGTCAGTGATCATGGTCGAGTTGATTGTAAAGGTGATTCTTCGCCTCGACATTTTTTGACCGTGGAATATTGGATGAGCAGCCGCCGACGCTCTATCAAATCGTCCCATGATTCGTCCGACTCTAGACTTACATCTTCTAGCTTCGTCTCATCAGTTGTTACTTTTCTGGCCGTTGCCATACATTCCTCGGCACGTCAGCCAACATGGCCTTGGGAGCTCAGCTATCGTTTGGCTGGACCCGAAAAGTCGTTTAGGATGCTGGAAGACTTGAAGCTTCTGGCAGTGGCACTTGATGTTATGACGCAGTTGCACCATGGTGACGAATTACAAGACTTGGCGCTCAGGCGACAGATATAAAGTAGTTAATAACTTAAACCAAAGTCTTTAATGCGAATAAAGCGGACCAGATAACGAGCTTACCATTCCCTGCGCCGAGCTGAGCAATACTACCCAGGGGGTTGAAGAGATGGGAGATCGTCTGGATGCCATATATACTATGATTAACCTGCTTGGTTTATCTTCTGGTGGACTCGGCATGTCTCACCGAAAATAAAGCCCAAATATGCAGTAACAGCTCCATACCGAGCTACAAACCTCCCTTCCTACCGCGGTAAAAGAGGGCAATAGACCCCTACATTTTCTAAATGATAAGCTGCCTTGCATCGAGGCCGTTATCGAGAAGACACTGCATCTCTGATCTGCATTCCTCGTCGTGCGGGACCCGGTGCTACTAAGTCATAGGACTCCCAAAAGGCAAAGTGTGCATACCATACCATTGCGTCAAAACATGGAGGAATTCTCCGCTCCATCATCGACGAGCATGAAGTTAGGCAAACCGTACCCAGGATCGGAAACCCAGACCTCTAGGCCTTTGACGCCAAACTCTGGATGCACCAGAATGGCTCAAGTCAGATTCGACTCGTCCCTCCCCGCCATCTCCTTATACCCTCGTTGCCCAGACTCAACATGCCGCCATTCCCGACCAGTATTTTCCCAATCCAATGACTCCAACTCGTATCTCGCTCCAGGATTCTCTCCACAGACCCTTTTCCCTTCCCATACCCGTGTTAGCAAAGAACATGCAAGCGCCGCTTTAAGACAGACCGCATGAGTCCATCGAGATCCCTCCTCTTCTCTTCTCTTCTCATCTCTTTCTTCACTACAAGATCTCGGCATCGAAAGGGATTTGCCGGATCTGGAATCAAAGAGCTTGGATAGACTCGGACAGACGTCAGTCAGGACTCTGTTATGTTTGTCTTAACTTTCCCATCCCATCCCAGTCTTCCTTCTCCATTCTCTTGTTCCAACAAATAGACTTGTGCATGGATGCGGTTACGATTTGCTGATAAGTGTTAGGATCACAGAAGAGGGTATTGGTGAGTTACTCGTGGTCAAATTTGTATTTTGAGATATGTACAGACGACCGCCTGAACAATCTAGGTAGTGACTATAACTACACATATACGAATTGATCTGTATTCAATATCCATTCCACAAAGAAGAAACTAGGTAGAAAACAAAAAGGAATTATCAATACATATAAGATGCTGTCTACTAGATAGCCTTAATGATTTCCTATAATATAACCCTTCACTTGAAGAATGATGCTATTCTATACGACGCCGTACGTAACATTCATATATACAACAATAGCTAATCGCTAAAAGCGTCTTCAAATCTAACAAACGACAAACAAATAATCCATGAGAGGTAGAGTACTATACAGTTCCTTCTCTAATACAAGATATACAAAAGTGTCCAAGTGTGTGCACATGCAGAACGTGATCCAACCATCATTCCCGTAGTCCTAGAATACTACTGTACTCTACTGGCAGTGTGTACATGTGTTGCCAATCCCGCTTGGTGTATACTGTATACTGTATTCTGTATATAGTAAAGATGTCTATAACTTAAAATTGCACGTACTCACCGAGTCTCACTCACCTCCAGCTAACCGAACCATCTCCAAATGGATCCATGTTTTGAATCTACCTAGAACCGGATACCCACCCAGTGCCCACCCACCTAATCGAAAGACAACATTTCAATATATTCCAATTCCGCACCGTTTCAATATCTGGCAATGCCTAGGTAGTAGGTAGCCACCGGTAGGTATTATTATTATTATTATATAGGCAGCTCAACGCCACTCCCGTCTGAAAGCATCCAAAAAATCCGAAGGCCATCTTTATGATTTGGTTTAGCACAGAGATACTGAGATCCAGGTAGGTTATCTATAGATTGAATATTCCATTTCGTTGTATTGTTGGGTGGGTAGGTAGGTAGGTATTTCATACTGTCTATCGTAACGCTAAATCATCTCATCTCATCCCATCTCATCTCATGCCAAACAAGCCCCCTCCCGAGACACATATCGATCAATTCCATCCCTGAATAGTACAGGCAACAAATCATCACCTGCATCCAATCTCTTCTTCGTATCTAGATGAATCAGTCAGTCCCGTTCTGTCGTTGCACAATAATAAATAATATAAAATCCTACCTACCCTTACCTAGGTACCTACCCTTACCTACCTACCCACAGTCTCATCTTCATCTTCATATCATTCATACACTGGCAGAAAATGGCGATCCACCCCCATCCAATCCACCACCCGCACTCGGTAAAGAATATAAACACTCCAGAGTCAAGGTAGACGCAGTGACACGTCCAAAACCCCAGGATGCTAGGTACTCGGTCATCTCAAAATAATTAAGGCTGGCCTTTTAATACAAAGTTTGAAGTTAAGTACAAAAGTGCATACTGCATACATACTCCGTAGTATTACATACATATATACATACATAAAACCCCCCTCCCATATTCTTCGCAAAACACTATATAACCCACAAACATACACATTAATCACACAGCTCGGAATCCCGCAGAACTTTGTAAACCCAAATGCTAGGTAACCCGACCTACTACAGTATACTCTTTTCCTCCTCCGTATATTATTGCGTAAAGTCCATCTACCTAGTACTAGTACCTATAGGTACCAGTAGGTGAATTTTCATATCGCTATCGACGCTATCGATATCAATATCAATGCACAATCTACTCCGTAGAATAATGAAATCCATTTCTCTTCTCTTCTCTTCCCCAGAATACTTGCCCGACCATGGATAAATGAATGAATATCATCATAGATTTCGGATGTGATTTTTATGGTAAAAAGTGGGATGTTTTATTT
Source organism: Myriosclerotinia duriaeana (assembly GCA_002162615.1). Classification (NCBI taxonomy): domain Eukaryota; kingdom Fungi; phylum Ascomycota; class Leotiomycetes; order Helotiales; family Sclerotiniaceae; genus Myriosclerotinia; species Myriosclerotinia duriaeana. The sequence goes on from NGKI01000026.1 coordinate 183,248, forward strand.
AAAAAAGCAAATAGCAATCGAGGTCCACTTATACTTGTTTAATCTAAGCTATTATAAAAAGGAACCCCTTTATATCTACTTTCTATATTTAAAAAAGAAAAACTATTGTTATACTTATACAATCCACTTGCACAACTAATTTACTTTTAATAAATAATAAAGTTATTTAAGCAATAAATCCCATCTTCACTTTTGAATCATTTTTATTAAAACCTTTTTTACCTTTTTTAACTACCTCCTTGAAATGTTAACCTTATTCTTTTGCTTTTCTAATTTAAAACTTTAACTATATTTCCTATAATACTACCCTAATTCAACCCTTTGCTTTTAATTTCTTCTTCTTGCCTCTAATATATCCATTATTTTTTTTATTACTTTCAACAATTTTCTAATTTTATTCTTAGCCCTAATATTTTAGTATATAAACAACTTTTCTTTTTTTCCTATAATCAAAAATCTTTTTTTCAATCTAAACTTTTTAAAGTAATTTCTGTAATATATCCTCAGAATTTTTGTTTTATTGATTTACTTTAATCTATAAAATTTTTAATTATTTTTTCCAAAATTGTTTATTACAAAAAGTTTTTTTTATTTAGGTTTTAGTTTTTTACTAGCTATTTTTGAATTGTATAATATAACTAAATCATTTAATTCGAATTTTGTTTCTTTAACCCTTTTATTATATCTTTCTTTTATTCGATCCTTAACTAAATCTAAAACTTATTTGATATTCTTTAACTTTACTTCTTTTCTAACTACAAATTTGAAAACTATTTTTCTCTTTTTCCCTTTATTAAAAAATCTATTAAATTCCTTCAAAATACAAATCAAAACTTCTTTATAATAATTTAGGAACTATACTTTCAACTTAAACCTTAATTAAAACTTTAAGAATATTTTACTTAAAAAAATCCCAGATATTCAATATATCATTTATTAACCTTAAAAATAGCCCTACTTAAATTATTAATCTAATCTTCTTCAATTTTTAATAACTTTTTTAAAATTTATTAAATAATTCTTATAACTCTTTTTATTATCTTTATTACTTTTTTTACAATCATTAAAAAATTTATCCATAATACCCCTTATTTTTTTACAAACTCTTTTGCAATTTTGTTAAAATAAAAGTTTAAATCTATATAGAATTTTACAGGAACCCTATATATTTTTATAATATATTTAAAATAATACATTACTTTATCACTATTATCCGTTTTATAAATAAACATTTAAATATATTTTATAAAATAGTTAATAATTAATAGAATATACTTATAACTTATTTCCTCTAAAATATATTTAAAAAATAATTCAATAAAATTAACCTTTAAATAATTCATCAAAAATACTATAAAAACTTTAATTAAAGTTTACAACTTTAATATATATCCATATTTTGTACATTTTAAATATCCTAAATAATAATTCTTAATATTATTTTTTATACTCAACTAAAATATATTTATTAGTTTTTTTATTAAAATTTCTAATACAAAATGTTTTTTATAATTATAAATTTTGTATAAAACCAACAATATTTTATTCTTTATAATATATCTTTTCCTATAGCCTTTTTATTTGTAAAATAAAATTTTATTATTTAATTTAAATAAAAAAAGCAAACTTTTTTGTAAAAATGTAACTTTTTTTAATTTTCTTAAACTTTTTAAAAGTTTTTAATATTTGAAAAATCTAAAAATATTTTTAAACTATTTTGAATTTTTGTATTTAGAATTAATTTAATATTGTAATCCTACAAATTTTTAATTTTTTGCATTTGCTTTTATTTAGTTTTTATTTTTTACTTTTATTTCAATTAACAATAATTTGATATATCAATCTTTCTTTTAGAATTCTATAATTTTAATTCTTTGATTTTTATTAATTTTAATTTTATATATTTTTGTTTTCTTTAATAGTTTTACAATAGTTTTTAATAATTTTTTATACCCTTCTTTTTTATCTTTTCAAACCTATTTAAAATTTTTTTAATTTTTTTGAACTTTTTTTAAAGCTTTGAAATTTGGTATGATTTTATAATTTTTATCCATAAATATAATCTTTAATAATGTATTTACAATAATATTTCTTGGATTTAGAATATACTTAATTTGAATATTTAAAAATCTCAATTTTATAATCTATTTAATATAAATTCTTTTGTAGAAGTTAAAATTTAAAAAAAATATTAGGGGTTGGTAATTCATTTTAATTATATTTTCTTTTACCAAATTGTAAAACATATATTTATATTTCTTATAAAATTTTATAATTATATAAAACTTTTTTTTGTATATATTATAATTTCTTTATATTTGTAAGAATATAAAAGTATTATAAAAAATCGAAATTTCTATTTACTTTAACTTTTCTTTTTTAAATTGTATAATAGTATATTTAGTATTATAATTATTAGTATTAAAATAAAATGTAACTGTATAATCTAATTTATAACCAAATACTTTTATAATTGTTATATATATGTTTTTAAACAAATCGAATAATAATTGTTTTGTTTTTTTTTATTTCTATTCAACATTTCCTATTAACCTTGATAATAAGCGTTTAATTTTTATAAAATTTTTTATTTATCTTTTAATAATTAAAATAACACCATTAAAACTTAGTATATTATTTTTGTTCTAAAATATAAATTAATTTCTAATTTTTTCTGCTTTAATTTTTTTAATAAATATTTTTCCCTCAATTTTGTAAATCATTTCTAATACTTTTATTTTAAGTATAAACAATTTTAACTTTTTGAATAATAATTTGAGTTTAATCTATTTTATTCTAGAAAACAAATAGTTATAAATAAAATCAAATATATTTTCAAAAAACTTTGCTTTATTAAATATATTATTTATATAAAATATGCAATATAGTAGTACTTTAGAACTTTCTTTTATTATAAAAAATAGTTTAGATTTATTATACTTAATAATATTTAAAAATATATTTATTAAATAATTATAATTTTTAATATTTATATAAAGTATTAATACATTTTTATTAAAAATAAATAAATCCTGGATAACATTTGATAATTTAAAGTATATTAATTAATATTTATTAATATTTTTTTTAATATTCAAAAATGCAGTTTAAATGTTTCTATTCTACTTTTAAATATTTTCAAATTTTTTATTAAAATTAAATCTAAAGTTTAAAAAGGTATTTTTTATATTTTAATTAATTTCTGTAAAATTCGGAAAATTTTCTGATTTTCGTTAAATTCTTAATAAAAGCAAAATATTCTTTAATATAATATATATTATTTTTATAAATAAAAAATCTGTTATATTAGTTTTTTGTAGTATATGTGTAAATTGGCATTATTTTATTTTTGTTATAATAAAAGCAAAAAATTTTCGATGAAATGGGTATATTAGAATAGTTTAATATTTATATTTTAAATCAAAAGTATTAAAAACTTTATATTTAAATTGTACTAAATAATTATAAATCTTAATTTGAAACTTTTAATAATACTTTGATTTGTTTTTTTTTAATTAATTATAATTGAATATAATTTTAATCTTTATATTAGGATTCGGGTTTTCTAATTTATTTTTTTTAATTAGAATTAAATTTATATTTCAATTTAATAACTTTTTATTAGTTTATAGGGTTTTTTTGTATATCCTATAGATTAATTTTTTTTGAATCATTTTTTATAGCTAATACTTTTAAACTAAAGATTAATGTTTTTATTTTTTTGATTTCTATAGTTTAATATTTTTTTTTAATTTTAATTTATATTTAAAAAGATTTATTATTTTAATTTCTTTTAACTTTTTAGTATTCAGATTATGCTATATATACATTATTCTAATAATATGTTTTTTGCTTTTCAAATCAGGAATAATATTCCTTAATATTATCTCTTTTTTTTTTTGAATTATTTATTAATTCTTTTTTTGCTATTATTTGCTAATTCTTATTTATTTATATATTTATTCGAAAATAGTCGCATACTATTTAGAAATGGCTATACGCTACTATATAGGATAAAAAAGTTTTGGGATTTATTAAAGATTTTATTTTTTATTTTTTTAATAAAAGTATTTAAGATTTTAATTTTCTTTTTAATTGATTTAACTTTTAAAGTTTTCTTTCTTTTTAATTATATTATTTTCTACAATAATAGATTTTTTTCTACAACTTTTAGTATAAAACTTTTTAATTAATATATTTAAAGATCTTTTTTACTTTAATCTGTTCTTTTATTTTCTTTTTTTACTTTTTTATTTCTATTTTTGTTATTTTTTAACTTTATAATAAATAATTTGTAATTTGTATAATTCCTACCCCTTTTTATAATACTTTTAATAATATTCTTAAATTAAATAAATTATACTTTAATGTTTTTATATAACCAATAACTTAGTTTTTCAAATCAAAATTTGAATCTAATTTATTTGTATTGGTTTCCTCCTTTTTATTATCTAATTCAATAAAATAATTTTTATATAATATTAGATTTATATACTTTTTTGTTTTATAGTTTTTATTTTTACTTTTATTTAAAAGCTACAGGATTAGGTTATGTTCTATTACTTTAACAAATTTTGATAATTGTAATATAACTACCTTTTCATTTTGTTTAAATTTTCCAATTTTAATTTAAAAGTTTTGAATTTTAATTTTAATATTTACATTATAAAGTTAAAATAAACTAAATAGAAGGCTAAAATTTTTTAATAAATTGCAATTTGTAAAACAAACAAAAATATAGATTATTTTTTATATTCCCTCAATAATAACTTTAAAATATATAAATAATTTCAATTTAATTATTTTACTATAAACTATTCCCAATATAATACCTAAATTTATTTAAATATTTAATTTATATATAAAATAATTTATAATTTCAATTAAACTTAAACTAATCAAATTCAATTCCAAACCTTAATTTGCAAACATAACTCCTTTTGAAAATATGATTTGTTAATTCTTTTCCTTCTTATTTTTTTTTTAAAAATAATCTAAAAATAAAAAGCTTTCTTGTTTTATATAACTTTAACAAATATATTATTTAAAATTAACTTTTTTATTTTTTAAGATTAATAAAGTAGATTATTTTCTATTACATTCTCAATTTTTAATACCTTTGTTTTTCCTTTGCCTTTCTTTAATTTAACAATGGACTTTATATTATCACATATAAACAATCTATAAAACTTTTTGATTATATCCAAGTTAATCTGGAACAATTTTAAAAAGTTTAATAATATTTTAATATGCTTTATAAGTTTATAATATTTAAACAAACTTTTATTATATTATCTAATTATTTTATATAACTCTCTAACTTTTTTTTTATCCACTTTCCTGATTTTGAATATTAAAACTAGATTTATATATTTATATTTTTCTTTATTTTTTTTATTACTATTTAATATTTTTTTTATATTTATTTTTATTTTTTTTCAACTTTTATTATTAATAACTATAAAAGAATTGAGGGATATTATTTGTTCGTTTTTTTTTTCTTTTATTAATTCTATTTTATTTTAAAAGAAATTGTAAATCTTTATATTTTTTAATATTATTTGATTTAAATTTAAATTAACTTTAGTTATTAAAATTTAATAATTATTTAATTCTTTTTTAATTTTAACTTTATAATTTTTTATATTTATTATTAAAAAGATTATATTATAAATATACATTTGTTTTTATAATTCAAAAAGTTGATTTATACAATTTGATTTAATATAATTTTTTTGGTTATATATAATATAGATTGTATTTTTGTTATTTTATTTTTTTTATTTATTAACAAATAAGTTTCTGAATTAAAATCTTGGGGGTATAAAATTGTTTTTTTTTTTATTTTTATTTTTATTGTTGAAATTTCTATTATTAAAGTGTTACAGATTTTGTAAATTGAATCCGTTATTAGGAGAATCCTATAAACTTTTATTATATTTATTAAAATTCCTACTTTAATTTAATACTTTTTTATTAAATAAAGTAAGGTTTTGTAATAACATTATTTTGGAAATTTTGATTTTTAGTTTTTGATTATTTATTTTAATAACTTGTAAAGTTGATTTTGTTATAAATAATATACTTTTGTAACTAGTTTATATTATTAATAGATTTTTTACTATTGTTTATTTTGAAATAATAATAGAGTAAAGTTTATTATATTTCTTTTCAATTATTATTCTTATATACTTATTTTCATACTTTTGAGTTATAATTGTTTAATTTGTTTAATAATTTCAAATGATTATTGGGTTTTTTATATAATTTTATATAACTTTTAAAACGTACTGTAAATAGCTTTTTCTTTTGTAATTACTGTTTTTCTAAACTCTTTGTCATTTAAACTTTTAACAAACATACTTACTATTATAGTTAAAGTATATTTTTTTAATTCATTTAATATTTGAGTAATTGTTTTTAATTTGTTTTTATTATATGTTTTTCTAAGAATATAAATATATTTTTAGTAATATAACACTAAACTCTTTTTATTCTTCTATTTTAAGTTTTTAATTTCAAATTAAACCGATTATTCTAGTATATTTGAAATTTTTGATAGGAATTGTTTTATTATAAATTCCTTAAACTTAATAATATTCTTGAGTATAGCTTAATTAGTAGTATTGTGAGAGAGACGTGCGAGATACATACGTCCCAATAGCACACTAGAAAGAAACAATTAATGGAATAGAGGTCTAATAATAATATATAAAGAACCAATAAAAAGGTTACCAATAAATGGTTTGGGGGTAAGTTAGATAAACAAAAATACAAATTCAAAATCGATTAATTATTCAAGTGTAAATGTAGACTTATAATAAATTTATATCTATTTAATTTATAGTTATATAATTATGAATTAGATTATTTTAAGTATATCGAAATTATATATTTTTCCATATTTTTTTACTTAAAAAACTATATAAAAACTTTAAAGAACAATAATAACAATACTAATCCAACAAACTAAATCCAAATCTAAATATACAATTTTACTTTAAAAAAATATAAATCAAGAAAGTACAATTTTATCTAACAAATTTCTTAATATTTTCTATATAAATCCTAATATAATATAAAATATAGATTTTCAAGCAAAAAGGTTGAAAACGAAATACAAGAAGTAGAGTCGAAATAATTAATTGTTTTGTCTTCCTTATAATATAGATAAAAAAAGAGCAGGTAGATAGCTTCAAATAAAAACAGAATATATCAATAGCTTTGATTAATTTATAATAATTACAAAGGGAAAACAAATTCTAAATAAATTGTTTATAATAATAACGATCAAAAATCTATAACTAATATTACTAGATTTTCGATTATTAGTTTGAATAAGTTTTTTTAATGATAAATTGATTAGTTTGATGATTTTTTGTATTCAACGATGTTTACAATACTTTTTATATTTACTCTAAAAAACTTTTTAAAATGTATTTTAAATTTTCAGAGATAATCAATTTTAAAAGTAATAAAATCAATGTTATTTATTTATTTATAGTTTTTTGATTTACAAACTACAAGTTTTTATTCTAATAGGGCTTTTGTTATTAAATTGGGAATATTTATATTTCCTAATTGATATATATTTTTTAGTTAAAGTTTCTGCTTTAAAGCTTTGGAATATAAGTAGTCGAGAAGTAGAAATAATGGTAAAAGTTGAGAAAGTAGGTGGAGGGCTTTTATATATAAATTATAAAGATCTCTAAGCTTTTCGTTTTATTTTTTCGGAAGTATTCAAATTATTAAAGCTATTAGAACTAAAGCTTGATCTAGATTTTAAGAAATTTCGAGTAAAATGTATATTAGGGCTTAATATAGTAACAATATTTTTGTTTTTATCTTTGTTTTTATCAATCTTTTTCTTTTTCTTTTTGATTTGAAAAGTATTTATTTCAGGATTGTTTGGTATATCAATTTTTAAATTATTCTAATTTTTATTGAATTCTATATTAATCAAAAATTAAGGATTTTTGGAAAGCTTTTATTTAATTTTATTTTAATATTTATTATTCTTATTAATATAGAAAAAAACATTTGTTGAGTAACACCGTTTTTTTTTTATAAAAGCTTTGAAATAAATATTTAGTTTTATATTATTGTTTTATATTGTTTTATTGTATGCTATTTGAAATTGTTCTTTATTTATCTTTAATAATATTTTAGCTTAGTATTTAACAAAAAGGTTAAATTAAAAAACAAATCTATTTAACATTTAAAAAACTAAATTCTTTATTGGAAAACGGAGGTTAAGATATAATAATTTAAAAACTTTACTCTTAAATTTAATTATTTTAATTATATCAATAATAAACGCAAAATCTTGGTAAGCTTTATGAAGTTTTTTGTACAAACTTTTATTTTTTAACTCTTCCCTTTTCCTAATTACTATAATATATATAATAAGAATAAAAATAAAGTAATATTTTTTTTTTATCATTAAATTTTATAATAAATTTAAATTTAATAATCAAAATGGAATAATCTTTAATAACAATTTTCGGAAACTTAATTTTTTTTTTATACAAAATAAAAAAAAAACGTTAATGTTTTAAAACAGAATCTAGATTATATTATTGTTATTTTGGCAAATTATACTTTTTGAAAAACTTTTTTATAAAACTCGAATATTTGGCAAAATCAATACTTGTAATAATATTATGTTTTCTATACAAAATTTTATTATTGAAATATATTGGAAAACCTATAAAAACAGTTTATTTTTTAATAAAAAATACTTTTTATTTGTTTTTCTTTTCAGGAGTATATAGATTATATATATCAAAAAAAGAATAATAGAAATCGCATCTATTTTCAGAAAAAATAATTCAAATAAAAAATTAAAGAAAAATAATAAATCAATATTCTTTATTATTGTATATAAAAATAATAGTTTTTTATAAAACTAAGTTTCTTTAAAAGATTTACTAAATAAGCGAAAAATAACAATTTGGAAAAAGTTTTTTTTGAAAATTATTACAAAAATATTATTTATAAATAAAAATATATTTATTGTAAATTTAATATATTTTTTTATTTTAAAAATAAAGTTTAACAATTTTTATTGGGAATAAAGGGGAATTTGTAAAAAGGGTGATTTTTTTAATATATTTAAAAAAATTTTTTTGAATATACTTATTATAATTAAAAAAGCGAATGAATTTTAATTCATAAAATTTATAAATATTAATAATTTTTGTATTCCTTTTTTTAATAATAGCAATTTAAGGGTTAAATTAATAAAGGTATTTTTTACAAAGACAAAGTTTATTAATATGTTCTCTATAAAGAGTAGTAGTTAAAATATAATAACAAAGCTTTTTTATATATACCTTTTTAATACAAAAATCAAAAAGTTTTGCAAAAGTATAAATGTAATAATTATAAAGAATAATAATTATAACATCAAAACTGAGGGAGATTATATAATACTAATTTATTTAATTGATTATATATTTATTATTAAGAAATTAAAACTATTGTATATTAAATTCTTTACTATCAATATAAGTATAGCTTTTTTGTTTAATAAAAGATTTTAAAATAATTTTAAATTTTCTTTTACTATTATTTTTAGTTTAATTAGAATTATTATTAGAGGCAGGTTTTTGTTTATATTTAATAGTTTTATGGCAATATATGGATTTATTCAAAATATTATAATTCTTTAAAGCTTTTTAAAACAAATCGAATTTAATTCTTTTAATAGAACTTTAAAAAGCCAAATTATTTATAGTGGGGCGTAAGATCGAAATAGGCATAGATTTGGTCTTCTTTTTTAAAATTTAAAAAAGCTTTTCTCTATTATTAGTTTTTAGATATTTCGAAATACAAACATTTTTAAATAATTCTGGATTAATCTTTTAAACAAAAATAAATCGTTTTTTATTTAATTCTAATTAATATAAATAATTAAATTTATTAATAAAAAAATTTAAATTAATTAATATATTAGCGTTCAGGTTATAAAACGGAAATATTTAAAAGGCAAAAGTAATTTGATTAAGAATATAAATGAAATTATATATTATAATGAAATCTCTTAATGTATATAAACAAAAAATGTTTAACAATTTATTTTTCTTAATTAATTAATTAGCCATAATATTATTGAGAAAAGCAATAAATTTTTGAGATAATATTTGTTGAGTGCAATAAGCTATATTCATTATATAGGTAGTGCTTTGGAATTAAAAATCTCGGATCTATTAATTAATTAGAGTTTGTTCAAGTTTAATTATCCAATAAGATTTTAATCTTTTATATCTTTTTTAAAGCTTTTTGTGGTGAAAATTGACAATTATAATTACTTTATTATAATCTATATAATATTAAGCTTTTGTAATACTATTAGTTTCCCAAAGTTTCTTTTATTTAATTAATATTTAGTATATATTCATAGTATTATTAATATAATTAATAAAAACCATTATCAAATTTAACTAAGATATATAAAACTTATATTGTTTAACTAGGTTATTAAATATTAAAATATACTTAATAGTTTCAATTTTATTTTCAAAATGTATATTACCGATATTAACTACTGATATAGAATACTAAATCGGTTTATTAATAATAACTTTTAGTGTATTAAAAGGACTAGTAGTAGAGATTCCTCTAAGAAACATTTTGAAAATAAATAACAAAATAAATAAAATAGAAAAACAAGGAAATAAATAATCAAAAATAAAAAAGAAAAATAAATATATAATTAAATTTTTAGAGGAAAATAAAATAATAAAATTAGTAAAGTAAATATAAAAAGGAATAAAGAAAAAACAAATGTAGCGATATATAGTATAATAAAGGATTTGAATATAGCTCGTAAATAATAAAAGAAAATGAAAATAGTTTCTTTATTAATTGCCTGAATGCTAAAGGCGAATGGGGTATTTCAATATGCAATTGTACTAATACCTAGTATTCTTTATTTAACAACAAAGAAAAATTTTTCAAAAAAAGGAATTATAATCACAACACCCCTTTCCCCATTTAAAAAACTAAGTAGTTTTTCTAATAGCGCTCTTGAGTTGTCGTCAATCGATATTGTCTTTTAAGGTTTCATTATCCAGATTAATAATATTTTGCAAAATTAGTGGGAATAAACTATGAGCAGTTTTTTTTTGTTTGATAAAATTAGGATAACATAAAACAACATTATCTTTTTCTAATCAATCACGAAGTTCTTTATTATTACTTTCTATAAATAAATTTAAATATAAAATATACTTTTTTAAACGAAATCCTATATATATACCCGCAAATATTATATTATTTAATTCTTTGAGTCAGTATATAAATAATCTAACTTTTAAAAAAATACAGTAAAGGCCATATTAACAATAACTAAATTTTCTTTTGCAAAATATATCAATCTTAGAGAAGGGATTATAATGCAAAATAATATCACCTAGCATAATACTTTTGTTCAAAGCTTTATAATCTAAATTATACCTCAATTTACCATCTTTTTAGTATTGTTTTTTTCTTAGAGCTATTTCTTTTATATCCTTATTTAATACTTTTAGTTGGTATATATAGATCTCCAAAAAATCAGTATGATTTCTGATAATATTCTATTCTAAGATTTACTATATAGCTTTCCGTATTTTTATAGGCAATACAGGCTTACATTCGTAAATTAATTCGAAAGGCGTTTTATTTGTTGGTTTATGAATTAAGATATAATCGGCAAAAAAAATAGTATTGAGCCATTCGGATCATTTTCTTCTTCTTGCAGTTATTCGTAAAAAAGCTTTGATTAAAAGGTAATGATTTTTTTTAATTATATTATTAGCTTTTATATTATAAACAGAAATTTGAACACGTTTAATACCATACTTTTCATAATAAGCAATCACCTAATATTTGTTTTTCAATTTGTTATTTATAACAATTTTTCTAAAAATATTATATTGACAAATAACTTTATACAAAAATTTAGCAATTAATAAAGCTATAATACTCCGAAATAGTTTGGCTTTTATTTAATTAATTAAATTATAATATAATATTACCAGCATTTTATAATTATAGTTATTTAGTATTTTAATTATATTTATAATAATTTTTTGCTATATAATAAAACTTTATATAAAAATAAAAAATTTGTATATTTGTTTATTTGATTAAAATTAACAAATAAAACAGGATTTTATTTATTTTTTTATATCCTTATATATACTTTTTCATTAATAGATATTTCTGAGTTTGTGATATGATAATTTAAATCCTTTATGATCTAATTCTTTGTGAATATATGATATTATATTAGCTTTCTTTTTTATATTAGCTTTTGATATTATTAGAGTAGGGGGTTGATTTTTGTTTTAAAAACGCTATAATTATTTATCATATATATAAAAATTTAAAGCTTTTTTTTTGAACTTTAGGAAATCTTATTGATTTATTTTAGAAAAGTAATACAAAATTATAAAGTATTTTGTATAGTTTTTAAGTAATAGATTATTGTTAGCAAAAAAAATTTAAAATAAGTTTAAATTTTCTTTTTAAACAAAAACAAATATTATTAGATTTATTAATAATAAGTTTAAATTAACTATAATAATTTTATTAATATTTTATTTAACTTTATATTTTACTATATTTATCACAATATAAAGTTTATAAGATAATTTATTCGCTATAGTATTTTTGTATTTAAAAATATAATGAATTTCGAAATTGAAAAGGCAGATTTAAGTTAATTAATAAATAATTAAAACTTTAAGTAAATCTGTTGTAGTTTTATTCAATTGTATAACAAATACATTTGTATTAGTTTTTAAAATAAAGTGAATTTTATAGAGGTTGTTTTTACATTTTTGTAAAGTTTTTAAAACTTTTTTATATTTTTTTTTAATAGCATCATAGTTTTGTTTAACTTTATTCCAAATTTCGTTTTTATATCTTACAATTGTTTTAGGTTTTTTTTTTAATTCTTACTTTAAAATAGTTTTTTAATTAATCAAATTAGTATTTATAATTAAAATAATAAAACCCACATCAAAAATATAAATTAGTGGTACAAATGTAAAAACAGAAGTTAGTTTTTCTTTTAATAACTTTATTGTAATGTTTTGTTTTTTAGTCTATATAAACTTAATATCTTTTTTCAAAAAATAATATAAAAGTTTGATTATAATAATATACTTTTTTATTTATAATCTATAAAATATACAAACTTTTAAAAATATTCAAATTTAATGTTTATTTTTATAAAAAAACTATTTAAATATCTTAACTACTTTAACAATATTTAGTTAACAATTTTTAAAATTTATATAGAAATTAACAATTTTTATACCATTGTAATACTATTTTGATTTGATTTTGATTATATAATTAATATATTTAAAATATTTTATTGTTATATCAAAGTTTTTAATATATTTTAAAACAAATTAGTGAATTTTTGGGGATACTTTTTCCTTATTATACCTTGATCTTAATCCTTTAACTTTAATATCATTAAGATAAAGTATAACAACGTTAGGTATTAGATTTTAAAAAATCTGTGAAACTATTCTAACAAATTAGGCCATAAAATTTGTCCCATCTTAAAACAATATTGTATATTTTATTAACTTAGTAGGGGTTATAATAGCAATTAAATCTCTGCTTTTTTTATTAAAAAAAACTTGATTGTATTTAAAAAAAAAATCAATTAAAAAAATAAAAGTATAACTAACTATTTGTTTTACAAACTTTTTGATATTTGGTAGTATATTTGTGTTTTGAAGGGTAATAGTATTTGTTTTTGTTATAGCAATAATAATATAATACTTTTTAATATTTTTTTTTTTAATAAGATATTATAGATTATAATAAAATCCCTTATATTTTTTTAATACTTTTCTTTTTATTCTATTCTAAATTATTTTTATTGTTATATTTAATAAAACTTTTGATAAAATAAATTTAAATGTTTATTAAGCTTTATAAAGTATTATTTGAATTATTTAAAGTGGAGCAATAATAGGTTTGATATTCCCAAATTTAGTTTAATTGAAAGTTAAGGCAGTTTTTTTATTCTGTAATATAGTAAAAAGTAGTTCCCTTTTTTTTGTTAAGTAAAATATTTTTTATATTTAAAAACATAAATTTTTTCTTTATTAATTAGAATTTTTTAGGTTTGGGGTTAAATTGAGGGATTAAATATTTATTAAAAGAATTTGCAATAAATATTATGGGTTATTTAATTCGTTTTTTTTTCAACCAATTAGGATTTTTAGTTGGGGGTTTTTTTTCAAATTAATTATTTATATTAAATAGTTTAATTTTATTGGTTTTCTTTTTGTATATATTATTGATAGTAACAAAATTGTTTGTTGGAAAAACTAATTTAATCAAAAAATACAAAAGATAATTAAGTTCATTATACTCTACTCTAATCTTTTCTATATTTAAAAATTTATTATTTTTAGAAAAAAACTCCAAAATTTTTTTTTTTTTTTCGTTTATTTAAACTAACAAATCTTCAATATTAAAATCAAAATAAAATCAAAATATCTAAAACTCTATATTTATAAAATTTAAAACGGTTTTAAAATTTAAGGTTGCATTATTAAAAATCCCCGAATAATACCTATCCAAAAAGTTTTGGAAAATATTTTTAGGAGATTTTTCCAAAACTTTTAATTAGTTAATAGCAATCCTAATAGTATTACTAATTAATTGTTTTTCCAAAGCAAATTTTTAAAAGCTGCATCACCTAGATTTTTATTATTGATAGTATAACAACTAATTTGATTATTATTGTTTTTGTTAGATATTTAAAGAATTATTAAACCATCCTTGTATTTGAATTTAACTTTTCTTAATATTACAAAAAGTATACCTAATAATAAATCATTTAAAGTATTGTTGAAAACAAAAATATTATAAATATTTCGAATTTTATTAAAATCAATTACAATATTATTAATAAAGTTATATAATTAAAAAGTTTAATTATTAAAGTTTTTTATAATAAAAATAAAACAGATTATAATAATAAGTTTTAATTCTTTTGCTTTTTTTATATTAATAAAATTAATTGTAGAACTAATATCAATAACAACTTTCATTATCTTAGAATTCTTTTTTAAAAAAATATTAATATATAAAAATAAACTCACAAATATTATAGAAAATAAAATTAATAAATTATTTATTAAAATAGAATTAAATACATTAACATTAATATTGATTAGTTTGTTTTGTAATAAAAGAAAAATAATAATAACAATAATCTTAACAATATTAAGTTATTTCTTAAATTTTTAAATCTATTCAAAAGTAATCCTTTTCAAAGTTTTTTTATATATTTTAAATATATAAATAAGCATATTATTAATAGTTATATTAATAATAGCCTAATTAAAGATTATACTAACTATTTAAAACAAAGTTTTATTCAAATACATCGATAATATAAATATTCTACAAATATAAGGTTTATAAATAACCTTAAATCTCTCTTTTCGCATAATACTATCTAAATTAGATTTAAGCAATTTATTTTTTATATTAAAGTTATTATTTTTCAAAATATACATTTCATCTTCGAATTTAGGAAGCAGTTTATTTTATTGATTTTAAAATATTGTTTTAGAAAAAATAGTAGGATTAATTAATGAAAACTTTTTTGGCTTATCAATATTACTTTATTTAATAAATTTATTTTTAAGAGATTAGTTTTTATGAGTAACAAACAACAAAATAATAACAGTATTGATTTTATAATTATTATAATTTTTATTATCAAAAATTATTTTAATAGAATTAAAAAAAAAAGAATTTAAAAATGTAGCATTTAGCTTTTTAATATAACAACCATATTTATATTTAATAGTTTTTAATTTTATTAATTTATATTTAAATTAGTTTTTTTAGCAAAAGATAAACTTAGTTTTATTATTACTTTTTGATTTAATTATAAAAACTTTAGTTTCTAAATAATAATATATTTTATCTTATATATTTTGTAATAGGCAAGGATAATATTGTTTTATATTATAATTATTCTTTTTGGTAAACTTGCCAAAACAATAAAAATACATTTATTCTTTCTTAAAAAATTTATTTGTTTAAGTATATATAATTTTAGTAAAGAAGTTATTTGTAGTATTAATAATTATAATTAACAATAAATTTGTAATTAAATAATTATTATAATTAATATTTCCTTTTTATTATATAAGATTTTATTGAGTAAACACAAATTTTGTTTAAACGGAGAAGTTTTTAAATTTTTTAAAGTAGTAAAGTTATAAAGTATTCTGAAAATTTTGTATATGTTAAATATTAAACAAATTTAGCTTTAATTATTCAAATTTATAAGTAAGTTTATCAATATTTTTTAAAGTTTCTTTATTATTAATAGAAAAAAATGAACTAGATTTATTAGGGTGGTTTATAAATTTATATACAGTTTGTTCGATATTGGCTTTATTATTCCGGTTCAGATTATAAATCTTAGTAATAGAATCTTTGGCGATATATTACTTTAATCTTTTGTTAATCATTTTATCTAAATTAATTGTATTTAGCTTATACATATCAACTTTTAGGGTATAAGTAATCTTTTTTTTAATATATTAAAACAATTTTTAAAGAAATAAACAATTGGTGTTATAATTTGAAATTATTTATTTGATAATAAACTGTTTTACAAAAAAATTAAATTTCTAAATATATTCGTTAATATAAGTAGAAGATTTATTATTTATATATTAAACATTATAAATAATTTGCATAATAACAAAAATATCCAAGAATTCTTGGGTAATAGTAATCTACTTAGTATCTTACTCTCAGTATTTTCAAAAAAGAACTTCTTTAAAGTTTTTCCACTTTTGTTTGCTTTTATATTTTTCTATAAATTTAAATTGGAAAGTATATATATACTTAAAGTATTTTGGTAATCGTTTTTTTATTTTGTTGTTAAAAAGATTATAATTACTTTATAAGGATTCCTAAGTATAAATGAAATCTAAAATATTTTTTTTATTAAAGTAAAAAACGATAAAAGATCTAGGGTGAGGTATTAATGGGATTATTTATATATAATCCTTCCATTTTTTTCTTTTTTGATAAACATTGTTCTATTCATTAGATTTTTTAGCAGTAATAGTTTTTAAAGCTTTTTTGATGTTAGTAATAATTATAGTATTTAAAGTAGCTTTTTGTTTGTTTATAACAATTTATTTTAAAATATATTTATCTATAAAAAACATTTAAATAGAAGTTTATTGAAGTTATTGATTAATAAATTATTAAACAACAAATTGTTAAATAGTTGGTTGTTGTTTGAATTAATCCATCGAAACAACAAAGTTATATTTACTTATCTAAGAAGATATATTGTTATTGTTTTGAAAAAATTCTGATTTGGGAATTTGTTTTTGGTAATTGTTCCAATTTTTGTTATTATTAGTATTTATAATATAATTCTAAAATAAAGTATTTTTGAAATAATAAAAGGGTAAGTGTTTAGGTTATATCTTTTAATCCTTTGTTTTTTTTGTAGGATAAAAATTCTTTTCGAATAAGAATTTAAAATATATTTTAAAAAGTTTTTGGTTGCTAATATTGGACTATTGAAAAACGTTTATGACATTTTGGTCTTATTGCAATACAAACAATTTAATATTAGTTATAATAATTCATAATAATTCTTTTTTTTCAAAAAATTAGATTAATAAAAGCATAATAGTTTCTATAGATAAATGGGTCCTCAAAAAACATATACCCAAGTTATTATTAATACACAATTTCTCGTTCGGATATATCTATATAAGAATATCCACCTCCCACTTTCTATTTTTTGTCCAAGGATTTGGCAAAATACATAATTATTCGATTCGATATTAATATAGTGAGGTAGGACGGTATAAAATAAGAATTTATAGTTTTTTTTTGAATATTTATAGTGTTTTTATTGTTGAAAATTAATTTTCCGATTCTTTTAAGATTTATTGTTATTTCTTTTATTTATATTTTCAAAAGAATACTTTTTTATACTTTCTTTTTTGTTAATACTTTTTTTAGAAAAACTTATTCAAATAAATAATTATTTAAATTGTTTTTTTATATAGGTTATTATTGTGAGAAAAATATATAAGATATATATATTTTAATAGTACGTTGGGAGGAGATAATTAATAGAATAAAAGCTTAATAATAATATATGAAGAACTAACAAAAAGATTATTAATAAATGATTTGGGGGTAAGTTAAATAAACAAAAATATAAGTTCAAAATCGATTAATTATTTAAGTACAAGTGTAGGCTTACAATAAATCTATATTTACTCAATTTATAGTTACGTGATTATAAACTAGATTATTCTAAGTACATCGAAATCATGTGCTTTCCCATAGTATTAAGAATATTTTAAATTTTGGGGGTAAAGTTAATCCAAAACTTTGCTTTTTTTTTATACAATATATTTATAACTTTTAAAAAAGTTAATAAGGATAATATTGTATTTTCTATTATCTTAAAATTATACTTTAGTTTATATAATTATCTTTTTGTAAAGTTTTTTTTGTTATATTTACCTGTAAGTATAAACAAAAGGATATTACTATTTAATACTATTATAATAACATTTATAATTAACAAACTATTAATAGAACTTTGTATAGGGCTTAAAGTTGAGCTATCAAAGTTAATTTGAAATAAGTTTAAATATTCTATAATATCTTCTAGAACTTTAACAAAGTGTTTTGCTTTAATTAACCTTAATTAATTTGCAAAATTATCTTAATTAAAAGAAGTATTAAATAAATATAATACAAAGATAATATAAAGCTATTAATAAAATTTGTAATATTTTAATAAACTAAAATAAAATACTAATAAATAATATAATATATAAAAGTATAAAATAAAATGAATCTAAATATTAGTAAAATGTTTTTGTTTATAGATTTTAATACAATATAGTTTTTGTTGAAATAGATTTTGCTATTTTTAGTCAATTTTTGGTTTTTCAAATAAATAATAAATAATACTTTCTCTTTAAATTCCTAAATATAAAATTAATGTAGAATAATATATTTATATACAATTTCTAGTTTAAATGATAACTATTTTCTATTTTTAAAGACTTTTTATATTATATATTATAATATACTATTTTGATTTTTGTCATAAAGAATTTGTAAATGTTTTAATAATAGGATTTAGCTAGTTTGATAATCTGAAATATATATTAATAATAAAGCTATTATAGATTTGTAATATTTGTATCTTACAATTCGTTTTTATTTATTCAATTTCCGTTTATCTTTTGCTTGCTTTTTTAAACTTTTTTTTGTTTTTCATTTGTAATTGATTTATTATTAATATTAATATTGAAAATAAAGTTTTTTTTTTAAAGAATTTTAATTCAAATTAGCTTAAAAACTAAAGTTTCGAAACAAAAATCTTTTTGATAGCTTTAAAAAACTTTCTTTTGATTTACTAATTGATTAATAATAATTTTAAATTCTTTATTTATATTTTATACCTCAAAAAACTAGATTTCAAGTATAATTTTTATAATAAAAAGTAGGATATTTTATTTAAAAAAGTGAATAACAACTGAGGTCTATTTATACTCGTTTAATCTAAGCTATTATAAGAAGGAACCCCTTCATATCCACCTTCCATATCTATCATCATCATCATTAGCAATCAGTCAAAAATATACTTTTCCTCGATAACCTTAAACCCCCCCTCCGCCCCCCAAAAAGCGACCCTTGATTTTAGACCTATAACGTCATCGCTTTCTCGGATTCTATAGGTAGGTACCTAGGTATGTAGGTACCTCTAAGCAGCTCTTTCGAACCATTATTATTACCGGTACTCTCTTTGCATTGATTGGAAGATGATCATGAACATCCATGGATGCGGGCATTTTTGTACGCAGTTGGTACTATATTTGAATGAACATACTTATTACTCAATGCTCATCAATGAAGGATAATGGTGGCTTGAGTGTGATTCTCACTGTAACTACTAGGTACCTACTATGTATGTAATTTTTGATATCCATCATCATTATCTCACAATTCCATTTGAAATTGAAATTATTAGAATTAGAATCGTCCCGTTCCAGAAGAAATACTAATTATTAGCATGTGATGACGATCTCACGCAGTCCTTTCTCTCTAGTCTCTACTAGTAGTCTAGTACTCACTCAGAGTCTACTGCCCCCAACTTTTCATGATTATTTCCAAGGTCTTCTTTTTAACGTTACCTACCTACCTACCTACCTACCTACCTACCTACCTACCTACCTACCTAGCAATAAATATTATTGAAACCGTGGGGGATGTAAGATAACTTTAAAAGATGCATGATATCGGAACTTTGGAAGCTTTATCGTGCATGATTTTAACATGACCTTTGAGGCTTTGATATAATAGAAATGCCGGTCATTATTGTTGATATTCTTGGCGTAAGATGGTAAAATTAACTCGCTCAATTTATTATGGCGATCATACATGTACGGGAAGGAAAGGAAAGGAAAGGAAAGGAAATCAACCTTTGGACGGTTGGACTGCTTGCTTGTTGTGATTTGTAATAATATTGTATCGTATCGACGGTGTCCGAGTAGAGTTCTCGGGGGAAGAACTATTGATGTTGGTGTTGGTGTTGATGTTGGTGTTGGTGTTTGTTTTCTTCCTTCCTTCCTTCCTTCTATTTCAAAACCAAAGGGATGAATGTGATTGTGGCGCTCTTAGAAGAATACAAATCGAGGCTGGGGGTTTGACATATCGCATTCATAAAAGTATGCGCCTCTTTATTGCTGCAGTACAACTTTAATAACTGTGACTCATATACTATGGGTTACCTAGGTAGGTAGGTAGGTAATAGGTATGCATCTCTCAAGGGATACCTAATTGATAACTCACTGCTCAGCCTTCTCAATAATATGCAAGTACATTCTTGGGGTGAGTAGGTAGGTATGCAGATAATAAATAAATATATATTACAAGGCTCAAGTGAATTTGTAGAGATTAATGAATCAATGATGAATCATGATACCTAGGTAACTTGAATCGCTGGTCGATACAAAGTATTAGGTATTCCAGGTTATACGTGGAAGAAAGAGTACCTACACCTACAGGTAATCATACACGTTGGAAGATCTTACATGGCAAATCCAATAATGGAATAATAATAGTATGAATGGATAATTTTGAAAATGACAATAATCTCTTAAAGAGAAGATCCATAAGAGAAGTACCTAAAGTTGGAACAAAAAAGGCCAGATCATCTTCTTTATTTAGCTGGAGATAGATGATAGTACTATTATCGATAAAGACTCAAGACTCAAGAGGTCAAAGAATTATTATTGTTGTGTGATTTGTATTAATCGGCGTGGCGCTACCGAAATGGTGGAAGAATCAATGAATTTCTCTGATTGGTGATTGGTGATTGGATAGATCATAGCGGGTAACATTACTAGGGGGTGGGTACTACCTACCTTGGTAAGCCTGGAGTTGGTAGTTTGAAAAGTTTGCCTCTTGAAGTCGTCTTGAGTCTTTTCAAGGTTTAGGAAATTTCGGCTACCGTAATACCAAAACCATTTTGTACTTTTCGCGAATGGATTCCTCTGTCTTCTCTTTCTCTCTTTCGCCTTCTCAAAAAACAACATGTCATGTCACAATAACCGTGTGTTGTGCGTGCCCAGGTGCTGTTAATAAGCACCCTCATCAATTTTATTTCATTTCATTTCATTTTTGGAAAAGATACTACGCTATGAGAGCAAATCAGATGAATTCGATTGTCTATATTTATTTATCCATATAACGGGAAAGGTAGGAAGGGAAGGAAAGGAAAGGGAAGGGACGGGAAGAGAAGAAAAGGGAAGAGAAGAGAAGAGAAGAGAAGGAAAGAAAAGGAAAGAGAGGAAGGGATGGTATGGTGGTATGGTGGTATGGTATTCCTCTCTCTTAACCTTTGAAGTATCAGAGTTGCCTAGGTGGTAAGAAAAGACGCGTTGCAAGTACTAGGGATAATGATAATGATAATGATGATGATTATTATTATTATTACCTATTATTGAATTGATCCGTCTCCGTCTCCTTTTTTTCCATTTCTATTACTTACCTAGGTACCTACTTACTTACTTATTAGACACGTGCTAGGTAAAATCAATGGATTTTGGTGCAAGTTGGTTTCAAGAGATTCAAGTAGGGTAGATCGTTGTAAGCCAAACTTTAATTGGTCAATAATCCTTTTATCGTCGCACTTACTCGCGCCGGACTCAAAGAAAAAGGATTTAATTATGGGTCATCATACGGTGACCCCTACAAACCAAAATAGAAAGAATTTTTATAAAGGCAACTCGTTCCTTCCTGTTTAAATTTTGAACCCTTCTACGGCTTTATTTCGGTTGTTCGTAATTTTATTTCCAATTTTACGATCTCAACCAACAACCAAAAGCCCCATCCATTCCCATTCAACCCAACCCAACGAGTCATAACAACACCCAGAATATATCCTCATATTCTAAATCTCCCCCCCCCATCTTCCCCCCGGCTCACTCTCATACCCCTCAATCCCACGAAAATAATACGTTCGCGCTTGATTGTGCGAGGTATCTTACATTCCTTTTAATAAAAAAATCCTTGTCCTTTGCGACTACGATTTTACCGTCAAGATTCACGTCGCGACAAATCCTTTTTACCTTTGATCCTGTCGCATAGAGCCTTGCGAAAGAAAAGAAGTTCACCAACCAATAGAACTTTCTTAACAAGAGCTTGATATTCACATCCTGATAAGATAATATCAGTGAGTGATTGCTAAGGTCTTCGACTTCTCGATCAATATTCAAGATCATCAAGTCAATCAAAGATATCATCGTCGAGCAGCAACTGTAGGGGAGACATTCAGTTGTTCATCTCCCACAAACGGTACGGCTTTTTATTTACATCGACGGTTATAAACAGTCACTTATAGCCACATCTTCTCATTCCCCCCCAATCCCGCTTACTTTCTTACCTCATCGTCATCGACGGTTACCTTTGAGTTACGCTCTTCAAACAAAGATCCACTGTCTCGAACCTCCGCCAGACTCTTTCTATTGATTCTATCGATTTTATCTCGGACCTGCTGATCCTTGATAATCACATTCAATTCACTCTTATCATTTTCCGAGTTGCCATCTAACATCTCACCCAAATAGACCTGCTCCTCCATCCACAAACAATTCTTCTAATAAACAACATCGAGCTCAACATGGATCCCATTCAAACACATCCATCCAGCGCCGTTGAAGCAAAACAGTTCATCGCTCCTGGCTCACTTTCCTTCCCTGGCGGCGTTGCCAACGTGACCCCACCATCTAACAACGAAGCTGTGGCTAGCAAACAGCAGCCGATACCTGCGGCTCCTGTTGCAGCATCCCCACCTGCCACTCCTGCTACTACCCCCGCTGCTACTCAAGGTGTCAGTGGAATCGTCCCAACTCTACAGTACGTATCACCCTTTTGCCTCATTATCTTTTCCATGAGGCTTATCTTGCATGTAAAGAAATATCGTTGCCACAGTCAACTTGGACTGCCGTCTTGATTTGAAGACCATCGCACTACATGCAAGAAATGCGGAGTACAATCCAAAGGTGACTACTGATTCTAGGCTTGCTATCTAACTTTTTCGTTTTTGCTAACCTACCCAGCGTTTCGCTGCGGTTATTATGCGTATTCGCGATCCTAAGACTACCGCTCTGATCTTCGCATCTGGCAAGATGGTCGTTACTGGTGCAAAGTCCGAAGACGATTCGAAGTTGGCGTCCCGCAAATATGCTCGTATCATCCAGAAGCTTGGTTTCAACGCAAAGTTCACGGATTTCAAGATTCAGAACATTGTTGGTTCATGCGATATCAAGTTCCCCATTCGTTTGGAAGGGCTTGCTTCGCGTCACATGAATTTCAGTTCTTACGAACCTGAATTGTTCCCTGGTCTCATCTACAGAATGATGAAGCCTAAGATCGTTCTTTTAATCTTCGTCAGTGGCAAGATTGTCTTGACGGGAGCCAAAGTTCGTGAAGAAATTTACCAAGCTTTCGAGATGATCTATCCTGTGCTTCAAGGTAAATACTTTAGATTCGCATCATTGTTCTACATCTGCTAACACGGCCCCAAGATTTCAAGAAGGTCTGATTCAGTCCAGATGTACCATCACTCTCATACATTGTACAACATTATTTCACGATCTTACGAACATTCACATGCATGGTAGGCGTATCAAAGGGGGGAAAAGAGTCAGAGAAGGGACTCATTCATACATTTGTGATTTTTTAGCATGTTTTACGCGTCACTAGTCCTCATAGACTGCGAAACATTCATCACCTTTAACCGATGGCATTGGTGCGCAGGTCCTAAGATGCCGTCAATAATTGCTTCTTTCCTTTCGATAGAGCAAGTATTAAATATGTCCTTGATTGGCACATTTAAAATAAGTAATACAAGACAACATTAGTCGATATCCATTGTGCAGATGTTTATGCGCCGTTTTCTGCGTGATGAAAATGCATTGAGACGTGAGGTTTTAAATCATTCTCAACATATTAGGTGCGATTGCCTTGTTAAAATCCCCCTTCTATTTTATGATATAGATTGTAATCTTTGTGATGTCTCCAAGATCATCTATCTACATCTAACTCTATCTTCTAAGTGGAAGTAATATATACCATGTTGCCTCTTGATTCCAACAAAAACAAGTAACAAGTATAAAATAACACCATACCACACCACACCACACCTACAAACCCCAGCCCTCTC